>CAXHSM010000565.1:0-27500 GCA_964019185.1 Maratus speculifer | reverse complement strand
CCGCGGACTTGTAAAATTTTTTGGACACTGGAAACCTAACGGTGCTAACGAAGGTGTCTCGCGGAACTTGTGTTTTTTTCCGATACTCGCTCGAATCAGAGGTGTTGGAACGACGCCTCTCGCCGCGGACTTGTAATATTTTTTGGACATTGAACGTTGCTGGAGTTGGGGGGTCGCCGAACTTGTAATTTTTATTTCTACGCTTTCGCATCAGAGGTGTTGGAACGACGCCTCTCGTCTCGGACTTGTATTATTTTTGGACATTGAACGGTACTTACGAAGGGAATCACGGAACTTGTATTTTTTTACGCTTTCGCATCAGAGGTGTTGGAACGACGCCTCTCGTCGCGGACTTGTAAAATTTTTGGAAACCTAACCGTTTTAACGATGGTGTGTCGCGGGACTTGTAATTTTTATTGAAATATGCCTGTTTTTTTTACAATTTACTATTATGTTGTTTCGGTAAAATCATTTTCCTTTCAGACGGAAATTTTTTTTAAAAAAAAATGTAGTTTTCGCGTAATTAGCTTTCCAAATACTCTCCGCTTCAAAGTCTCTTCGCTCCATTCCGGATCATGGAAAGGGTAAGTGTTTTTTTCATAAAATGTATCTTTCATTTTTCCAATTTCTTTTTTTTTAACTCAACTTTTTTTTTTAAAAAAAAACTCAAATGTATTCGTTACATTTTTTGTTAAACACATGCATGCACGCACTCAAAATCCATTTCCATCTTTTCGTAACCAGGCGCGAGAAGAAAAAGTCCGCTAGGATCCTGGTACTAGCGGTGAAAAAACATCGAGAAATTTTTTTTTGGTTAGAGCGCGGGTTTTTTTTTTCTTCGGCTGTCGTACATTTCATTAAAAAGAAATGGTTCCTAAAATTGCTGAGCAACCCGGTCTGTGAAGCCTCGTGGGAGGGGGAGACGGGTCGGCAATCCATCTTTTTTTCGAAACCAGGCGCGAGAAGATAAAAGTCCGCTAGGGTCCTGTACTAGCGGTGAAAAAACATCGAGAATTTTTTTTTTTGGTTAGAGCGCGGGTTTTCTTCGGCTATCGTACATTTCATTAAAAAGAAATGGTTCCTAAAAATTGCTGAGCAACCCGGTCTGTGAAGCCTCGTGGGAGGGGGAGACGGGTCGGCAATCCATCTTTTTTTCGAAACCAGGCGCGAGAAGATAAAAGTCCGATAGGGTCCTGGTACTAGCGGTGAAAACATCGAGAATATTTTTTTTTGGTTAGAGCGCGGTTTTTTTTTCTTCGGCCGTCGTACATTTCATTAAAAAGAAATGGTTCCTAAAATTGCTGAGCAACCCGGTCTGTGAAGCCTCCTGAGAGGGGGAGACGGGTCGGCAATTTCTTATATATTTAGTGCTTTTTTAACGTTGCTCATTTTTGTATTCCACAGTACATCCCTACTTTGAGTTGAAAATAAAAAATCCACCGAAAAAAAATGTAACGAATAAATTTGAGTTTTGAGGAAAAAAAAATGACTTGAACGAGAAGAAATTGGAACACAAAAGGTACATTTTTTTTTTAAAAAAAGTCTGCTCTCGTAATTGAGAAAAATAAGAGAGGGAAGGGTAAGAAGAAAGGGGGCAATTCGGATCCGAGCCATTCTTTGTGTCGTCCCACAGTGCGCGGTCTGAGACGACATAGAGTGGTAAAGATCGTAGGCTGAGATGACGAGGGCTGCCCCCTTTTTTCCTTTTTTTTAACAGGATGCTTTTCGCATCAAAATTCTCTTTTTTTCGGCATTTTTTATTTCGCGTGGAGGGGGGAGGAGGGAAAGGATTGTAAGGAAATGAATTATTGCAAGTAGGTACTTTGGGTTTTTTTTTCTCAACCTCCATTTTTCTCCACTTCCGTGGTCATTTTGGGGGAGGCAGTAACTGGTCCATGAGGGAACGTTTCCGAATAATCTGGTTCCATTTTAGGTCGTTCTTGTCTCTCACGCGGATCCTGAGAGTAGCTTTACGTGTGGTTACCTTGCGGGCCCGGCCCGGAACCCTGGGGCGGGAATTTGTCACGTCACGGGGCGCGGCCGATTTCCGCAGCAGATGCGGTGGCATGACTTTGTACTCACCGTAGATTCGGTTCCATGGATGGTCTGAGCCTCTCACAGATCGGTGGAAAATATGCCGTGTGGTCTTGCCGGGAGACAAGAGTCGACTTTCCTTTGAATTGAAAAAAAAATATCTATCAAAGGATGTTGATGGCCTGATTTGAAGAACCTTAGTGACTTCATCGCTTCCGAAGCATACGAAAGTCCTAGTACGATTTAGTTACTGGACAGCTTCTGTGAGGTATGGATGGAGTTGCTGCAGACATGGTAAAGCCTGCTTCAGGTGGGTGTAAATATCCATTGTGGATGGCCCATGCTGTAGAGTCGAGGTGGACGGTTCGGAGACGTACGGGTTTCTCGATGACGGATCGGTCTGTCTTTTTCAATCAGATAATGGAGGAATGAAAGTGGAGAGGAAAGAAAACCCCGAAAAAAACAACAAAAAATTACTGAGTAGGGAGCGCGTGTGGGACGAGTCGAGGGGTCGCGCGCAGCAGGTGCCTCTCAAGGGAGGTTCGTAAGTCGTTTTGGCGACCTTTCGACATCAGACTGTGACGAGGGAAACGAAAGAGTTTTTTTATATCTACGCGCGCGCGCGCTTCTCTCTCGTCTGTCTATAACAGAGAGAGAGACAGAAAAAATAGGGGTAAAAAAAAAATCATCGTGATCTGGATATTTCATCCGGACTTACACGATTCATTTTTTAACGAGAGCAAACTTTCTGGTCCAATAAAGTATATTTCATAAAAAAATATTGTGTCTTGTCTGATATTTTTGTGTCTTGTGTCATTTCTTTTTCTTATTCCCAAATATAGGGCGCACAGAAAAAAAAAGAGTATTTTGGAAAGCCGTAGGTTATGAACATTGTACATTCAATTAAAAACGACTTTTGTTTTTCAGCTACTGTAACATCGACAACAAACCCCAACCCATAAAAAAAAGAGTCGACTCTTCCCCCCCCTTCAAAACAGGTAGACGGCACCCTCCGTCAACCTGTTTTGAAGAAAGATTCGAAGGGTTTTTTTTTTCAACCTTCGAACTAAATGCGAGTTTGTTTATCATTGATCCTTTTTTCGGTAAAAAAAATGACCCCTTGCCACGGAGAGGGGAAGGGGTCTTTTTTTGCCAAAAATATATTTTACATAAAACAAAAGAATTGTGGAGTTGCGATAGATTACAATATCGCAGCGGGTGGTAAATGGTGGGACTAAAAAAAAAATAATAATAATTTTGTTTCGGTAAAAAAGACCCTTTCATTTAAACGAAGGGGCATTTTTGGCATAAAACATCTTTTTCAAAAAAAAAAGAATTGTGGCGTTGCGATACGTTTGAATATCGCAGCGGGTGGTTATGGTGGGACACAATTCTAAAAAAAAAAAATTTTTTTTTCCTTTTCCATTTTTCGACCAAAACCAACATCTTCCAAACAAATGTTGGAAAAATGACTTGAACGAGAAGAAATTGGAACGCAAAGGTAATTTTTTTTTAAAAAAAAGTCTGCTCTTGTAATTGAGAAAATAAAAAACTTATCCGCGTGGAGGGGGGCGCGTAATGGAGAAAGGGGGCAATTCGGATCCGAGCCATTCTTTGTGTCGTCCCACAGCGCGCGGTTTCTATTCCGAGATGACGTAGAATGGTAAAGATCGTAGGCTGAGATGACGAGGGCTGCCCCCTTTTATCCACTTTTTTTTTCCAGGATGCTTTTCGCATCAAAATTCTCTTTTTTTCCGCCATTTTTTATTTCGCGCGTGTGTGAGGGGGGGAGGGAAAGAGTTGTAAGGAATGTATTATTGCAAGTAGGCATTTTGGGTTTTTTTTTCCCTCATTCTCCATTTTTTTCTCCACCTCCGTTTTTTTTGAGAAGGGCAGAAAGTTTCCAGATGAAGTGGTTTCCGAATCCTGGTTTTTCGGTCAGGTCTTCTCGTCTCGTCGCAACGATCCTGAGAGTAGCTTTACGTGTGGTAGCCTTGCGGCGGCCCGGCCCGGAACCCTGGTGTGGGAATTTTGTCGCGTCACGGGGGCGCGGTGGATCCCTGCAGCAGATGCGATGGGCTGACTTGGATCCGCATCGTAGACTCGGTTCCATGGAAGGCCTGAGCCTCTCACAGATCGGTGGAAAATATGCCGTGTGGTCTTGTGGTGAGACGAGAGGCGACATTCCTTTGAATAATTATAAAAAAAAAATAAATCTATCAAGCGACAAAGGAAGTCGGATGCCTGATTGAAAAACTAACAACTCCATTGACTCCGAAGCGAAACGAAAGTCCTTGGGCTTAGTAGTGGAGACGAAACGTCCAGGTGCACTGCTTCGTGAGTAAATGCTCGAGTTGACGCTAGAAACGGTAAAGCCTGACAGTCGGGCCTAAATCCATGTTACCCTAAGTTGTTTGACAGAATTGGGTGCCCCGTTTCTTTAGCAGAGTCACGTTGGACGGAGTCGGAAGCCGTTGGGACGGTGTCACTAACTGGACCGAGTCTGATTTCGGTCGGCAAGAGTCTGACTTTAATGACGGAATGCGGACTGCCTGGATCAAAAAGATAATGGAGGAATGAAGGTGGAGACGAAAGAAAACCCCGAAAAAAAAAACAACAAAAAATTACTGAGCAGGGAGCGCGTGTGGGACGAGTCGAGGGGTCGCGCGCAGCAGGTGCCTCTCAAGGGAGGTTCGTAAGTCGTTTTGGCGACCTTTCGACATCGGACTGTGACGAGGGAAACGAAAGAGTTTTTTTATATCTACGCGCGCGCGCGCGCTTCTCTCTCGTCTGTCTATAACAGAGAGAGAGACAGACAGAAAAAATAGGGGTAAAAAAAAATCATCGTGATCTGGATATTTCATCCGGACTCACACGATTCATTTTTTAACGAGAGCAAACTTTTATTTTTTTATTTTTTTTTTCTGGTCCAATAAAGTATATTTCAAAAAAAAAATATTGTGTCTTGTCTTATATTTTGTGTCTTGTGTCATTTCTTTTTCTTATTCCCAAATATAGGGCGCACAGAAAAAAAAGAGTCGACTCTTCCACACACCCATTTTTCCCTCCCCCCCCCTCAAAACAGGTAGACGACACCCTCCGTCAACCTGTTTTGAAGAAAGGTTCGAAGGTTTTTTTCCGTGGTTTTTTTTCACCTTCGAACTAAATGCGAGTTTGTTTTTGTTTATCATTGATCCTTTTTTCGGCAAAAAAAAGACCCCCTTGCCACGGAGAGGGGGGCATTTTTGGCACAAAAATATATTTTACATAAAAAAAAAGAATTGTGGAGTTGCGATAGATTACAATATCGCAGCGGGTGGTAAATGGTGGGACACAATTCTAAAAAAAAAATAATAATTTTGTTTCGGTAAAAAGACCCTTTCATCAAAACGAAGGGGCATTTTTGGCACAAAAAAAAAAAAAAAAAAAAAAAAAAAAAAAAAAAAAAAAGAATTGTGGCGTTGCGATACGTTTGAATATCGCAGCGGGTGGTTATGGTGGGACACAATTCTAAAAAAAAAAATTTTTTTTTCTTCCCTTTTTCCGACCGAAACCAACTCTTAGCACTCTACCAAAAATGTAACGCATATATTTGAGTTTTAAGAAAAAAAAAAAGAAGTGTTAAAAAATGACTTGAACGAAAAGAAATTGGAACACAAAGATACACTTTTTTAAAAATCTGCTAATATATATATATATATATATATATATATATATATATATATATATATATATATATATATATATATATCAATCCGGTTTAATCAGTTTTTATTTCTGATAAAGAAATTCAAATTCTTGAAAAAAAAAAAAAAAAAAAAAAAAAATTTTTTTTTTTTTTTTTTTTTAATATATAAGTTATTTTAACTTATTCTTGACTCTTGAATGACTGCATTATGATAAGACTGATTGTAAGAAGATTCGTAAATCATTATATTTTTTTGGTTAAAGCATTATGTTGTCTAGTCGCTGGGTGTTTTTTTCAAACTCAGATTCTAAAGGGCCCGTTTTTTACCCAGAGAAACATGTGTATTTGATATATTCATTTGAGTATTCTAAAGATGGATCTCATACTATCCGTGGACTTGTAATTTTTAAAGAAATGTGTGACATATACGACTGTCAAGCGTGGTATCGATATGCAGTTTTTGATAAACATTATGATACAAGCAAATCGTTTTTAGACAAGTTCAAAGAGAATCGTTATTATGTGGAGTATGGATCCATACAGGCCTATTAAATCTAATTTACATAATATAACTCAAATTCCTGAATACTAAATAGGTTTTCTTATTTCAAAAAAAAAAAAAAAAAAAAAAAAAAAAAATTTTTTTTTTTTTTTTTTTTTTTTTATATATATATATATATATATATGTCTGTGTGAAACAAAACCACCACCCACGTCCTTTTGGATTGGAAACGAGCGAGAGGCGGAGTCCCACTCTCTTATAAAACGTCCTTCTCTCTCCCAACCGGATTCAGTCTCACCATGATGATCCAGCTGCAATTCACCGCTCGACCCGCTTTATGGGGCTTCGTCGGGAGAAAAGGCATGCTCTTTTGGCTCGACACCTCCGTCGCCGAGTTTTTAAGAAGGCCCGAAGGCGTGGAGGGCCAAGCCCCGGTCCAGGAGGTGGCGGACGACGAGGCCCTGGAACAGTACCCGTTGAGCTGGCTGCGGCGTAGAGTCGTGTCGCATTATCACCTGATCTGCCTGCTCTCCGATCTTCCTTCCAAAAAACTCCTCGAGACGGTCGCGTCGGAATTTCGAGTCGCTGTTTCGCAAGAAAAAGGGGTGTATAAGCTCCGGCAGTCGACCTCAGCGGATGCGATTCCCTTTCGGACGTTCATCGACGACCTCGTCCGCCGTAGACCGACCGCGCCGGCCTACTCGCCGGCCTCGCCCGCCCGTTGCCCCGCGAGCCCAGTCCACTCTGCCACGAGCCCAACCCGCTACACGCCGGCCTCGCCTGTCTACTCTCCCTGCAGTCCATGCTACACGCCGGCGTCGCCTTCCTACACGCCCCAGCCAAAGAGTCGAGGATCTTCCCCCTCCGTCGTCACTTGCAGCTCCAGCGATTCCAGCGACTCGGAGGACACTGCACCGAGCTTCCCTCAGGATTCCAGTATTACCATTATCCTGGACAAAATACCAGCGACGAAAGTCATTATCAAGTCGAAAGGACTGATACAAACCATTTACGCGTAACCTGGTCCATGTCTGTATGAAAAAAGATTCCTCGATAAAGGTTGTTCTGTTGTAAAAGGTGTGTTTCTTTCCCAGCAGAAAAAGGGGGTTGAAGGAAGTTGCCACAGCAACTTCCTTCAACCCCCTTTTTCTGCGAAAAAGGCTTTGCCAATCTTGGACATTTTGAAACGGATCCGGTCAAGAGAAACGATCCAATGTTAAAAAATATTAAGATTCATTGAAAGCGATGTGTTTTTTTTTAGAATCAGGTTTCTCTCACACAAAACAAAATCAATCACACAAAAGGTACCCAAGACATACGGTTTAAAAAGACTGTTATTTTCTTTTAAAAGTTTCTGTAAATCTTTATCCTCACCCAAAATTTATAGTGTTTTACAAAAAAAAACAAATCTATGGCTTAGTTCATGGGTTGTCGTCACAAAAAGGGATGGAGTCAAAAAAGTGAATCAAAAGATACTATTTAAAATTCCATGAGGGCATGACTCAAAATAAACAGATAACGTGCAAAAAAAAAAAAAAAAAAAAAAAAATTAAATATTACAAACTTTTTTTTTTTTTTTTTTTTTTTTTTTTTTCGTCCAAATGGTTGTTGTAATTTCTCAAATTACAATTTTTTTTTTTTTTTTTTTTTTTTTTACATTATAAAGTTTTGATTATTTTTTTGCATGCACTTGCAAATTTTTCGGGCGTCTGTAAAATTAAAAATCAATATAGGTCATTGACCTTTGACCTTTGACCTTCATTTTTTATTTGGGAACTACTTGAAAAAAAATTTCTGAGAGCTGGTTTAAACAAATTTAAAACGATTACGATTGTATAACGAATATTATATATATATATATATATATATATATATATATATATATATATAAATTACTGACTACTTCTCCTTTAAGGTAATTACTCTTAAGGTAATCCCTTGATGTTAATCTTCCTCTTGTTTACCTCTTTATTTTTAGTTTTCTTTGGCTTCGGTTTTTTCAATATCTGATAATTTTTGTTTAACCATTTTTAAATATGTTAGTTTATTCTTTATTATAATGATTTTAAACATTTTAATTTCCTATTCAAATAAAAATTCTTCTAAAAGTAAAGAATTTCGCATAAAATAGCAAAATTTCAAAAATGCGGACGGACAGAGGTGTCTGCACGACCGAAAACAACAACCATTTGTCCAAATGGTTTAAAAAAAAAAAAAAAAATTTTTTTTTTTTTTTAATGTATATCTGATTTTAAAATTTTAATCCGCAGTCACTTTTCGTTCTGAGATGGCGGAGACAACACTGGCTGCTGTCGATGAGCGTGCCCCAGTGCCCGATGCCGCTGGCCAGTATTTGTCTCGAAGATTATGCTGCGTGTACTGCAGAAAGCGGAGAGGAGGGTCCGGAATTATACTGAGACGCTGCGGCCACGAATTCCATGCGGGATGCATCATATACAAAATTAAAGAAGATTTGAAAACACCCGAGCCTACGCTGACGTGCTACGCCTGCTCCACTCCCCTCCATTGGCGCGAGTTGCGCGCTATATGTACGATACTATACCATCCGCACAGCTACGCGAGACCGAGAATGAGAAAAACTGATTTGATTTTAGAAAAAACTTTGACTAAGATCATTAGAAAACTGAAAAGAAACGATGAATCATAAAAAATTAGAGACTAATGTGAATTTTTTTTTTTTTTTTTTTTTTTTTTTTTTTTTTTTTAACAAGGGAAGACGTGCTTTGGATGCTCTCTCCAAATGTACGTGTTTTAATGGTTTATAATACTAAGTTATGCTTATGTTTTACTTTTTCCAATTGATGTACGTATATGCACACGCACACACATATAAAATATAAATATAGTCAATTTTACCATTTATTTGATACATTACGTGACGTAGGCGTTGAAAAATGTCATCGATGATATGTTTTGTTATAGTTATTTAAAAAAAAAAAAAAAAAAAAAAAAAAAATTTTTTTTTTTTTTTTTTTTTTTTTTATGAAAACTTTTACTGATTAAAATACTATTTAAGAATTTACCTGCCGCCTCCAAGTGAAATTCTTTTTTATCTTTCAGAGCTTGCCACCGAAAAAAACTTGGAACTTTTTTACCATGAGTTTTTCGGAAGTTTGTCTCGTGATCGATTTTGATGGATTCTGCATCGACAAAAAATTTTACCACAGAGAGATGAGATATGCCTTTTAAACTTAACATTTTGTTTGAGCAAAAAAAGACTTATTCGCCATGAATTCTGAATATAAACGTTTAAAATGTTTTTACGACTCTTGGAATATAATGAGCAATTTACAATTTACTGGATCCCCGTTAGAATTTGCTGAAAGTGGTCTCTACTACGACTCCTCGTTAGCCATCCGATGTGCTTTTTGTAAGTTTTATTTCCAGTTAAATCAATACTCAGATTTGAAGCAATTTTACGACAAACCGAGTTACGTGCACATAAAATATAATCCTCGATGTCCACACATGCGAGGCATTTCCGATAGTGACCCGTATCACAACGTACCTCTTTATCAACATCGGCTACACAAGCTCGTTCATGATGATTTTCGATTAGAACTGGTCCGCCTGCAGAGTTTTTATCGGATGCCTTCCACCACCATCACCGATTTGAGGTTCGATCAAGCTCGGGTTCAAGAGCGAGCGGCTCGGAAAGGTTTATATTACAATAATCGAGCCATCCGTTGCGCTTTTTGTTCATTTCAAATACCTGACCGGCAGTCTTGTTCGCTCGAGAATCCTGATGGAAAGCACGCTCATTGTCCCTTTTTGGAAAGAAATAATTCTCAAGACCACGAGGAGGATTTTTTTCTCCAGTCACAGATAACCAGGAAATACGAAAATGTTCCCGTAGCTCATACGGACGCTCTGTGCGATCCGAAACATCCCGAAATGGAATGCATTTCCAAACGCCACGAAAGCTTTTCTTCCGAATGGCCTCACGAACCGCAGATTCGGAAAAGCGACCTCGCACAGTGCGGTTTTTTTTTTAGGCACGCATCGGACTTGGTGACTTGCTATTGGTGTAATGTTACGCTAGGGAGTTGGCAGATTGAAGACGTGCCTCGTTTCGAGCATTTTCAAAAGAGTCCTCGTTGTCGGGTGGCCCTGAACGCAGTCAACATGAATGAAAAGATTGCGCTAGCACGAAAAGGTTTAGAGTTGGAAAGGGACAAATGCAGGCTCTCTAAATCAGAATTTGAAAAACTGATTCAAGCGAAAAGTTTCAAACCCGGTTCGGAAGAATATGAAATCTTAAAATGTAAGGATGGTCAGGAAAAACGGCAAGATTTGATGAACTGCGTGGTGTGTTTTGAAAATATTAGAGAAATTTTGTTTTTAGAATGTAGACATTTTGTGTGTTGCGAGAAATGTTCGGTTAAAATCAATGATATTTGTCCCCTTTGTCGAAAATTCGTACTGAAAAAGATAAAAGTGTTTTTGTAATCGGATCATTTTTTTTTTTTTTTTTTTGAGCTATTTGCAGTCAGTTTTTCGCTCGGCCATATGAAGTTATGCCACATAAAGTTTAAGCTTTATAAAGTTAACAGTTTGCATAATCGTCTCACACCTTTACAAACCATGACTAGTGTAGAAGTTTCCGATAGTGACAATTTGCAAAATTCTTTTTACCCTTTCTTGGGTAAAACATCAACCAATTACATATTAAGTGGTCCACGGAAACAGAGATTGAATAATGTGCTACGCTGTTTTGATTCTAATGCAATGACGATGGCCTATATTATAAACGAGTTATTTCAAAGACCTGCTGTTGAATGGCATATTTATGATGCCATACCCACGATCCCAATAGATTACTCGCAACTTGCTCAAAACGATACGTGTGTCTTGTGCAAAATCAGGTTTCGTCCTTTGGAGGCGGTTAAACTGTTACCCTGTCTTCATTGTTACCACGATGCGTGCCTAGCGAATTGGTGTAAAGAAAACGACGATTGTCCGTATCGGGAAAACGAAGACGACGACGAAAGGAGCCATTGTAAACAAAAGGTTCACCTTCCCAAGGATCCAGAGTTTCTGTGGCGTAACGAAATGATTCTTCAATTAATGGACGTTTTATTTCAAAAACATGAATTTTTTAGAGAGTTTATATTGAATCGTATCAATGAAAGTGTTTCGACGAGTGTGGATAAAAACCTGGATGAATGTGCCATTTGTTTTGAACAGTTTCAAAAGGAGCCCAAACAACTTCCTTGCACTCACAAGTTTCATGAACTTTGTATCCAAACATGGTTCGAGAGAAAAAACACGTGTCCTTTGTGCAGATTTAAAATGGAAAAATTGTTATAAAAATGTAAATCTATCACGCAGTCAATGTTTTACTTAAAGGAATTGTGTCCTTATAGCGATGTAAATAAATATGTATTTATAATTGTAAATAAATGAAACTTTTATGTTTTTAAAATATTTCGTGTTATTTTTTTCCCAAAGAGGGGTGTTCACGAAAGTTGTTTTGTCAACTACCTTGATATACAAATCTTCAGGTCAATGACCTGAAGATTTGTAATTTTACAAGCGCCAGAAAAATAAATTTTTTCTTCTCCAAAAAATATATATTTAATTCTATAAATATATTTTATATTAATAGATCAAATCAAAAAAAAAAAAAAAAATTTTTTTTTTTTTTTTTTTTTTTTTCGCGTTAGTCTACTGGCTCTCAGAAATTTTTTTAGTGTAATTGTAAAAAAAAAAAAAAAAAAAAAAAAAAAAAAAAAAAAAAATTTTTTTTTTTTTTTTTTTTTACATAAATATTAGTCTGCGCATCAGACGTGTCTCATTCGACGCCTCCTCTTGTCACTCGTTGACATGGCCACGTTTCTTCAAGATTCCTTTCCTGATTCCGAGAACAATCTGACCTCGGTGAAAAATTTCACTCTCGAAAAACTTTCGAACGCGTCCTCGCCGGAGCTAGAAACGGAAGTTTCCCTTAAACTAGACCGGGATCTTTTACAACCCGATGCTGCTGCTGTTGCTGCTGCTGCTGGTGGTGGTGGTGGTGATGATGATGATGATGACGACGACGACGATGACGATCGAGGAGACGACTCCCCGAAACGCGGACCCGAGGCGTCCCGAGATCTCGCAGACCCTGCGACGCCGCCCGTCGCGTCCCTCGGCGGCCGAGAGGATCCGCAGCGGAAGCGGGCACTCGAGACGCCGAAGAAGCGTTCGAAAACTTCTAAACCGAAACGAGAGTCTGAGAAACGTTTTGAAGCCCGAAAGTCGAGCCGCGAGTCTCGGGTGCTGCAAAAGTCAAAAAAACATTTTAAAAAAACTAAAGTCGAGCGGCGACAGTCTCAGGTGCAAAAGTCAAAGAAAAAGTTGAAAAAAAATAAAGGCGAGCATCGAGAGTCGAAGAAGAAAAAGTTAAAAAGATTTCGGCGACGGCGGCGCCCGGAGAAGTACCAATGGAGAATTGCCGTCTCCGACGAGGCCGGCGTCAACTACTCCGAAATCTGTCGCATTTACGATTTCGATCGGATCCCGTTTATCAAGGATCGCGTTCCGCGAACGTCGTGTTCGTATTACACGGACGGATCCAAGCGGCAAGAGCACGCCGGGTGCGCCTTCACCGCCGTGTCCGACGACCGACGGACCGTCGTCGCGGAAAAACAAATCCGCATTTCCGACGGTCTGTGCATAGTCACGGCCGAACTCCAGGCGATCAAGGAGGCCGTGACGGACGCGCGCGAGAGGGGCGTCCGCGAACTGGACGTCTATACGGATTCCAGAGCGGCGATCGGATTCGTCGAGAGATCCTGTCTTCGACGACATCGAGTGGCCGATCAGATCAGAGATTTCGTCGCGAAAAATAAAATTAAAGTCTTTATGCACTGGATCAAATCTCACGACGGTCACGTCCACGGCGATCGGGCAGACGCGTTGGCGAGAGCCGCCGCGACCAGGGACCAGGTGGACGTGACTGTGGAACCCTTTCCGTATCGAACAGAAACGCGTCGTCGTCGCGACCCGATATGGGTTCGACGCAAAAAGGCGAAAAAAGAACAAAACACGAAGAAAAGAAAGAAGAGCGAAAAAACACACCGCCACGACCGAGGATCGGTCGTGGACGCAAAGAGGCGAAAAATGAACGAAAAACGAAGAAAAGAAAGAAAAGCGAAAAAACCCGCCGCCACGACCGAGGATCGGTCGTGGACGCAAAGAGGCGAAAAAAAGAACAAAAAACAAAATAAAAAAAATAAAAAAAATAAGAGCGAAAAAACACGCCGTCCCGACCGAGGATCGGGTAGAACAATGTAACTTAGTAACAATGTAAATAAGTATATATTTATAGTTGTAAATAAATATAACTTTTATGTTTGAAAATGTTTCGTGTAATTTTTTTTGTACACTATAAAGTTTTGATTATTTTTTTTTGCATGCACTTTGCAAATTTTTCTGGCGTCTGTAAAATTAAAAATCTATATAGGTCATTGACCTTTGACCTTTGACCTTCATTTTTTATTTGGGAGCTACTTGAAAAAAATTTTCTGAGAGCTGGTTGAAACAAATTTAAAACGATTACGATTGTATAACGAATATTATATATATATATATATATATAAAAAATTACTGACTACTTCTCCTTTAAGGTAATTACCCTTAAGGTAATCCCTTGATGTTAATCTTCCTCTTTTTTACCTCTTTATTCTGACATGTTAATTAAAGTAAATTTTGACTCATAAATCTTTTTTATCTTCAGTAAAAAATCTAAAACCCTAAGAAGATGAAATTATTTTTTTCATGCACTTTGCAATTTTTCTGACGTCTGTAAAATTAAAAATCTATATAGGTCAATGACCTTTGACCTTTGACCTTCATTTTTTAACAACAATTATGATTGTATAACGAATATTATTATTATATATATATATATATATATATATATATATATATATATATATATATATATATATATATATATATATATATATATATATATATATATATATATATATTATAATGATTTTAAACATTTTGATTTTCCTATTCAATAATAAATTCTTCTAAAAGTAAAGAATTTCGCATAAAATAGCAAAATTTCAAAAGTGCGGACGCACGGGGGTCTTCACGACCAAAAAAAAAAAAAATTGTAATTTGAGAAATTACAACAACCATTTGGACAAAAAAAAAAAAAAAAAAAAAAGTTTGTAATATTTAATAGTTTTTTTTTTTTTTTTAACCTATTTAGGTTTTGATTATTTTTTTGCATGCACTTTGCAAATTTTTCTGGCGTCTGTAAAATTAAAAATCTATATAGGTCAATGACCTTTGACCTTTGACCTTCATTTTTTATTTGGGAGCTACTTGAAAAAAAAATTCTGAGAGCTGGTTGAAACAATTTTAAAACGATTACGATTGTATAACGAATATTATATATATATATATATATATATATATATATATAAATTACTGACTACTTCTCCTTTAAGGTAATTACCCTTAAGGTAATCCCTTGATGTTAATCTTCCTCTTGTTTACCTCTTTATTCTGACATGTCAATTAAAGTAAATTTTGACTCATAAATCTTTTTTATCTTCAGTAAAAATCTAAAACCCTAAGAAGATGAAATTATTTTTTGCATGCACTTTGCAATTTTTCTGACGTCTGTAAAATTAAAAATCTATATAGGTCATTGACCTTTGACCTTTGACCTTCATTTTTTATTTGGGAGCTACTTGAAAATTTTTTTCTGAGAGCTGGTTGTATATATATATTTATATATTTATATATATATATATATATATATATATATATATATATATATATATATATATAAAAATTACTGACTACTTCTCCTTTCTCCTTTCCTAGATCTCGCTTTCTGCTTTACGAGGAGTTTTTTTCATTCGACGTCTTTCTGCGGCTTCGGCTTTTTCTATATCTGATAATTTTCGTCTACCCATTTTTGTAATTGTTAGTTTCTACTTTATTAATGATGATTTCATACATTTCTATTTCCTATTGAAATAAAAATTATTCAAAAAGTATAGAAATTCGTTTAAAATAGCAAAATTTCAAAAGTGCGGACGCACGGGGGTCTGCACGACCGAAAACAACAACCATTTGTCCAAATGGTTAAAAAAAAAAAAAAAAAAAAAAAAAAAAAAAAATTTTTTTTTTTTTTTTTTTTTTGTACTATGATGTAACACAAATTCCTGAATATTATATAAGTTTCAAATTGTTATTTCATTAAAAAAAAAAAAAAAAAAAAATTTTTTTTTTTTTTTTTTTTTTATATAAATGGGACTTCTTGATAAATCTAAAAATGACTTTTCGCCGGGAGATTCGCAGAGTCAAGATCTACTAACGTGTCGGTTCCACTTTCAGAAAATCGAGTGGCTAATCCCTCTTTTTTTATTTCGAGTCAATCTCTCGTCGCCACCATGTCGTTCGTGGTCGTCTACAATATTCCCGGAAAGTCTTCGATCCCTCATCATTATCTTACCGGGATTGTCGGTTCAGATTGTTTCGTTTATTGGCTGTGTAAGGACGTCGCCACCGTTTTGGGGTACAGCAGATCCTACGCGAGAAGACTGAGCGATAAAAAAGTACGCGATGTTACGGGGCCTTTGGATAACGTAGGTCCCGATTTCTTACGGAAACGGATAATTTCTCATTTCGATTTGAGTTTTTTGCTCAAAAAAGCGAGAAGGAGTACGGTGCGAGACTTTGAACGGAAAATAAACAGCCCAGGTACCCGAGTGGCAGTGAATCCCGGAGGAGACGTTACAAATTTAAAAGATCCTACTTATGTAGTGATAACCGAGACGAAAGAAAACCACCGCTCATTTTTCCTCTGGTTAGAGACGTTTAAAGTGACGGCGTTTGAAAATCTATACAGCATGCCAGTTTTAGACGATTCATTCGTATCGTCGTTCATAGAGTACGCCGAACCACCTGAAACGATCCCCGAGAATTTTCCGCCGGCGATTTTTTATAAATGTAACGGACGCACAATCAAATATTTACCCGAACCGTAATTTTTTTTTTCTCTCGATATCCTCTACTAATGACAGTTTTGAAGAGTCCAGCGCTGACTTAATTGTGAGATATTTTTTTTTATAAGCTTGGAAAGAAAAAAAATAAAACACACGAAAAACTTTTAAAATATTAAATAATATATTTATTTATATATCTATAAATGTTACATTCAAGTGTACATTGTTGCGAGGACACAATTGCTTTAGATTACAAAAAAAAGTTGTGAGGTTACATTTGCGAGTTTTTTTTTCGCCTCGTCACAAGTTTTTTTTTGATGGTAGATTGCCCCCCCCCCGCGTCGTCTGGAATCACCTCTTTGTCTCGACAGTTTGTCCAGAATAATTATAATAACGATATTTTTGAGAATTATAATTATTGTAACGATAATTTCGGGGATTGTAACGTCTCCATCTGCGAGTTGTTTCGCCTCGTCCGTGTCCGAGTCTCCGATGGTAGCCCCGCCATCTGGAATCGGGGTCTCTCGGTCTTCTCTGCCCGTTCCGGACGAACGCCGCCTCGTCGGAGATTTCTTCGGGAGGTGGCGAAAGGGAACCGTACGCGTCGACGAATTCTTTCCGCTCTTCCTCGCTCACGTCGACCACGAGCAGGTCTCGGGACGAGGATTCCTCGCTGGGAGTGTCGGGTTCGGATCGATCCTCGTCGACCGTAGCGGAAGAGGCGGCGTCGGACTCGAATTCGGGATCTTTCGGAGACGTAGAAAGTCGTCGTCTGCATAAAACTTTGTCCCGAAAATCGCATAAGATTGCCGGCCATACGAAAGGTTTCAGTAGACGCTGATGGGTCCATTTTTGGTAACACGGTCTTTCGAAAAGCGAAAAATCCATCTCGGTCGAGTGCCGCGGAAAAATGGAAAGATTTGAACTGACTCCTACTTGTAATCACCTGAAAAAAAAAAAAAAAAAAAAAAAAGATTTTTTTTTTTTTTTCAACGAGGCGAGACGTGCTTTGGATGCTCTCTCCAAATGTACGTGTTTTAATGGTTTATAATACTAAGTTATGCTTATGTTTTACTTTTTCTAATTGATGTACGTATATACACACACACACACACATATAAATATATGAAATACAAATATAAATATATAGTCAATTTTACCATTTAATTGATACATTACGTGACGTAGAAAATGTCATCGATGAAACATAATCCATAACAATAAAAGATGCACGATGTGTATCTTTTATTATTATGGATTATTGTAATGTTTATGTTTTGTTATGGTTATATATATATTTAAAAAAAAAAAAAAAAAAAAAAATTTTTTTTTTTTTTTTTTTTTTTTTTTTTTTTTTTTTTTTTTTTTTTTTTTTGAAAACTCTTACTGGTTAAAATATTATTTAAGAGTTTACCTGCCGCCTCCAAGTGAAATTCTTTTTTATCTTTTAGAGCTTGCCACCGAGAAAAACTTTTATCATGCGTCTTTCGGAAGTTTGTCTCGTGATTGATTTTGATGGATTCTGCATCGACAAAAAATTTTACTGCAGAGAGATGGGATATGCCTCCTTAACAGACGGACGCAGCGGATCGTACAAATTCAAATTGAATCATCTGGTAAATCGAGTGACCCCTCAAGAGTGGAAGACTATAAATTATTGTACAAATAACGTGCACGGCATGTCTTTTCAATCCTTGCCTAACGAGACAGATATTTTTGACATCAAATTTTTTAATTCAATTCTAAAAGTGGAATACGAAAATCACAAAACAGAACAAAAATATATTGTGGCGTTCAAAGGAGGGCATATTGAAAAAGATGTGTTGATAAAATTGGGCATTCCGTACGTCGACTTAGAAGATTTCGAATGTCCAAAATTTGACGAAATTTCCCATCCAATAAAATATATTGTGGTAAATGGTTGCGGAATCCATCAAAAACTGCAAGATAATAAATAGATGGCCCACTGCTCAAGAACTGAATGCGTCGTTTTTGCCGACTGGGTGAGAGAACGGCTTTAATCCCTTGGGTACGAGCGACACGCATACGTGCCACAAAATGGTTTAAGAATCCCTGATGATATACTCTCAAAAAAAAAAAAAAAAAATTTTTTTTTTTTTTTTTTTTTTTTTTTTTTTTTTTTTTTTTTTTTGAATTGTATATATAGAAGCTCTTGATCAACTCAGTCACTTTTCTCTTGGAGATTGACATCTGCATCGCATCTTCCTTTGCCTATGAGATTTTTATGGAGATTTCAACTTTTAACACGATAGAAATTCCTCAAAATGCTTTACCTGATCTTAAATGTAGGTTGTGTAAAAAATCTATAAAGCTTACTTATTTGTTTATGATGAAATGTGGGCATTTTTATCATCATACTTGTGTTTATAAAATTGGACGTGCAACGAGATGCAAGACGTGTAGGGACATTTCACATATGGACGAAATGAGACTTGCAGAAACCGAGCACTGGATCGAAAACAGAATTCGAGAAGACCAAATGTAAAAAAAAATATATATGTATACAAAAAGTTTAACTGTCAAAGCATAATAACCATGTCGTATAATTTTCAAATTGCGTGTCGTTCTCCAAGCTTTACTCCAACGCGTGTTGCTGTTCCTCATACAACGAATTACGGGAAAAGACTAGTGGAAGTATGCGAGAAAGCTTTTCCTATGGATATGATATGTAATATCTGTAGCACCATCATACATCCAACGGAGATGTTTTTATTTGCATGTGGACATTATTATCATGGATACTGCGCAAAGATGATTGTAAAACACACCATTCAGCACATTGAATGTAAAAGATGCACCAAAAATTGCAGCAATGAAGATTTTACAAGACTGCAAAGTTTACCAACAAAAAAACCAGAAGGTCACGATATATATTTTGTAGTTGTAAATAATGCACCCATAGCTCCAAACACCCATAACACTTGAAAAAAAAAAAAAAAAAATTTTTTTTTTTTTTTTTTTTTTCGCGGAATATGATTGTATAAATAGGAGCCATCGATCAGCAAATTCCCATTCCCTCTTCGCCATGGAAGAAGCGTCCAATGCTCCCGTTGCTCCCGCTCCCGCTGCTGCTGCTGCTGCTGCTGCTCTTGAGACGCCAGCTCGAAAAAAAATACGCCTTGCCGTCTGCGAACCCATTCTTCGCCTGGCCGAAAGACTTGCGGCCGAGAAGAGACTTCGCCGCGACCACCTGCCGCCGCCGCCGCCGACTACGACACCTCCTCCTCCCGGAAAGACCGCGGGACGCCCGAAATCTACCTATCGACACGACAAGGTAACCGCCGTGATGGCCGTTCGCGACAACGCTTTCGCCTTAGACAACGGAGTCCACTGCGTCTTCGTTCGAGAAGCTTCGACGTCCGCCTTCCTGGCCAGAGAGTTGGACGAAATGCGAGTGGGAACGCTGCACTGTTTCGACAAACACACTTACGGCGCCGTCCAGAAGAGCCTGGCGAAATTTCCGTCGCCTCGCCTCCGCGTGTATCGGCTGAAACCCTTTCCCGTGAAACCCTGCTTGTACTGCAAAAGAAGATCGTGTCCCCTGTGGAGAGCGAACGCGGGAATTTCGCGTCTGCACGGCATCCCTTTCGATCCGATGGAGCACGGGTCCGCGACGACGACGGGACTCGAAGGGGAGGAGGAAGAGGAGGAGGAGAAGAAGAAAAAGAAGAAGAAGACGCGCGTTTACCGACACAAAAAGATTGCGGCAGTTCTAGCCATAGGAGGTAACGGATTCACTCTCACCAACGGCGTCACGAGCACTTCTTTCGAAAAATCTTTCAACAACTCGATTCTTTTCCGGGAAATTTCGGAAATGAATGTCAGAGTTCTCAACTGCATGGACGAACAGAGTTTTAAAATAAGCTGCGACCTTCGAAAATCGTACGCCAGAGAGTTGAAGAAACTCCAAGTCGTCTTGTTGGACGCCGTCGAAGTGAAAGACTGCCAGTCGTGCAAATCGAAAAACTGCCACAAATGGAAGGCTTCGGTGGGCATCGCCTCTAGGTACAAGTTGAGGCATGATCCCATCAAACATTGAATTTCGAATCCTTGTTTACAAAGTGACCGTTGCAAAAAAAAAAATTAAATATTCTATCAAACATTAAATTTCGAATTTTTATTTTACAAAGTGACCGTTGAAAAAGAAAATGTATAGTAAAAAAAAAAAAAAAAAAAAAAAAAAAAAAAAAAAAAAAAATTTTTTTTTATAATATAAAAGGGAGTGACATTGTTTCACCAGATCAGTCGGTGTGCAGTAGCACTTTAAAACGAGGATGGCGACGGCACTTCCACAGTTATTAGACTTGCCCGTGGACATTTTGTTCCTGATTTTGAGAGACTACGTTCCACTCAAAGATAAATTGCACACGCTTTATAAAATGCCTGAATTTCGATCGTTTCTAGAACATCGTGCATCTTATCTGAGTTCTCCTGGTCCATTTTCGATGGACTATATTGAACTTTTGCGCTTATACAGACCCGGCTATTATGTTCATCGGATTGTTTTGGGTTGGTGGACCTATCTGCGATTCGATGACGCCACGTTACAATTCACAGAGTATCGCTTTGACCTCAACCACTGTTTCTTCCGACCCAACAGCCGTGTTGAGTTTTCTCGTCAATCCATTTCGACCATGAAAAAAGAAAGAGAATTTTTGCTTCGTTTCCAATCTTTCGAAGAGAAAGAGTCAAAATATTTGCTCTATTATCTGGAAGTGTATGGATACATTACGGTTCTCTATACACCTCCTTTGTGTAAAATAGCCTTTCACGTTTGTCCTTTGAACGGGTATCGCGAAATTTCGATCGACAAACCCATCCGTGTGAAACATTTTTTTGTAGACCGCTTTTGGGAAGTGACGTTGACTCGAGAGAAAAAAATAACCATTAAATGTGTGGACCATGTCGAGTGCCGTTGCAAAAAATTATTTTATGAACTGGACCCTATAACCTTTGAATTTTCAAAAGATTTCACGTATCTGACGACGGATAGAGGGGGGATAATTACTGTGCAAACATGTTCCAATTACAGACTGGCGGACGAAAACCACGTTGAAGGATTTACTGTATACCACAATTATGAAGAAAAGAAAGGAAGATTAATCGTAGAAGAAGACAAACACGACCCACAGTTGAAAAAACTTCTAATGGATAAAGACACAATCTGTAAGTTTGAAAACTTTATGTAAATATTTTGAGTCTTGACACAGTTAACAGTTACTGGGGATACCGACAAAAAAAAAAAAAAAAAAAAAAGTTTTGGATAGTATATATATTGAACGCAAGGCTCCGAGCGTCAGCATTTCAAACCTTTCTGGAAGCCCAGCTCGATGGAATCGTGTATATTTTGTGCTCAAAGTGTCAAGCGACGATCGAGATTGAAAAATTGTAGGCATAAAGCGCACGGAAAATGTTTGAAAAAATATTTGGAAACTCATGATGACATGCGGTGTCCTAAATGTGGCGAAAATTTGAAATCGGCTGATTTGTGGTACGTTCTGTATCATTACGAAACAAGTTTCACCCCTGAACGTTATCGTGAATTACATAGACGCATGCGAGTCATGTCCTTCAGAGATGCAAGCGAGTTGAGCGGCGCCGAATTATCAAATTGATCAAAGGGGGAAAAAAAAAGATGACGACATCGACCAAAGTAACCACCACCCCACTCGTTCTTTTGCTTTAGTCGAGAGGCGGGGTGAAACAACAAGACTCCGACCGTTTCAATTTGCATCTAAAAAAACTCGTTCTTTCATTCGTGGCTAAACTTCCAAGGACAGTACGTGACTGGCATCTTTTTTTTTTGAAGCTGGGAACTCTGAACCGAGTCGTATATAAACGATCGAAAAAATTCTTTTCATTCTCATTGCTGTTGCTACCGTCGCTACTACTACTCCTCCTACTCCTCCCGAGAGAGACAGAGAACATGGCATTCTTTAGAATCCAAATCAAACTCAATGAAAGGACCGAAACCGTCATGGGCGTGTTGGGAGACCACGACGGACAAGTATATTATTCCGTGGACGACGTGGCCCGGTTCGTTCCCGCGTCCATGCGGCGCACCACTTGGCTGCCGAGTCAACGTCTGGAAGAAATTGTGATCGATCCACCGTTTCCCAAAACCATGATGATGATGGGACATCGAGACGTCCTGGATGCGCTCCGGTTTCTCCCGTGGTCGCATTCCAAGCGGTTCGTGCGAACGCTCGAATACGGCTGGGTGACAGACCTGCCGTACGATTACAACTTGAAACTTTTCATCATCAAGCAATGCGAAACGGGAGATGGGATACAATATCATCAGTGGATTGAGGATTTTAAAAAAAACTATGGACCTGTGCTGCTGCGACAAAACTGACAAAACATCCCAATCTTTCTCAAACCGAAA
This sequence comes from Maratus speculifer, assembly GCA_964019185.1. Taxonomy (NCBI): domain Eukaryota; kingdom Metazoa; phylum Arthropoda; class Arachnida; order Araneae; family Salticidae; genus Maratus; species Maratus speculifer. The sequence goes on along the minus strand of CAXHSM010000565.1, from coordinate 4,884 downwards.
AAATCGGTGTTGAAAGAGTAAAAAAAATGGGGGGTCGAAGAAAAAGTCTGGATTCCAGACTTTTTCTTCGACCCCCCATTTTTTTTACGACAGACGACATACCAATATTGGTTAAATGTTATGGTAAAAAAAATTGTTTTTGTAAGCTGTTTAGAAACAAAAAAAAATAAAAAAAAAGTTGAATTACAAATCTCATGTTTTTATTTCACACACGCATACACAAACTTACACTGTGTACAAGTGGTTAAAAAAAAATGAATTATATTTTTTTTTACATCGAAATTTTTTTAACATAGAAAAAATCATCTTTTATTTTTGCAATGTTTTATTAAAAGAGTCCGCAAGTACTTTGACGGAGATAAACTATTTAAAAAAAAAAAAAAAAAAAAAAAAAAAAAAAAAAAATGATTGAGCGATAAGTAAAAAAAAATTGTATATACGCATGCTAATGTTTTTTTTTACAAATAATAAAGTATGACATCGCCTCCCAATATTGGAAACCAATAAGTTGCAAAAAAATGGGCCAAAGATTTGGGGGATTTTTTTTTTCACCCCCAAAATCTTTGGCCCATTTTTTTGCAACTTTTTTTTTTCATAATTATGTAAAAAAAAAAGTTAGTTCTCATCATCGATTGTTCTGTTTTCCGCCTCTTCTTGAGCGCATTTTTCTTTAAAGTTTTGTATCCAAGTGTCGAACGGTATACCTTCTTTCTCGTCAAAAGTTTGTTGGAGCACAGGAGGACTGTTCCCGTCGTTCTGGATTTCTTTCACGTACCCGAATCTCAGGGCATAATACACCGATCCTTCTCGCTCCGATTTCAACGAATCGAGCAGGGCCGAATGTTCGATCACCCAAGTGTCCGATCTCAATTTGCACGCGTTCGTGACGTCTTTCATCTGGCAGGTGGCCATCGAGACTCGCCATCCGTAACTCTGTCCTGTGGCCAGGGCAATATCCGAAGTGCAAAAGTACACTTTGCCGTCGTTTCCGACTACTCCTAAAATGTCGAAAAAGTACCAACGTTTCGAAATATGGAGTCGAAACAACATGTTGACTACCAAACGAAAAAAAAAAGAACAGAACCGTGAAGTATAAAGTATTACTCTTACGAATGAGTGTGCGTGCGCGGAGAGAGAGAGAGGGAAGCTCCACCTCCTGTTTTTTTTTCTTGTCGCACCACGTGGGGAAGGAAAAAAAGGGGGGGAGATTAACTTTTGTATCTCTATTTTTTTTAAAGTCTCGAAAACCAATATTGGTAAGCAAATTGATACAAAAAAAATGGGCTGAAAGGGAAAAATATCCCTTTCAGCCCATTTTTTTTGTACTTCAACACTGAATATTCAGCATAAGAAGTTTTTTTTTTTTTTTTTTTTTTTTTTTTTTTTTTCAGTCCTTGGGTAAAAATTCTTGAGCAGAGCTTCCGTGCAGTACAATCAATTTTTTAGGTGGAAAACCGGAAAGCCAAATCATGACGCCTTCTTCCAAAGTGTTGTCGTTTACGAGACGAAATCTTTTTTTCGGAGGCAATGCATTTAAAGGTTCGGGACGTTTGGTTGGTGGTGGTGGTGGTGGTGATGGTGGTGCAGCAGCAGCAGCATCATCGTCGTCCTCCTCTTCCTCCCCTTCTGTGAAATTGTAAGGCGGATCAGCCGGAGTGTAGGGTTCGAAAGCCGAATTTGCACTGACTTTCAAATGAACGCAAGTCGACAAGTTGGAAAACTGACTGCCGCCGCCGCCGCCGCCGCGAGGATCGGGTACCGGACTGGGCGGTGGTGGGTACGGAGGAGACGTGGGTGTATATTCGCTCGATCGGCTCTCTGTAGCGAAAGTATCCATGGAAACGGGTTCGATAACCACAGCGGCAGATTTAGCGTGTGCAATCACCGAATCTGGATTCGCAGCAGTAACGGGATTGGGACTCGCAACGGGAGAAATCCTTATAGGGGGCGATACGTGGTAGGTAGGGGTTTCTTTCGAATAACCGGGTTCCTCCTCGTCTTTGTCGTCTTCCTCATTGAGATGTCGAGCGACTTCGGCGGCGGCTTCTTCGGAGGCGGCACCTTCTTCCTCGGCATTCAGAGCCCTTCTGTAGGCGTCGATCCATTGGTAAAATTCGACTGCATCCCAATCGCTTCGAGAGCAGTGTTGGGCGATTGGAAACTGAAAAGTTTTTTTCACCCGAACGTAAAACTCTTTGCCGCTCAGTTTTTTGAAGGCGACTTGCGCTCGTTTCGATTTGCAACGTTCGAACACGTAGAGCGCGTGGTTGTGGGTGAAGAGCTGCAATTTCAAAAGAGATTTTTCCAAACCCCTAGTCCAGTACTCGCTGGTGACGTCTTTCACTTTGGTGGTCGAATGATTGCGAGCAAAGTGATAGGGAGATCGATAATTCAAGTATCTGGCCACAGAAACGGCTCCCCAGTACAAGTTTCCCTTATTGCCGATCACGCCCCACAATTTACCACTCGTTTTGTCGAAACTCACTTGAAACAGCATCTTTTATTGGAAAGGAGGGCTCTCGATTAGTTCGCACGCGAATGAAGAAAAAACCCCGACGAGCGAGTTGTTTTATAGTCTATGATTTCTCTCTCTCGGTAAACGAGGGGTGGTGGTGGAAGATGCACACGCACGCGGGTGAGTAGAAAAAAAAAATAATGAGAGAATCAAAGTCGAAAAACAGCGCGCACATGTTACTAAAGAAAAGAAAAATTCCGCATCAGTAGCGATTGGAGAAGTAGGAGGGGGGAAGAAGAAGAAAACCCGTTTGCTAGGCAAAGAGGAAGAGGTGTGTTTCTCGCTCGCATACTCAAAAGATGAATAAATTATTCACATCATCTCTAAAGAAAGTAAAAAAAGGGGAGGGGGGAAGAACAAAATGAAAGAACTATTATGTATTTTTTTTCAATGTTAGGTATCAATCGATTACTATTTTTTTTTTAAAGTCGCGATTCCAACATGAGCCTGATTGCAATTTTTTTTTGTAAATAAAAAAAAAACAATAGGTTAAAAGTAAAAAAAAAACAAAGAATTGCACTTATGTATAGAGTTTTGAATCATATAGATCTTTTTATTTTACACTTATTTTTTTTATGGAAAAAAAGTTTCCAACGTTGGTCACGAGTTGTTTGCAAAAAAATGGGCTAAAAGAGCCGTGCTTTTTTTTTTGTTTGTTATGCAAGCACGACTCTTTTAGCCCACTCTTTTGCCTCTTCAAACAGAGTTATTTTTAATTATTAGGAGAAAAAAAAGATGCCAACGTTGGTCATGAGTTGTTTGCAAAAAAATGGGCTAAAAGAGTCGTGCTTTGTTGTTTACACGCACGACTCTTTTAGCCCATTTTTTTACCTCCTCAGGAGAAGTTTTTTTTTTTTTTTTTTTTTTTTTTTTTTTTTTTTTTTTTTTCAGTTTATATATGTACTTTTATGAATCGGGGTATTATTTCATTACTTTCAAGACAGTAAAATTTTTTGGTGATACCTTTCCACGTTAGCAATAATATTGTGGGATATCCTTCTGTATTATATCTCAATATTTTAGCATAATCCATGGGAGCAGTCTTTGCGACCGGAGTCGTCGACATGACACTGTTTTGCGGCTGCGGCTGTTATTGCTGCTGCTGCGATTGTGGCTCTGGTTGTTGTTGTTGTTGTTGTTGTTGTTGTTGTTGTTGCGGTTCGACTACTGCTACTTGTAACGACTGAGGTTGTTGCTGCCGCAAGAGGATTTCTTCTTCCGTCGTGCGATCGACGTGCGTCTTGTACAACTTGTCGACCGCTTTTTTTTTGAAAAAAGTAAACCACACGAAAAACAGGTCGAGCGTCAACATGTCCGTGATGGTCATTTCGTTCACGATCATCAGTTGGGTGAGATTCTGGAAATCCGCGGGATCGTGCTCGGCCAGCACTCGGACGTACGTTTCCGGCGAATCCAGTTTTCGAGCAAATTCCTGGACCGCTTCGACGGGACTCGCCAGCAAGAGTTTGGTCGCGGATTCGTGACTCGTGACGTGTTTTCTCGACGCGTTTTGTGACAGGAAATATGGCAACAACGCGTCCTTCAGAGTCGCGGCCACGTGTCTTACGCGCACGCTGCTGCTGTAGTCGCGATGAAAAATTCCCAGGATGCGGTTGAGGTCGGACGTAAACCAGTAGAGGGACTCGTCGAATCCCACGAACCCGGTCAAGACGTAATGTTGGTAAGGATTCGGTTTGTACTGGATGCAGAAAGCCATGATGGTTGTCGTCGTTGTGTGCGCGCGTTTGGCGAGAGAGAGCGAGAGAGAGAGAGAGTAAAACACGCGCCCAGGTTACTTGTCCACATATACGAAACGAGTTTATATTTTTGTGTTTGTGTGTGCGAAGAGGCGGGACTATGATGAGCGAGCGCAGCGAACCGGAGGACGACGGGAGAGGGAGGGAGTAAACAAAAAAAAAGAGCGAATGCGAGAAGAAACCACTTTGAGAAGAAGAAGGGGGGTAAAAAAAGTTAAGGGTGGGAAATATCCGTAAGTGTGTGTCTCTGCCACCGCGCCGCCGCATCCTCCCCTCAACGAGTAACGAAAAAAAAAATAATAATAACAGGATGGATGGATGGATGGATGGTGGTGATGATGGAAAAAGAGATGCGCGATAACTGGTCTTTTTTTTTTCTTTATTGGGAGAAATGATGGCTCAGTGTATAGGTTGAGAAAATGATTTTTTTTTTTTTTTTTTTTTTTTTTTTCAGAAAAAAAAACCCGATATTGTTTCGAATATTTCTGTTCAGGAAGAGTTAAAAAAAAGAAAATGGGTCGAAGGAAAATTTCCTTCGACCCATATTTTTTTTGTGTCTGAGATGTTACCAACGTTGGAGGAGGAGGGGGGGGGGAGGGGAGAGAGAATATA
>CAXHSM010000564.1:0-24000 GCA_964019185.1 Maratus speculifer | reverse complement strand
TTTGGGAATTTACTTCATTTGATTCAGACGTCATTGGCATATCATTCTGATTCAAAAATTTGCTTCCTCCTAACCCCTGTCTTTTTCTCTTTCCCTTTCTTTGGAGTATTTTTTTCCTAAGTTTTTTATGTGCTTTTAGTGCTTTAATTTTTATGTACAAACAACGGAAAAATTAATTTTAGTTGCTAGCAAATCCGAAAACTTCTAATACATTCACAGATTCATGTTTTAACGTAAGAAAAGCATGCATTGGCTAACATTAATTATTGATATGATTTGTAATTAACATTAATAATAAAAATTCAAGCTATAGGCTGAGTAAGTTCGCTAAGACTGCTATTTCGCCGAGGAACAGCGTATACAGAACTTCTTTAAAAATTCAGAAGGTATAATACGGCGTATACCTCCATATATCCCCCGCTATACCTTTCTTTGGAATCGAATATCGCTTTCCATTTTTCGATAAATGTATGTATAAGTGAGTTCCACTTTATGTCGATGTTGTGTGGGCAATTGAAAATTTCGTTGAAATTTTTTTCTATAATTGCTATTTTTTTTTTATTTCCAAAAATTTTTTTTTAATCGACTGTACAACGACCGTTTTTACTTTTTCGATTTTGATTGAAAAAAAAAAAAAAAAAAAAAAAAAAGCCTTCGTGCAAATCGAACAACGGACATTTACAAATATTGAAATGCAACTGAGATTTCTATAAATTTCTTCCATAGGAATAGCATTAGCGAATGAGTTTTTTCGCTTGACTAACAAGGAAGGTCTCCATTGGGGGCATACTCAGAATTTTTTGAAAAAAAAATACGAATTAAACTACTCATGTAGGTAATAAAGGATCAGTGAAAATTAGCGGCGGAATTACATTATTAGATATGTAAAAAAATAAAATAGTTTGGAGTAATTGGCGTGAAAAGCTGAAAGCGACGCGGGATTTGGCGAGCAGTGCATTTCCTCGCCAAAAGCAGACGATTTTAACGAATCTGAAAATTGATTTTAATTGACTTCACTGTTAAAAATCTGCAGCATTTACTGCAACGTCACTCCACTACTTTTATAGAATGTCTCTCTTCTGACCAATGAGAATGCTCCATAGCACGGTGAATTGACCGTTTTCTATAAAAGCAGTGGAGTGATGCTGCAGAAAATGGTACAGATTTTTAGTGGTATTGTAGTTTGTGCAACACTGTTAAAAATCTGCTGCATTTTGCTGCAACGCACTCCACCGCTTGTATATAATACCTCTATTCCAACCAATGAGAAAGCTCCATTTCACGGCCAAGTAACCGTTTTCTATACAAGCAAGGGAGTGCGTTGCAACAAAATGCAGCAGATTTTTAACAGTGTATTTTTCAATTTGGAACAATTTTAATCAATTTAAATTGTGTTTTAAATGATAAAATATATTAATTTCATTTTGTTATAAGTACATATAAACGTATATGACAAAATTACACTTAAAGTAAAGTAAAAATGCAAAACTAAAATTACTTAAACTAAACTTATTTAAATAAATTGAACATAGAATATTTTTTCTTTAAAAAGTAATCGAAGCGTAAAAGCGTATTTTTCAAAATTTCGTTTTTTCGCCAACCGGAGATAAATCGCCTAATAAACGAAATTATTATTTTTTTACGGACGTTATAAGGAGGTTCCGCCGAAATTTTTTTTATAAACATATATAACTATTGAGAAGAACATTCTGTAAAATTTTCAGATTTTTCTGAGTATGCCCGTATGGAGACCTTCCTTGTAAGTAGCCCCTTAAATAATGTAGACAATCGCTACTACAGTAAAACCTCCATAACGGACACTCCCGAATAGCGGACACCTCTATTTTACGGACAGTTTTCAGATCCCCACTCCCAAAACTTAAATTTTTATATGTTTAACCTCTGAATAACGGACATTCCGAATAGCGGACACTATTTTTGGCGATAAAGAATGAAAAATGTTTTTTTAACGTGAAAAAAAAAAAAAAAAAAAAAAAAAATAAATAAAATAAAAAGGCCTCTAAATTTATAAGGGCAGTGTGTCACAAATTTTGCGATCACAAATAAATGTAGATCGTGGTCTGGGGAAAATCGCCTCTCAACGTTCAGTGTTGAATTCAGTGCGGTGCCCGTGTGGTACATCTTCCAGAGAATTGAAATGTCCCTCCTGGAGGTTTTGAGATTTTGTGCTTAATGGTCAAAAAGTGCAACCCCCCCCCCCTCTTTCCCGACCGGAACTCTATAATGACTAATAATGTCACACTGAAAAACAAATTACATGTAATCGCAAGCAAAAGAAAACTTTTGCAACAGATTTTTACTTCGAAATTTTTTTTCGACTTCCGGTTTTCGACGGATTTACACGTTTTAGGGGTCAGATTCCAAAAAACATGTTTTTACAAAATATCTGTCTGTCCGTGTGTCTATCTGTGTGCATGTCGCCATTCTACCATCAAAAAGTGTATGAAGTTATGCATAGAATTGAACCAAATTTTTTGTGAATGTTTTTGGCTGTGGCAAGCAGGTCCTCCTTCAGTTTTGAAATATTCCGCCGGAAGGGGGCGCTGCAATCGCGATTTTTGTGCCATTTTCAATATTGTACCGACCAAAAGTATATGAAGTTATGCATCGAATTTAACCAAATTTTTTGTGTAAGTGTATGACTGGCTAGTTGGTCCCCCCTGAATTTACAAATAATCCGCCGGAAGGAGGCGCTGCAATCCCGATTTTTGTGCCATTTTCAATATTGTGCCTACCAAAAGTACATGAAGTTATGCATCGAATTGAACGAAATTTTTTGTGTAAGAGTATGGCTATGGCAGGGTTGCCGGCTTTTAGCCGGGCCAAAAAAAGCCGGAAAGCCGGCCGGCTTTTTTTGGTTTTATCCACTTAAAAAAAGCCGGCTAAAATTGAAAAAAGCCGGCTTTTATTTTTAAAGTGTTAATTTGTATTGAATCCATATTAAATTTTGATTGATTTATTTTAAATACATTTTTAATAATTTACTACTAAAAAAGTTATAAATTTCTATTTAATTTTTCAAATAAATAAGTCTGTATAACTGCGATTTGGGTGCTTTAGAGCCAAAATACATCAATTTTAATTTGATGTGACAACACCTTTGGCAGGTTAACAAATTAGGTACAAATTAGGGGGAAACCCATTCTCGCTCCTTTTTGGGTTTTTGCAAAAAGGTAAAACTACCGCCATTTTGTGCATTCGTTTTTTCCCTCTTATCAGCGGAAATGATTTTTTTTCGCCTGATTGATTGCTTTTTCGAAAGCTATACATTTCCCTTTGAACGTTACTTTATTTATTTAATGATTAGTCCCTTAAGTATGACTTGCGTCTGGAAGTAACATCTGGAAATCATTATCCAGTTCTAGAAACTAGGCTCCTTTATTTTTGGGGGAACTATAGTTGCAATGTTTCTTTAAATAAGCCATGCAACAATACAAAAAAGAAAAAGAAAATAAAACTTTTAACTAAGCATCATTATTTGAAGTTAGTTCAAACTTAAATTAAAAAAAGAATTTTTGCATAGAATTTAAAAATGAACAGTGTTGGAAAAATATTTCATATACTAAATTATTATTCTGCAATATTTTGATTTAAATTATTTTAAGGGTGTATTCGAAAAAAAACGCTTTTCCACCTTCAACAGCTCGAAATTTTCCAAAACAATTCCAGACACATTTTTAAAAGCAGAAACATGAAACTTGCTGAGAGTATTTCGGAACTGATGTATAAGGTGCCGTGTGGTGTCATTTTACGCTAAATTCATTATAATTTGATTCATAAACAATTATCTTCTCAATATGAGCCATATTTTTTTTGTTCACAGATCTCCCGCTTCGGAAAAATTGGTTCAAAATGCCACTTTGATTGATTTTTTTGCAATACTTTCTGCATTTATCAATGATTTGACAATTACGGCACCTTGTGTAAGTCTTCTAAATAAGACAATTTGTCAGTTTGATGCATATGAGAGCAAAAATGAATTTAAAAATGTATCAGAAAATAAGTAGTTTGAATAGAAATACATCTTTAAAGCTGTTTTGGGAAAAAATAATGCTGGACACTAGTAATTTGGACAATAATAATGGTGAATAGGTTAAATTTCTTCCCACTTTAACATAGCTATTTTCATTAATTAAATATACTCGGATTGCTATGAAATTTTCATACTTTATTGATGTTTACCCTAACACGAACCCTATTGTGAATAAAGTTTCTACCATGATTAGTTTATTTACAGGGATAGTCAAAAGTTTTTCGATACATTACGGCCTATGGGGAAAAATCGTTCCAAATGAATTTTAAAGATGTTACACCCTGTCAAACATATTCAAATTTATATGGATTAGTAGAATGCACTAAAATAGGCATCCCGTAAAATATGCTGCGAAAATAATAGTTACTATTCATTTACAGGTCATTACATTACTCAGTCAAAATAATTCCATTACAGAATAATAAAGCAGGGTGTGGGGAATTGTTTGCGACGCATTTTAATTATTTTAAACGATTTAAAGTATCATAAAAATGATAAACGCCGCTGAGACTCAATATTTCACGGATAATATGAAGTGCATAATATTTACAGGGACACACAAAATATTTCAAATCGTATATTCTATCCGAAGTGCTGTATATTATTGATGATAGCTGATGGATGGAAGAAGTGCATTTATTAAATAATATGTGCATTTTTGCGTTGAACTCCTTTCAATTTAATAAGAAATGCTTGTAGAATGTAGATAAAATGATATACAGGGTCACGCATAGAATTATCTACATGGCCACCCAAGCATGATAATTTCTGGAAATGTGATTTAAGTTGTTTTAAGAATGTTTTTGCTTGAACTAGATTTTAGCAAAATACTGGCGTGTAATAAAGATACTAGGTAAACTACAGGGCTGTAGAAAAGTATTCAAGTGTGTTCCCATCTATTAGAATAAAGTAGAAGAAGAAATTTCAACCAGTTAGGCATTTTTTTTGCTAAATTAAATGTTCCATTAAATGGTATAAATATCAACCGACAGATCAAATACAGGGTTGTTCAAAAAATATTGGAATACATGCTTGGCTATCGACAGTAGCATTTTTCTAAATAACGAAGTTTTGTTAAAGATTTTAGCAAATGTTAGAAAATGTTTCATAATCTAGGCTTAATGCATGATGTTTCTTACTTGTTATACATGCGTAAAACTTGTAGACATGTTCGAAATAGTGTTTAGGCTCTCTAATATAGATGAAAAAAACTATTAGCTTCCTCAAGGATATGGACAAAATCCCACCGCTCTGTTTTATAATTGTTTTATTTTAACCAAATTTCCTTTAGAGAACGAGAGTTAAAACATAAGAAAAAGATTCACTTTTTGCAAATATGATTTTCTTAAAAGAACTCTTTAACCCCCCCCCCCCTCCCCATCATTTGAAAATCAGAAATTATTAGGTGTAATAAGTATTCTCTTTAACAAACATAAAAGATTACAAGTAAGGTATCAGGGCTTGTATAAAAACCAGTTTAAAAAAAAAAAAAAACCGAAAATCCGTTTTTTTTTTTTTTTTTTTTTTGGTTTAAACCAGGTTTTTTTCATTATTACATAAATAGTATTAGCAAGAAAAAAATTAGATTATAAAGTTATGATGTTAATGTTAAACATTCACACTGGTACTTTATTTTTTGATATAATTAAAGCATATAAAAATTATAATTAAATTACCTATAAGTTTGCTTTCTTTAATGAAATATTTATTTTTGAAAAATGTAAATTATTAGTATTACTTATATAAGACAGAACATAATGAGGGGTAAACAAACATATTTTACTAAATCAACAAAAAATAAGCTAAAATAGAAAACACTTCCCTGTGTTAAATTTAGAAATCATTTACTCAGGGATGAGATTGACAAAAAAGTAAAAAATCTGAAAACTGTGCGAACGACATTTGAGCAATAATACTTATGAATTTCAAGCAGAATATATATTATAATTGCTATTAAAATTTATATATTTCATACTATTTAATTTTAAGCAAATTAAAAAGAAACTGTTAAAAAAAAAATTAGTTAGAAATTATTTATTTACTGTAGTAAAAAGTTTTTTTTTTTTTTTTTTTTTTACCAAGATACAGAACATTAATAAAAGCACTGACATGAATATTTTTAATTGTAATTTTAAAAATAGTATATACTTTCCTTGAAACAGCAAATCAAAATAATTGCAACCACATTGGTATATTAATAAACAAATAAATCCTACTTTTTTTTTTTTTTTTTTTTTTTTTTTTTTAAGACAGATTTACACGTTTTAGACATTGGAGATTACGAAAAACATATTTTTAGAATTGGGGGCGGGGGATGCCGTCTGCCTGTCTGTAAACGCTTTATCACCCGAACATATTGAGATAGAGGTCTGAAATTTGGCGTGTACTTAGTATGTAATTATGGGAAAAAGTCTATTGAATATAAATAATCTTGATTATCCGGAATTACAGTTTTTTGGACTCGCGAAATATTCGCTCTGCTGGAAGGTATACAAAAATTTTCGAAATTTTTTATTTTAAAGAGTGAATCTAAAAGATAATAATAATAATAATAATAATAATAATAATAATAATAATAATAATAATAATAATATAATAATAATAATAATTTCTTTGGGGAGGGGATGGGAGTAGAGGTGGGGTACAACCATTTTTATTATTTTTAATTTTCTTGAAATTCTTTACTTTTCTTAATTCTTTATTAAAAAAACTAATACAACCTACCTTAAATTAATATATACATAAATTTTTAAACCAGAGAAAAGATGTAATAAAGATGAAATAATCAATAAAGTCTCCAATCATAATTTTTACAATCCAGAAATGAAAAATCAGTTTAAATAACGTCAACTTAACACCATCACATCTTTTTTTTTTTTTTTTTTTTTTTTTTTTTACATGTTTCAAAGTAAAAATACATTTTAAACTAAGCATATAGCTATACTTTCATCGGAACAAACTTTTCACATGTATTTTATGTACGTATTTTTATACTTCACCAGCATGTATTAAAATCTACACTATTAATAAAAACATAATTTCTATTTCATTGTAATAAAAAATGGCATCAATAAAATAAAAATACATAGATAAAAAAAATCCTTGTCGGTTTGGCCTACAAGCGGAGGTAGATTTCGTTAAGTGCTCACTTAAAAAAACAAAAATGAAATATAATTGGAGAAAAACTCAGTTTAACAATTTTATTTGGCCACTTTTGAAGAAATTTTAATTTCATTTTTGTGTAAAAGCTGATTTTATGAGAATCATCTTAGGCTGAATTCGGCTCAAAATACCCACTTTGACAGGATTTTTGAAATATACAGTCGAGCTTCAAGGAGGAAGGCTAGGTAAAATTGTGTTCATGTTAACAGTAATTCATGTTATCCGTATCAAATCTTTGTATTCGTCTTTAAAGGGGATTGTGAAAACAATTCACATTAAAAGTAATTCATGTTAAGCGTGTTTATTTTAACAAGGTTTGACTATATTAGGACATCAAGAAAAACTGATCAATGCAGCGCATTTTATAGTTCCTAAATAAGAGAAACTGTCAACTGAATACGTTTGAGAGCAAAATTGAATTTAAAAATGAGTCAGAAGATAAGCATTTTGCTATGTGAATACATTCTCAATTTTTCTATCATGTTCGCTTCGGGAAATTATCTTCAAAATAGCCACTTTGGAGGCATTTTTTTAAAAATACATTCTGCCTTTATCAAAAAACTGACCAATACGGCACATTGTACAGTTCCTAAAAAAGAGAACCTGTCAATTGGATGCCTTTGAGGGCAAAAATGGATTAAAAAATGCGCCTGAAAAAAAAAAAAAAAAAAACAGCAATTTATTATTTGAATATTTCAATTTTTTCAATCATGATCACTTTGAGAAATTCTGTTCAAAATGACATTTTGACAGCATTTTTCGAAATATATTCCTCTTTATCAAAAATCTGGCCAATAGGTCACATTATGTAGTTCCCAAATAAGAGAATCTGTATTTGGATGCGTTTAAAATCAAAAATGAATTTTGAAATAAGTCATAATATAAGAAGTTTGAATTTAAGATTTTCATCTTCAACTCCTATTATTGTTTAATTTATTTTTACTATAAGAATTGATCCTACCAAAAACTTGTCAGTATAAAAGTTATAGATACTATTAAGAAGATGTATAATAAACTTACTCGGATTTCATATCTTAAGAATTGAGATATTATTGATTTTTTTCTTTAATACCCTCCCCCTTTTTTGTTTTCGTTTTTAATTTTTCCTTTTTCAATAAGAGTTACAAGAGTTACTCCAATCAAAAACTTGTAAATACAAAAGTTTTAGATGATATTAAGACTATTTATAAACAAAATTAGTTTAATTTGATATCTTGAGAATTGACAAGTTTATAAGCTTTTAATTCAAAAAAATTCTTTTTTTTTTTTTTTTTTTTTCGCCCCTTGAGCCCATCTTTAATTTTATCAAAAATCTGTCATGCATAAACATTTGGCCCAGAAGTAATATAAACTTTAAATTGATTCGATACCTATTTTAACTAAGAAATTATTATTATTATTATTATTATTATTATTATTATTTTCACAACACCCTTCCCTATTTTTACTCCCTTAACATGACCGTGATTTTATGCCCCTTGATTTTATGTATCAGTTTGGGAAAAAGTTATATGTATTTATAAATAGATAGATAGATAGACAGATAGACAGATAAACGTTTTTACTAATGGTAGTTTTGGGGTCTAGGGATCATGATCGGTGTAGATCTGCAAAAAATTTTCTGAAATTCCAACATAGGAACGATCGCAATAGAAAATATTTTATACGGAATCTATCTAAAAACGGAGAAAGAGAAAGAGAGACAATTAATTAAAAGATCATATTAAACTTTATTATGGATTTAATTTGAATTTTTTAAAATAAAAATTGCATTGGAATATGCTCGATTATTTATGTCACTTTTTAAGAAGAAAATGATTCCAAAATGTGGAAAAATGGACAATCAACCCGATAAAGGAAAACGAACAAAGAACCTTAACAAATAATGAAAGCATTAAAAATCTGTCCCATTTATCAATTTTATATCACCATTTTTAGAAATATGCATATTTTTAATAAACATTCAGTAGCTTAAAATAACGGCTATGATATGAATTCGAAAAGAAAAATTTATTGAAGAAAATATTTTTTACATTTTTTATGTCCTCAGATTTTACATCATTTTTAATAAAGTTTCGAATTTTGGTAAAGTCTAAATGTTTTCTGTACTAAAAAAAATAAAAAGAAAATAAAAAGAAAAAAAGAAAAAAAAAGAAAAGAAATATAAAAAAAATTAAAATAATTGAAAAATAAAAATTTCTCGCTACAAATTTTGGCGTATTTTTAGACACAAAGAGCATAACAGTGAAAGACATGGCAAATGAAGTATCTGTAATGAAATAGGATTTCTCCTCTTTGGATAAATGAATTGTATCTAGAGTGATATTCGGCTTTTATCTAACTGCGACGTTAACCAGGTTGTCGCGCTCCGAAATTCCATTCAAAACATAAGCTTTGTTCGCTTTTCCTGAAAAATCTCAAGCCTTTATCGAAAAATTAAAAACATTCGATTTAATAGCTTCTGATGAGTAAAAGTACTTACCATTCTCATTCGTTGACAAACAGAAATGGATTTAAGAATATGTTGGAAATTAGACAGTTTTGATTATGAAATCAATGATTAAATCATGATTAAATCATGATTTTACCGAAAAGCCCAGATTGTGTTTGCAATTTGAGGTTTAATTGTTTTGGAAACTCAAAACTATTGGTGACTATTCAGTAATTGAACGCTGAGGGAAAAAATTATAAAAATCCTATTTAAATAGATAAAAAAAATCGGAGCTAAATAAAGAAAAAATCTAATTTTTTAAAATATCATGATATTTTACATCCTAGTTTAGAATAGAAAACAAACATAAATGATACTTGAAATCGCTACTTAGTACTGATGCATTCGTGATTTAAAACTATACTGAATACTGTCATAAATACTATTGGCCCCACCAGTGGCCGAGAGGTTCTGACCTTTCAACTGGTAGATGGCAGGTGCTGGGTTCGAATCCAATCGCGGCCGTCGGCCTAACCATTCGGAGTTTTCCGTGTTTTTTCTTCGAACCTTGGATTTCCTTGCGTAAATACGGGTTAGGTTCCCTTCGAAAGGCCCCCACGGAGGGCATCCCACCCCTTTAGGGCCCATATCCCACATGTAGATAATTAGTAAAATAATTCAAAACATAAATACTATATATGATGCAAACACATTGTTAAAAAATTGTAACTTTTGCTGCACCGTTTCTCCACCGTTTTTATAGAATATTTGACCTATGATAATGCTCCATAAAAAAGAAGTCATTGTTTTGTATAAAAGCTGTGGTTTGATAATGCAGCAAAAATTTCAAAATTTAGCAGTGCAAGAACTTTTCTATATGCACCTAAGAAAAATAGACGATGCATAACTTTTTATTGGAAGAGTTTCTGAACAGGATTTAAAGGCTATTTGTTTTCAACTGCTTTATTCAACAAGGATTCGCAAAACGGTTAAACATATTTGCAAATTATTTTTTTAGCGGAAATATACATAAAAATGGAAGGTCTGATTATAGAAACAAATCGGAATCGACCTGTATCCTCATTTACAAATTATTTTTTTCGCGGAAATATACATAAAACTTGAAGGCCTGACTATGGAAACGAATCGTAATCGATCTGTATCTCCATTTTTTAATGAATAAATGACTTGTTAAGTTACAAGCTATTTTGATCACGTGACAAATACGTTTTCCAACCCTGTTTGAGTGAGTATTCTCCTTTCTTACAGAAATTCGGTTAAAACGCCCATTTGGACACTATTTTCTTAAATATCTATTGCACTTGCAAATAAACCAGAAAAAAAATATTTTTTTTTAATTAAAAATTATTAATTTATAATTTTTTTAAATTAATAAATAATAAAATTTATTCAAAGTTAATACAATTTATTTTAAATTAATAAAATTTAAAACTAAAATTTATTAATTTTTAAAAATAATTAATTTAAAAAAAATTTAAGATTTTAATATTATTTTTCCTATTTTTCTTTAATTATACAGCACTTTATAGAAAATTTGATGATTTAGATAATTTTTGAAGTTTGAAAATAGCTTAAACTTATATTCATGTAGCAATGAATTATAAACAACATACGCAACCTTTACAACAACGTTAATATGCTGTTGAACTCTTTATTCATCTTATGAAAAGATTTGAACAATTCAGGAGTAGACCAGAAACTAATTGCGAAATTGTGTTTGAAATATTTATGTAACAGAGGTAAACGAAAATATATTTATCAAAATAAGAAAGCAAAATGTACATTTGTACAGTAAAATGTAAATCTTTAGAATTAAAAAATTTAAATAAAGTGAATCCCACTTGATCTATAATTGACTTAAATAGACAAAATAGTATTTTAAATGAAATATGAGAGAAATATGATACTATTAAAGTTATTTTATTATTATTAGAGGATTTTGTTTCATAGGAATATGCAGGATCATCGCTGAGACTTTAAATTGGTTGGGGGGGGGGGGGGAGAATTTAAATTGTCAAATGAAATTATATTTGGAAATTTTGCCAGGTCCTAGTCAGTTTTGCCAGGTAGCTTTTATTAAAGTTTATTTTTATTTATTTATTTTTTATTTATTTTTTTATTTTTTTTTGTCGGGGGGGAGGCATGAGTGAGAGTCTTGATAATTCATGTGGAATTTATTCATAATTTCTGACATATTTACTTCTTAAGTTGGCTTTTTTTATTTATCTAAACTTTAACTTTTGATTTTAAATAGAATAAACTTTGCCTAAGGCAAAATCAATCGGAATCTGATTTTTTTTTTTTTTTTTTTTTTTTTTTTTTTTTCCTTACAGTAGACAATATTTTACTTTAGACAATTTTTACTCTTATAAATTCACAGAGCATGAAAATCTTTTTGAGGATGAATTTGTTTCTGACGCAGAGTTCGCATTACAGAAAGTTATTGTATTTCCATATGCAATTCCTAAAAACACAAGTGATTTTTTTTTACCTTTCTTTCTTTTTAATATAAAAATTTCACTTCAAAAATTTATTAATATTCCAATTGATTGTAAAGCTGAGAAAACCAGGCAATGAATAAACTGATTTTAATAAATGGGATTTTGAGATCAGTAGACAGATCTATAAATTATACAAACAAGCAATTATTATACATCCTTAATTTTGTTCTCCGGAAATATGTATTTTATTCGATTTCTTATTATAAACTAATAATATTTGGAATTTGCAATATAAATAAAATGAAAAACACACCTTGCAAGTTAAGTGATTTTGGTGCAATTATAGATAATTGAGACATGTAGGCACCATTTATAGAGATGAATTTGAATAAAAGTTTGGAGAGCTTGACATTATTGTCAAACTAATGTTTGTTTATTTCTTATTTAAGGATTTTCTCAAATGCAAATTGGCTAGTTTATGACCATTTTTAAATTCATTATTGTTCATAAACGTATCAAATTAGCAGGTGACCTTATTCAGAAATCATGCAATCGAACTGTTTTTTTCTTTTTTTGGAAACAAACACCCAGTCAAATTTGGCATTTTGAACCTAATTTCCAGAGACGAAAGCGCAAGAAAAGAGGAAAAAATCATTTTCCTGAGAGAATAATTCTTATAATTCCAGTTGTTAATCACTTATCGGAAACAACTATTCGATTAGAAAAATATCTTGAATATGGTTGTGTCTCCAGTTAACACGGTTATATTTAAAAGTTAATGAGAAAATGTCTTTTACAACTAGACATAGTCGAGCAAAGAAAAATACTTTTCGAGTGCTGCCTTAATCGAATTCGACCATACGATTGTCGTCATGTTCTATAGGTGGCTCACCTACTTTTGATTAAAAACTACTGTTCAAAAACTTTAATATGTGTCTTGTACACATGTTCAATCCATTACTTGCATTTAAACAAATTCGGAAGATATTATTTCAAACAGATTAATAATATGAAAATATATCAGCTTTTTGATAAAACTTTTTGTAAATGTAAAACTAACTCATGTTACCCTGCTTCGCATTATACTTTTTTCGGAAAGTAAATTAAAAACCGTTAAATCGAGATAATTAAATTAAAAATAATGATATTTGTTCATATTTGTTGGTGAGTATGAGTTACTTTTTCTTTACTTGTCTCTCCATAGTATTTAAAATATTCTAAAAGTATTTTTGAGACTTCAAGACTTAAATTTTAATATTGTTGCAGTTCTATTGCTTAGCTCTCCAATAATAAGAAAAATAAGACTGTTTAAAAAATCTCTTTCATCTACTTTAAAATAATTAATATTTTGTTTCTAAGCATTATTTTATATAAAGATAATATTATACACTGCATTTCATTATCCTACAGATGTATGCAACGAATATAACACAGTGATATACTAAAAAACATACATATATTTATCCTTAGATCTGTGTTCTAAACAACTTTTAAAACAAGATAAGAAATTTTCACGTGCCATGCACTATCGAATATCAAGGTCAGGGGTCGTATATCAAGTTATTTTCCATCGTGTAGAAACTTTCTATCAGTGAACCGGAAATGACATGTGTTCGGAAGTTAAAAATCTTTAAACACAGTCAAAAAATGGAGTATATAATGGTCTGTTTTTTCGCATTTCACACTTCCGCTTTTACGTTACCGTACGTACTGTTATCATTACTCATTCCTAATTGCTCCTAAATTCTCACACTCTGACACAACATTCTCACACTCATGATGTATCTATTTTGGCTGTCGCGGGAATTTACCATAACTGCTAGGAGTCAACTGTAAAGGCATTATGTCTGAAAAATATAAATCTTGGAAAAAAGAAAATATACTCAAAAAATGTGTTTTAAACTTCTACATTTCATACTTCTACTTATATTACGCATTCTTAAGAATTATATTTAATGGAATTATGACAAAATTAGTGTTCCCTATAGCTATAAAAAGGGCAAGATGCTATTCATTAAAAAGGGTACTACTGTATCATAAAAGGGCACTTTTTCAAGAAAAAAAATTGTTATTGCCTTTAGAAAGGGAAAAAAGAAAGCAGCAAAATACATAATTT
The DNA here is from genome assembly GCA_964019185.1 of Maratus speculifer. Lineage (NCBI taxonomy): Eukaryota > Metazoa > Arthropoda > Arachnida > Araneae > Salticidae > Maratus > Maratus speculifer. The sequence goes on along the minus strand of CAXHSM010000564.1, from coordinate 9,775 downwards.
TTAAATATGATAAATCAAGTAACATTAATTTCGAATGATTTTATGATATAAAAATTAGAAATACAATTAAATTAAAACATGATTGAATAGTTTCATGTTCTTCTTACAGAAATGAAAAAATTCTATCATTTTTGGAAATTTCACACAAATTTAGAAATACTACAAAAAAAAAAAAAAAAAAATATTTATCAAAAATTTCTGGGTAAAATCAGAGGTGCATTTTACTACTTTTAAAAAGGGCAGGGTGCTGCACCCTTCAAAAATGGCCTAAAATGAACACTATCAAAATGAAACACATCAAAGCATTCATGGAAACATTGTTACAGGTCAATATGTAAAGATTAAGTCATAAAATGAACAATGTTGAAAGAGAAATTAGGAAGGATTCAATATTTGAGGAAAGTTTAATACATAATTACATAAAATTAAACAACAAAAAATGTTCTAATAAAATTTGCTGGATTAAAATTTTGAATAGCTCTTTGTTATTTAAAAGTGCATATATGACTACTTGCATGAATGAATATATTCATGCATATGCTAATTGAGAATACTGAAATAAATTGTGAAATATATATTATGAAATCTGCATAATTCGAAATACTATTTTCAATAGTGAGAAATGGTGTTTTTTTATATGTATGATTTTAAATGTTTATAGCGAATAAAACATGACATTTTAATAACTCTTAAAATTAGTTAAGTAATAAAACATGTAACGAAGTAACCTTTAATTTTATAAAGCAGTAAAAATGGAAAAACAAAGGTAGGATTAAAGGTCAATGTAAATCAGAAAAAGCACTTGGTATGGCCATTTTATAATTTAGCTGACATATTTGCAATTCTAACTATAAACCACTAGCAACTTCATCAATGGTTTATTCTATTATTAATGTCTTCATTATTGAAAATTTGGGTTATAACCCAATTTCTCAATGAATCATAATTAAAATCTCAATATTTCATATTAAGAAACAAATTTATTAAACTCAAAGTAAATTAAACATCATTAAAATTAGTTAAAAGACACTTAAAAATGTGTTGCTTATAATAAAAAGGCTTCACCGTATAAAAGCCAATTATGGCCAAAAAAGGCCAATTTTGGCCAAAAAAAGCCGGCTAAAATCAATAAAAGCCAGCCGGCCTGGCTTTTTTTAATTTTAGCCGGCTTTTTTGCAACCCTGGGCTATGGCTAGTTGGATCGCCCTGAATCTAAAAAAAATCCGCCGGAAGGGGGCGCTGCAATAGCGAATTTTATGCTATTTTCAATATTGCAGCGCATAAAAGTGTATGAAGTTAGTTCTAGAACGGAACTAAATTTTTTGTATATGATTATTTTTTGGTAAAGCAAGTAGGTCCTCCCCCTTAATTTGAAAAAAAAAAAAAAAATCTGCCTATCATTCTATTGTCCATCGACTCGTGCAGGAACGGAAATTCGTTTTTACTTCGATTAATTGATTGAAGCAGAAATTTAAGATGAAAATCAAAGTTGATATGGTATTGAATTAAAATTATTAAAGCATTAAAATGAGTAACTATTTTTTTTTAATATTAAAATGTTAGTATGTATAAATGTTTTTATATATTGAAATGTTATGAGATAGAAGAAAGTTTTGGGATTGGCACATCCAACTAGTTTTCATATAAGAATGTAACAAACAGTGGATGAAGGTGTGCACAATTTTATTTCAGTTTCAGTTTTATTGTTTAAAAAATAATTCTGATTTTTGATTAATCATATAATAGAGGTTATAGGACATATAAAAATCAATTCATGACACATTAAGTATTTGTTAGTGATTTTTGTCATGACACATTAAGCATTTGTTAGTGATTTTTGTCATGACACATTAAGCATTTGTTAGTGATTTTTGTATCTTTGAGATTTTCCCAATAGCGAACAATTTCTGCGTTCCCGAAGTGTCCGTTATTTAGAGGTTGTTTTACTGTATATGTTAATGGCTATAATATACAGCAGGGCTGTCCAACCTTTTGGTAAACAGGGGCGCATCTTAGCTCTTGGTACTCAATGAAGGACGCCATTTTTCACGTGACTCAAAACATGCGGCAGTATTATTGCGTAGTATTAGTATATATGAACATCTTAACGATGTGGGGATGAATCTTAAGGTAGTAGATAAAAGGCACCTAAGTTTATGAAGTTACGTGTATTAAATTTTCAAATTATACATTTTTCTACGTAAGTTCTGTCTTAAAAATGTTTGTAGGGTAAGGTACCAAAAGCTTTAAACATGCCTATAATAAAAACAATAATAAAAAGTAAAAATAAATAAACATGAAGATCAAAGACATTGCTAGGTTTTTTTTAGGATGCTAAAATACATTTTGACTTATCTTGAAGGTCTGAATTTAGCTTTATAAAAGTTCAAAAAGAAAAACAAGCTTGATAGTGATCAATTCATATGGCTGATTCCAGAGAGAAAGTCTGGAAGTGCTTTCGTAGATGGAAATCATTTTGCATTGTTTTATTAATTTTTCGAAGGAAATTGAAAAGAAAAAGTATAAAGCTTCAAAAGTCAAGAAGGAAAAATTAAGCTCTTGGAGCGGACGGGGAGAAGTGAAAAAGGGTTATTTTTCTGAACTTCTTAATCTTAAAAATAGTTATTTCCAATTATTACCAAATTTAAACATCTTTATTACACTTTATAAACAATAACTAGAAATCGGAAAGTATGTTTCTGGTTTATAATATGTTTTTGCAGACTTATAAAACATCTCTAATGGAAATAAGAATGATTTTAAAGAAAAAATTCTTTATAATGGAATTTTACTTCTAAAAAGTATAATAACAAGAAACCTTCAAAAGGGCGCCAAAAAAATCCATGAAGGGCGCCATGGCGCCCGCGGGCGCCGCGTTGGACAGCCCTGATATACAGGATATAACTGACAAATAATTTATTCTCCGTACAATTTTCCTTATCGCGCATTAGGGATGCACCGAATAGTGATTTTGGCCGAATACCGAATGCCGTGTATTCGGCTGACAGGTGAACCGAATGCCGAATAGTAAATGTTAGGCCGAAAACCGAATACTCGGCCAGCCAAATAGTAACTCTTCGGCCTGATACCGAATATTCGGCTTTCCAAATATTTCTTATATTTCAAAGTTTAAAGGTATTTAAATGTTGCTTTTTTAAACAATTTTACATAATATTTAATAAAAGAAACTTACATTTTGATAAACAAGAGCTTTTTATAAAAACATTTAGTATTGAAAAAAATCTGCCTTGAGTTGTTTAAGAAGCACAATTATGAGACTTTTTAAATTAATAACATTTTTAATTTCATGGTTTCTTTTATGAATTAAAACAAACATAATCAAAGAGAAATAATGAAAAAATAGTCGAAGAAAAACTTAGACTCAAAATTGTCCTTTTTAAATAACTCAAGGCAGATTTCTTTCAATATATAGTACAAATACTTTTAACTTAATTCTGAATAAAGGATAGCTCATAGTTCTTTTTTTTTAGAATGGTGGCATTTTTCACCTTTCTCTTCATATCATATTTTACAGAAATCAAAGCGTGTGAGTAGAAAATTAGGTATCTTGTTTATTGTTAATGCAACAAACGAAAACACAAGTTTGACAGAGTGAGATGAAATACAATGTACTTAGGACTCAATAAGTTGATTATGGTTTCATGAACAAAAATTGTCTGCCATGATAGCTATTACTAATCTCAAAAGCTTTTTTGTTTAAGCACTTTTATATGGGGAAAGCAAGAAACAGATGATTTACTAAACAAAATTTAGGAACTTGCATCTGCACATGATTTATTCCTAAGGAGTATCCTAATGAATCATCATTTTAATCTTTCTCATGGTTACTGCAAACAGCAAATAAATAGTGTAAAAGCATTCTATTTTATTTAAATATGATTTTCTTTCTAATTATTTTAAGTATTTTTATAAATTGACAGTTAAAAGTAAAAAATGTGAAAGTTTTTAAAAATGTGTTTTAAAAGATATATTAAGTTTTGGATTTGGCTAAATACTTTGATATTCGGCCAAGCTGAATTTTCGACTTAACCGAATAGTCTGACTTTTGGTCTAACCGAATATTCGGTAACATGACCGAATACCGAATATTCGGTGCATCCCTATCGCGCATACACGTGCGGCTAACGTCGAAGTAGTTGGCGTTCTAGTAAATTGTTTTTATGATGTCTCATGAATTTTTATTATTTTCTTTGCCTTTTATTTCTAAAAGATTTAACAGATTGATTTATTAAAAAAAGGTCGAAATTTTTGTTTTAAGTCGACATAGAGCTAGCTTCTGAATACGATAATGACGGTATGTTGGTATTCGGGTAGCAATCGGCAAAATTATTATGATAATAATTATTAAAAATAATAATAACTGTTCTATTTTTATGCTTCTTGATCAGCAGTACACGAAGTTTTCAAGCAAAAAAGAAAAAAAAATGAATTTGGAAATTTTTGTAGTTCAGAAACGAAGTTTTCAAGCAAAAAAGAAAAAAAAATGAATTTGGAAATTTTTGTAGTTCAGAAAGATTGACGTTGTTAAATAGAGGATTTTTTTTAAAAGCATTTTTAATTTTAAGCCTATCGCAACGGGAGCCTTTTACGAAATTTTTAATGGTCACCGTTTTAAAAACAGAAATTTGTGCCTTATTAAATCGAGAAAAGCTCCGATTAAATAAGGCAAATTTTACTGATGGGGATAAACAAGAATTTTTAAGCCTTCTTGAAAAGGTGTCGCTCGTCCCCAAGAGATTAATAATTCTTTAAAAAAAGGAACGTGGGGGGGGGGGGGGGGCGGAAGAATTCACTTTTGTTCATCAATGTAAAACTTTTTTGACACATTAATGAACTTATTTTTAAACGCGAAAGTATCACTATTAAAGTGATTTAAATTAGGGATGGGACGAATATTCGGCCACTATTCGGTATTCGGCCTATTCGGCCCTTTTGCCGAATATTGAGTATTGGGTTGGCCGAATATTGAAGGCTTGTTGACTGAATACTTCGGCCGAATACCTGTAGCCGAATATTTAGAGATATCTGGCCGAATATTGGTAAAATCTCGCCGAATAGTGAAAGATATCTTGCCAAATAAATTTAGGATTTAAAGAGTTTCATTTCTTACAATTTTTTTTTTCTCTCATCCAAATTGGCTACTTCATTCATGAAGTCATTCTCATTCTTACTTACAAAATATACAGTTATTCGATTGCTAAAAAATATACAGCCTTTCTGCATTTCCTATAAAACTAAATGATATTTTAGAAAATGCTGCCCAAGTTGGAGATTTAATTGTATGGGAAATGTCTTCATTAGAGAATGATATATTACAATTCAAGTTATAAAAACACTTATAAAAAACACTGTTTTATTCTAAAACACTTGAATATTTATTAATGTCTGTAAATTCCATGCACATATATAAAAGGCTTTTATGAAATTTGTAACTTACTTCCGTAAAGTAAGAAATGAAAAAAATCATTCACTAGGTGTATTAACAATAATTCATTTTCAAAATTAGATATCAAATATCACTATTCCAAATACTATAACGGTACATCTGAAAACAGAACTGGTGGCAAACTAGATACGCATTAGATGACACAACCAGGGTTGTTATGTTTAAAACATTTCGTTTAAAACAGTTGTTTAAAACGTGTTTAAAACATTACATTTAAAACAATGTTTAAAACATGAATATTGCCAATAATGTCACAAATTAAAATTTACGAAATAAAATTGTATTAAAAATTTCTAATTAGCTGTATGTACTAAAAGACATTCAAATTTTATTAAAATTATAAATTGGTTATTTAATTTTAATTAAGTATTTAAAGTAAATTTATTTCCTCTAAAATTGGAAATACATAATTTATTTTTTAAATATCTCAATTATGATTTTTTATATAATATCAAAGTTCTATAATATATTAATTTTCGAAGATTAAAAGTAAGACTGAAAGAGCATTTTTCGGATATACAATACAACAAGCCTAGTACAGCCTTATCTAGAATGCAACGAAAAGAAAATATTTTGATAAATTTCTACAAAGCTAAAATAATCTTTTCAACATCAAATCATTACTCTTCAACTATCCATGAATCCCTCGAAATTTTGCTTAACAAGGATACTGTTTGTAATGACGTCATTTCTTATAATATTTGACACTCTGGTACAATATCCTTGGTGTTTTGATGAATTCATTGTGACTTTGTTTGTACACGCGGACTGTTTTTGTTTTGTTTTTACGTTTTCCATTTCTAATAAATTATCTTCTTTTATACTCCTTTGAAAATGAATGCGAGGGCATCCAAAAGATCTAAAGTAAATAATAATTAAATAATATCTATTTTTACAACACTATTTATTTGTATATTTTCAGAGATCTATTTCTCCTTTTTAGTGAATAAATTTGGCAGTTGGAACACAGAGAACATAATATTGAGTAAAAAATCTGGGCTAAATGCCTTCTTAATATACTATAAATAATACTTTCTCCCATCAATAGATAATGCTATAATACTTTATAGATATTTGTTTAGTAGTCAAAAAAGATTTTTTATTGTTTTTTTTTTTTCTCTTTCTTTATTAAAATTATAATGACTTCAGTTTAAAATATTCATATATAAAAAAAATTCAACATTAATTTAAATTTCTTTTAATAGTATTTCCTTTTTAATAATTCATTTATGAAAATAAACTGAAATGGAAAAAAAAAAAAAAAACTTATCTACTTTCAGTTCGTTTTAAATTCTAATTGTTTAAATTTGTCCTCAGAGTTATAAAAGTATGCTACCTACCAACCAATCCATCTACTTTGATTTTCAGTTTGAATATGCTCTCAAAATAATAATGATAATTTAATAATAAAAAATGGACATATTTAAAAAATATTTATTTCTTAACTAATTTTTACGTACTTCATACTTTTTTTACACATTTATTACATATTTCATTACGCTTTAAAGGAGAATCACTTGCAATTGATGAGACTGAAAAAGGCATAAACCTTGCTGCCAAATTATGTCCTGAACTAATTCCAATAATTATAAATTATAAAGCTAAGTCAGTTCCATTCTCTGATTATATGTTTGATGCAGTTGCCAATCATAAATTTGATATTGGAGAATCAAATAAAGTGGAAATAACACAGGTTAAGCCTTGAAAAACACATTGATAAAAATGCCATGAATATCATAAAACAGTTACACACAGCTGTATGTTCTACTGCTGGATTAGAAAGAGTTTTCTCTACTTTTGGTTTTGTGCAAAGCAAAACCAGAAATCGTTTGGGTGTTGATAAGGCTGTTGTAAGGATATTGACAAACTTGTTACCATTTTTAAAGAACTGAAAAATTAAATGTTTTAGTTTAGAATAAAAATAAAATTTTTAATTAATGTTTGGTATTTGTTTTATAATTTTTTTCTTCCTTAGTGCCGTTTGAAAATTTTTCCATTCTTTATATTTAATAATTTTTGTTCACTTTAATCAAAATTGTGCTGTGTGAGAAAAAAACGTTTTAAACGTTTAAAACATGTTTTAAACAAAAAAAACATGTTTTTTGTTTTTTTTAATAAAAAACATGTTTTTTTCCAACCCTGGACACAACTAGCTTTATGAAGATCGTTTTATAAATATTTAAACATAAATTCTAAATACTGAACAAAATAATTTTTTTTTATTCTATAGTTTTCAATTTTAAATATTTTTTTTTATTCTATAGTTTTCAATTTTAAATATTTTTTTGGATAATTACCGACTTAAATATGTAACATTATTATGTTTATATTTTTAATTTACATATTCCTTCATTCGTGTTGTTATCAATTTCTGTTTATCCTTTTAATGCATGTTGAATAAGTGGAATATTGAAGTTGAATATGTATGCGCCAATTCAAATGTAAAAGATTTTGTTACCATATGCATTCTACTTTAGGCATAACCTTTTGCTTTAACGTGATTTGTAATTTAAAGCTTGGCAACTGATTTCAGAGCAGGCTCATTCTTACGAATTTGCTTATCATTAGGGACACAAACTCTAAATGATCAAATTTACTTCATTAAAGGTTATTGCAGACAATATCTCCTCGTGAGTTCTGAGAGAGAGAGATTAAGAATATTATTAATTTTGGATGCAAGAAAGGGTAAAAGTATCATTTGATAGTAAAAGTGAAGTACATTCTTCACAATTTAATGAAAATATCTTACCATCCTGACTTACTGAAAATCAATTTGATGTACATTAAGATAAAAGAATATAATGCGATTTCATTATTTTTTTTGTGTTAAAATAAATGTTTCAAATTTAAAAATACATTTAAAAGCACATTTAAGAGTAATAATTATTAATGAGCTCCTATTTTTTAAATTATATATAATCAAAATTTATTTTCTTCATTGGAAAAAAAGTTGATATTCGGCCGCCGAATATTCGGTATTCGGCCTAAAATTTGGCCGAATATTCGGTATTCGGCTATTCGGCCAAATCACTATTCGTCCCATCCCTAATTTAAATTGGAAAAGGTTTTTTTTCCCCTCCACCCCCGACACATAAATTAACATCTCCAGTATAAGCTATTGTTGTCCATTTCGACAACATTTTCTGAAATCAGCCTTAATCAGGGGAAAAAAATAGAGTACTGTTTCTAAGACCATTTGCAAACAAAAATGAATTGGGAAATGCGTTAAATTTGGATTTAATTATTTTAATAAAATAAATAGGCTTTGAAGAAATATTATTTATTATTATTCGTTATTATTTATATAATCAGTATATTTATTTCGTGACTAGACCTTCTTGGCTGGAATAAATTTTGAATTTTACAAAAGTAGCTAATTCATTCAGACCGTTTAATTTTGAATGAAATGTTAAATGACTCACTTTTACAAATTATTATTGGGGGAGGGGAGGGGGGGGGGTCAAAATATTTATGAATAAAATATAATACATATTTTTAAACCTGTAGAATATTTTTATTTTAATTGTATGCTGAGTAAGTTTATTTGCACATGATAGACTCGCACCAAATACCTGTTTTGAAGAAAAAAAAAAATCAATCCTGAAAAGGACATTTCAAAATTTTTTTACATTTAAAACACGATCAATCCCAAAATTTTTCTGACTTAAAAATAAGCTTTCTGCAAATCCTTCCTTTTTCTATATTGAAGTTTTCACAAATTTAATAATTTTAACCCTTTCGGGATGAGCATCTTTTACAGAATTTTTAATCTTTTATCATCGGTTTTTTAAAGCAGAAATTTTTGCCTAATTGAATCGCGAAAAAGCTCAGATTTAAATTAGGGATGTACCGAATATTCGGTATATATTCGGTATTCGGCCATGTTACCGAGTATTCGGTTAGGCCGAATATGAAACTATTCGGTTTAGCCGAATATTCGGTTCGGCCGAATTCAATACTTAATAAAGCCTTTTAAAACACATTTTAAAAAACTTTTCACAATTTCTATTTTTAACTGTCAATTTATTAATACATATAAAATAATTAGAAATAAAATCATATTTAAATAATATAGAATGTTTTTACATTATTTATTTGCTATTTGTAAAGTTTAACTTAAGAAAATTAATCATGAGAAGGATTAAAATTATGATTTATTAGGATTCTCCTTAGGAATAAATGATGCGAGTGCAGATGCAAGTTCCTAAATTCTATTTAGTAAATAATCTGTTTCTTGCTTTTCCCAAAAGTCCTTAAATAAGAAAGGAAAATTTTTGAGATAAGTAATAGTTATCAAGGCAGACAATT
>CAXHSM010000563.1:0-12000 GCA_964019185.1 Maratus speculifer | reverse complement strand
CAAACAACACATATTATTGTTATCATTTCTTGTTTACGAAAGCTAAAATAAAAATTTATTTTAATACTTTTATATACATTAATATTATTTCATTTTCTATCTCTTTCTAGATTATTTATTTATTTATTTATTTATTTATTTATTTATTTATTTTTATTATTATTCTTTCTCTCTCTTTGTTTTTTTCTTTTCTTTTCTTTTCTTTTATTTTATTTTATTCTAAGCGATGTCGTGACATTTCTTTACGACATATAGCATTTTTTTTAAGTGCAAAAAAAATCGTGATAGATTCGAAGTTTTTAGACATTTCGCTCCCCTCCCAGAAGAACAAGGGGAAAATAGACATAAGCAATGTATTAAAAAATATTATACGTTCAGCTTTTTATGAAATTTGGGGTATTTTTATATAAAATGATAATGTCCCGTTGTACAGTTTTATGAGGAAGATAATCATAGCTTATTTACTCCCCCTTCTGGGAAGCGGGAGATAAGCAAGTTAACAGAAACTCATCTGATCTGTTATTTATAAACTTAGAAAACATTCTGACAATGTTATCTTCTAAAACCGTGATAGATTTGAAGTTTGAAGACCCCCCCCCCACCGACATGCACAGAAGAACATGGGAGACTGAATTTAAAAAATATATATAGTACCCAGTGTTTATATTCTAATTCTCCACATCTTACAAAAATTGATCATTGTGACAATGAGAGGTTTTGAGATAACTTTTAAAGCCCTTTCTTCTTCCTTCCCTCAGCCTCGGCAGAGCAAGAACGTCAAAATTTCAAAAAATCATCTTATTCTAGTATTTATATTCTAAGATAAACCAAGTGTATTATTATTGGACTCATTTAAATATGATGTGATTTTAACTATGTTAGCTTTTTTTATGGATGCGCTTTAGTCAAAGCGCTTTTTTCCGTTTTATTTAATTATTTTAATTATTTTTTTATTTCTTTATTTTTTTAAACCACGAAAATACAAACGGACGGGCCAGATAGCTTTGATTGTCTCTTTTTATAGTAATACAAGAGGACTGTATGTATTTATCAATTTTTCACCCTTTCAGGGGCAAGGTATTTATGTTCAAAAAATGCTCAATTAATTTATTAACTCCGAAATTTATAAATTTATTTGAAAATAACTAAAAGCTCTTTTTCACATATACTCTGAAATTCAAACTGTAATTAAAAAAATTACTGGTACCACTTGGTATTTTGGGCATTAAAAGTAACAGTTAGCAGACTGCAAACGGCGGAAGGGTTGAAAGCCCTTGAAGAAATTTTAAGACCAAAATCTTCTTCTCTGCTGTGTTGACAGAATTTTCATATCCAGACTTCATCCAATATTTCTTTATAATAATATTCGGTTAATTATTTTACAGATTAAATTAAAGTAGTACTATTCGTAAATATTCGTTTTAGTTATAGTTAAAAACGAACACCTTAATAGGAAACATAAATTCCGTCAGATATCTCCTTATTATTTGTTACTATATTGTTTAACGATTCCTTATATGTTAATTTCTAATTTTTCTTATCTTGAAATTTCTTTTTCTGTTTTAATTTAAATCGTTGTAATAATATTAACAATGATTCTTAAGAAAATTACTTATGTGTTATTTAAATATTTGAAAATTTAGCACTTTTTTAAATAATGTATTTTTGTATTACCATATATACTTATAGTAATTTTGCCTATAACAAACCTTCGTTTTTAGATTATACCCTTCAACAACCAAATGCTATTAAAACATTCAATAAACATCCATGAAGTTTTCTAATTATATTTTAAAAAGACCACTCAATTACTAGTAATATATATTTTATTTAATGACACGCACTTCACAGAAAAAGATCATTTTTATCATTATAAATTACATCTTTTCAAAGAACCTAAAGCATTACTTTCGATTCCGACAAGTAAACAGAAACAGCTTTCTCTTAGGAAACAAAATTCCCTTACCTTCTCACAAACGTGTAAATCATTAACACATGTTCCAAATGATAGCAGCATTTTCTAGTCACCTGCGGTGAAGGGTCACTAAGAAAGGGGCATGAAATCGCGTCAGTTCTCCCGTTGTAAAAGGTTATTTTAGATTTCACTGTCCCGAAACCTAAAGGTTAACTGGTAAACCTATGGAGATAAGAAATTTAAAATATACATCTACACAGTCGCTGTCGAGGACCATCGAGTACGCAGTTATCGAATAAGTTCGCTACATTTTAGATTATTTAAATAAAACTTAATTTATATCAATTACATTGTATTTTGTCGTATAATCATAATGTACGATATATATGTAATAATAATTTTTTGCCATTTTCTCGTTTCGATTTCGCTCCAAATTCTTATAAAAATATACTTTTATTTATATTTCAGTAATATGCTAATATTTAATTATCAGCTAAAGTTCCCCTTTTCCTTAATTCGGCGTAATATATTATTTTTGCTACTAAAAAGAACTCAATTAAAAGCTGTTTTCAAATAGAACTATTAATTTATTTAATTAGGGAAATTTGCAATCCGATAAAAGAAAGATTCGTTTCGGAAATATCAGTATTCAAAACTATGGAATTATTGCCACTTTGAGGAAATTATATAATATTTCATATGCATTGACATTTGTCTTTTTAAAAACTTAAATAGTATTCTCATATGTTTCAACTATCAAATTCTAGTAATAATCTTAACAATCAGATGGATGATCTATTTGATAGTTTCATTGTAAATGTCAATTTTCGTTTAGATGATAATGCAGACTGACAAATTTGATTGGTTGGGCAAAAATTGGAGGCTTGTGCTGGTGCATTCATGCTTAATTTCTGAACCATAGCTACACAGTTAAAAATTTTGGACTATTTTAAATCGAATTTCGGTCTTCAACAGCTGTCACCATAGATAAGATGGTTCAACAGGAGCTCCAAGAATTGCAGCTCCGGCTGAATCATAGTTCCAACTGTTGGAACGAGATGCAATTGCAATTGGAACTATTGTTTTACAGGATCTGCAATTGTTGGAGATCCGGTTGAAACATTTTATGGGGGCAACAGCTGGGCAACAAAATTTCGTTCAAAGCAGGACAAAACTTTTAACAGTGTACTGTATTAACACATTTTTTTAAGAGAGAATTGGAAGAAGGAGGTGGAAGTGAAAAAATGTATTTTTGAAGCTTATAGGCCTAGATTTGTGACACTGTATGAGGCATAACTAGTGTCGCTTGAATTCGGGGCCATGGTAATGAAGCCATGTCTCATCAACTGGCACCATAAAGTGCAAACTGGCTTTCTACCACCCCCTCACATTCTTAAAAAAACCCTTTAAAAAGTCATTAAAACTTTCTCCCTCCCACCAAAAATTTGTTAATGTAACAGCTACCGTTCTGATATTGAATATACAGGTATCTTCAATATTCCACATCAAACATCGAATACAGATATTTGATAGTCACTTGGGACTATTATTGTTTAAACACCAACGTATATTAGCTTTTTATTTTAAATTATTTTAAAGAAAATAAGATATTTTACTTCATTATTTTCTTATTCATATAAATAAAAATTTATTTAGTTATTTGTTTTTTTATTGATTGTTTTCCTTTTTTCGGATTTTTTTAAAAATGTATACAGTATATATAAATTATTTAAAAGAAAATTTTCAAAAATAAAAAATATATTTTTAAACTAGTCATTAGTACATTTACATTTGCCTTTTTATAATCTAGCTTTTTTTTTTCAACATCCTTCAACATATATATTTTTTTATTCAATATGCATTCGTTGAAACATAATATTTTTTTTCATTCTTTTGTTTCATTCTTATCCCTTTCTAATTTCCGTTAAATTTCTTTTAGGTAGCTTTCATTACAAAAAGTAAAAAGCTACCTATTGCAGCCGTCCGGAGGAAAGCACTTCCGGAAAATTTTGGTATATTTTCACCGATCATGACCCCCAGACAACAAAACCACCCTCCGATCAAATGTTGACATATATATATATATATATATATATCACTACATAGTATAAAACAAAGTCGCTTTTTCTGTCCCTATATCCCTATGTACGCTTAAATCTTTAAAACTACGCAACGGATTTTGATGCGGTTTTTTTTAATAGATAGAGTGATTCAAGAGGAAGGTTTATATGTATAATAACATGCATTAAATAGTGAAGAAATACTGTTATTTTTGAGGTTTTTAATGTGATGTCGTAAATAATTTCATTTTTTCCGCTTATACATTGCAAACGCAGGCAGAACCCTACAAGATTTATCAAAATAATGTACTAATTATTGTACACATTATATACACATTGTATCATCACTACATAGTATAAAACAAAGTCGCTTTTTCTGTCCCTATATCCCTATGTGCGCTTAAATCTTTAAAACTACGCAACGGATTTCGATGCGGTTTTTTTATTAGATAGAGTGATTCAAGAAGAAGGTTTATATGTATAATAACATCCATTAAATAGTGGAGAAATACTGTTATTTTTGAGATTTTTAATGTGATGTCGTAAATAATTTCATTTTTTCCGCTTATACATTGCAAACGCAGGCAGAACCCTACAAGATTTATCAAAATAATGTACTAATTATTGTACACATTATATACACATTGTATCATCACTACATAGTATAAAACAAAGTCGCTTTTTCTGTCCCTATATCCCTATGTGCGCTTAAATCTTTAAAACTACGCAACGGATTTTGATGCGGTTTTTTTAATAGATAGAGTGATTCAAGAGGAAGGTTTATATGTATCATAACATCCATTAAATAGTGGAGAAATACTGTTATTTTTGAGGTTTTTAATGTGATGTCGTAAATAATTTCATATTTTCCGCTTATACATTGCAAACGCAGGCTGAACCCTACAAGATTTATCAAAATAATGTACTAATTATTGTACACATTATATACACATTGTATCATCACTACATAGTATAAAACAAAGTCGCTTTTTCGGTCCCTATATCCCTATGTGCGCTTAAATCTTTAAAACTACGCAACGGATTTTGATGCGGTTTTTTTAATAGATAGAGTGATTCAAGAAGAAGGTTTATATGTATAATAACATCCATTAAATAGTGGAGAAATACTGTTATTTTTGAGATTTTTAATGTGATGTCTTAAATAATTTCATTTTTTCCGCTTATACATTGCAAACGCAGGCTGAACCCTACAAGATTTATCAAAATAATGTACTAATTATTGTACACATTATATACACATTGTATCATCACTACATAGTATAAAACAAAGTCGCTTTTTCGGTCCCTATATCCCTATGTGCGCTTAAATCTTTAAAACTACGCAACGGATTTTGATGCGGTTTTTTTAATAGATAGAGTGATTCCAGAAGAAGGTTTATATGTATAATAACATCCATTAAATAGTGGAGAAATACTGTTATTTTTGAGATTTTTAATGTGATGTCGTAAATAATTTCATTTTTTCCGCTTATACATTGCAAACGCAGGCAGAACCCTACAAGATTTATCAAAATAATGTACTGATTATTGTACACATTATATACACATTGTATCACTACATAGTATAAAACAAAGTCGCTTTTTCTGTCCCTATTTCCCTATGTGCGCTTAAATCTTTAAAACTACGCAACGGATTTTGATGCGGTTTTTTTAATAGATAGAGTGATTCAAGAGGAAAATTTATATGTATCATAACATCCATTAAATAGTGGAGAAATACTGTTATTTTTGAGGTTTTTAATGTGATGTCGTAAATAATTTCATATTTTCCACTTATACATTGCAAACGCAGGCTGAACCCTACAAGATTTATCAAAATAATGTACTAATTATTGTACACATTATATACACATTGTATCATCACTACATAGTATAAAACAAAGTCGCTTTTTCGGTCCCTATATCCCTATGTGCGCTTAAATCTTTAAAACTACGCAACGGATTTTGATGCGGTTTTTTTAATAGATAGAGTGATTCAAGAAGAAGGTTTATATGTATAATAACATACATTAAATAGTGGAGAAATATTGTTATTTTTGAGTATTTTAATGTGATGTCGTAAATAATTTCATTTTTTCCGCTTATACATTGCAAACGCAGGCAGAACCCTACAAGATTTATCAAAATAATGTACTGATTATTGTACGCATTATATACACATTGTATCACTACATAGTATAAAACAAATCACTACATAGTATAAAACAAAGTCGCTTTTTCGGTCCCTATATCCCTATGTGCGCTTAAATCTTTAAAACTACGCAACGGATTTTGATGCGGTTTTTTTAATAGATAGAGTGATTCAAGAAGAAGGTTTATATGTATAATAACATACATTAAATAGTGGAGAAATATTGTTATTTTTGAGTATTTTAATGTGATGTCGTAAATAATTTCATTTTTTCCGCTTATACATTGCAAACGCAGGCAGAACCCTACAAGATTTATCAAAATAATGTACTGATTATTGTACGCATTATATACACATTGTATCACTACATAGTATAAAACAAAGTCGCTTTTTCTGTCCCTATATCCCTATGTGCGCTTAAATCTTTAAAACTACGCAACGGATTTTGATGCGGTTTTTTTAATAGATAGAGTGATTCAAGAGGAAAGTTTATATGTATCATAACATCCATTAAATAGTGGAGAAATACTGTTATTTTTGAGGTTTTTAATGTGATGTCGTAAATAATTTCATATTTTCCGCTTATACATTGCAAACGCAGGCTGAACCCTACAAGATTTATCAAAATAATGTACTAATTATTGTACACATTATATACACATTGTATCATCACTACATAGTATAAAACAAAGTCGCTTTTTCGGTCCCTATATCCCTATGTGCGCTTAAATCTTTAAAACTACGCAACGGATTTTGATGCGGTTTTTTTAATAGATAGAGTGATTCAAGAAGAAGGTTTATATGTATAATAACATCCATTAAATAGTGGAGAAATACTGTTATTTTTGAGATTTTTAATGTGATGTCGTAAATAATTTCATTTTTTCCGCTTATACATTGCAAACGCAGGCTGAACCCTACAAGATTTGTCAAAATAATGTACTAATTATTGTACACATTATATACACATTGTATCATCACTACATAGTATAAAACAAAGTCGCTTTTTCTGTCCCTATATCCCTATGTGCGCTTAAATATTTAAAACTACGCAACGGACTTTGATGCGGTTTTTTTTAATAGATAGAGTGATTCAAGAAGAAGGTTTATATGTATAATAACATCCATTAAATAGTGGAGAAATATTGTTATTTTGGAGTATTTTAATGTGATGTCGTAAATAATTTCATTTTTTCCGCTTATACATTGCAAACGCTGGAAGAACCCTACAAGATTTATCAAAATAAAGTACTGATTATTGTACACATTATATACACATTGTATCACTACATAGTATAAAACAAAGTCGCTTTTTCTGTCCCTATATCCCTATGTACGCTTAAATCTTTAAAACTACGCAACGGATTTTGATGCGGTTTTTTTAATAGATAGAGTGATTCAAGAGGAATGTTTATATGTATAATAACATGCATTAAATAGTGAAGAAATACTGTTATTTTTGAGTTTTTTAATGTGATGTCGTAAATAATTTCATTTTTTCCGCTTATACATTGCAAACGCAGGCAGAACCCTACAAGATTTATCAAAATAATGTACTAATTATTGTACACATTATATACACATTGTATCATCACTACATAGTATAAAACAAAGTCGCTTTTTCTGTCCCTATATCCCTATGTGCCCTTAAATCTTTAAAACTACGCAACGGATTTTGATGCGGTTTTTTTAATAGATAGAGTGATTCAAGAGGAAAGTTTATATGTATCATAACATCCATTAAATAGTGGAGAAATACTGTTATTTTTGAGGTTTTTAATGTGATGTCGTAAATAATTTCATATTTTCCGCTTATACATTGCAAACGCAGGCTGAACCCTACAAGATTTATCAAAATAATGTACTAATTATTGTACACATTATATACACATTGTATCATCACTACATAGTATAAAACAAAGTCGCTTTTTCTGTCCCTATATCCCTATGTGCGCTTAAATCTTTAAAACTACGCAACGGATTTTGATGCGGTTTTTTTAATAGATAGAGTGATTCAAGAGGAAAGTTTATATGTATCATAACATCCATTAAATAGTGGAGAAATACTGTTATTTTTGAGGTTTTTAATGTGATGTCGTAAATAATTTCATTTTTTCCGCTTATACATTGCAAACGCAGGCTGAACCCTACAAGATTTATCAAAATAATGTACTAATTATTGTACACATTATATACACATTGTATCATCATTACATAGTATAAAACAAAGTCGCTTTTTCTGTCCCTATATCCCTATGTGCGCTTAAATCTTTAAAACTACGCAACGGATTTTGATGCGGTTTTTTAATAGATAGAGTGATTCAAGAAGAAGGTTTATATGTATAATAACATCCATTAAATAGTGGAGAAATATTGTTATTTTTGAGATTTTTAATGTGATGTCGTAAATAATTTCATTTTTTCCGCTTATACATTGCAAACGCAGGCTGAACCCTACAAGATTTATTGTGTATAAAGACATCCTGTAATTGTTGTAAAAATAAAATAAATAGGTAAAAATGTAAAAAGTAAATAAGTAAAAATGTAGTGTATGAATTACATATAAATAAAAAATAATACTAATATCCGAATTTTCTTTTATAAGTTTACACTTTTTTAATAACTTCACTCACAAAGAAGAGAGTATGAGTATGTGTGTAAAAATTTATAACTTGAATTTTTTTTAATATCCGTACAAAGCCTGGGCGGGCTGCTATAATCTATATCCATAAAACAAAGTCGTGTTAGTTACACCATCTATAACTTAAGAACGGATGGATCGATTTTTATGAAACTTTGTATGGAGTTATCTGGCACCTTAGATTAACATACAGGCTACTTTTTACCCGACTACTTAAAAGGAGAGTAATGGTTTTAGTAGTTGAATTTAATGGGATGAAGTGGTAGTAACAATTTGCGGTGTCAGTAGTGACACGGGACTACCCGAAGCAAAGCGAGGGCGGGCCGCTAGTATATATATATATATATAACCATATATATATATATATATATATATATATATATATATATCTGATTTTTGTCATGCGATAACTAACGTATTTATGAACCGATTTGAATGAAACTTGGTATGTACATAGTACATACAAATGTCTCGACCGAGTTCGTTGGTCAGCATCATCCGCCATTTTGTTTCAAAATGGCGGCCATTTTAAATTTTTTTAAAAATTTAAAATTAAAAATTAAATGCAAAAAAATTAAAAGTTGAAAAATATTTTTCTTTTACGTGTTAGAACTTAAAACAAAGATTCCAGAACACTTTTTATTTTGTCTATATCTTAAAAAATGATTGAGTTATAGCACTTTGAATTTTTCTTATGGCTGACATTTTGAAACGATCTGATTTTTGTCACGTGATAACACGCGTATTTATGAACCGATTTGAATGAAACTTGGTATGTACATAGTACATACAAATGTCTCGACCGAGTTCGTTGGTCAGCATCATCCGCCATTTTGTTTCAAAATGGCGGCCATTTTAAATTTTTTAAAAAATTAAAAATTTAAAATTAAATGCAAAAAAATTAAAAGTTGAAAAATATTTTTCTTTTACGTGTTAGAACTCAAAACAAAGATTCCAGAACACTTTTTATTTTGTCTATATCTTAAAAAATGATTGAGTTATAGCACTTTGAATTTTTCTTATGGCTGACATTTTGAAACGATCTGATTTTTGTCACGTGATAACACGCGTATTTATGAACCGATTTGAATGAAACTTGGTATGTACATAGTACATACAAATGTCTCGACCGAGTTCGTTGGTCAGCATCATCCGCCATTTTGTTTCAAAATGGCGGCCATTTTAAATTTTTTAAAAAATTAAAAATTTAAAATTAAATGCAAAAAAATTAAAAGTTGAAAAATATTTTTCTTTTACGTGTTAGAACTTAAAACAAAGATTCCAGAACACTTTTTATTTTGTCTATATCTTAAAAAATGATTGAGTTATAGCACTTTGAATTTTTCTTATGTCTGACATTTTGAAACGATCTGATTTTTGTCACGTGATAACACGCGTATTTATGAACCGATTGGAATTAAACTTGGCATGTACATAGTACATAGAAATGTCTCGACCGAGTTCGTTATACAGCATCATCCGCCATCTTTTTTCAAAATGGCGGCCATTTAAAAATTTTTAAAAAATTTAAAATTTAAAATTAAATGCGAAGAAATTAAAAGTTGAAAAATATTTTTCTTTTACGTGTTAGAACTTAAAACAACGATTCCAAAACACTTTTTATTTTGTCTATACCTTAAAAAATGATTGAGTTATAGCACTTTGAATTTTGCTTATGGCTGACATTTTGAAACGGTCTGATCTGAACGATCCACAATGTTGCATTACTTTACTTTACATGGCATACACTTTATGATATCGTGGAATTTGGTGACTCTCTAAATCGCTTAAAATAAAACCAGGTTGAATAAAAGATGACTAATTTCTAAAAATTTCTATTAATATTCAGTCTTGACAAAAACTAGTATTCAATCTTATAAAATAACTAATTTTATAAGATTATTTCCACTAAATTGAGCTTAGTATTTTTGAACAATGTAACTTACCTTAAAATAAATAAATAAATATATAAGTATATGAAAGCTACCTCTTCCTCCCGGCATTGCCGGAAGGACTTTTTTCTTTGTGGTATGTTTCCTTTTGTACTAAATCTTCAAAGATATACTTCAAAGGAAAGATATATATTTCCTGTTTAAAATAACCTATTTCAACTAAGCTCTTTTCTAAAAGAAAACATATAAAACGCTTGTTGTTGTTATATATATATATATGTGTGTGTGTGTGTGTTTGTCAAATGGATAAGGGGTGATACAAGAGCTCATTTGGGGAATAAAAAATTATAGCAATTATTTACAAGTTAGGATGACAGAAAACATATGCGTCGTTTGTCTAAACACTAAAAAACACTAAAAATGCATCCGTGCATATATACAAATATTTACATCCAAAATAAGCAAATTTTTAAAACAAATGGGTAACATTTATTGTATGAATTTTTTTAGAAGTGTATCCTTATTTAATGGCAACTGTAACCGGCGGAGAAATTAACAACGAGTACAATTAAATTCTCACAAAAATTTTTAATATGCAAATCTCGAAAAATCCTTCTAACCCATTTTTTCCAACGAATAAAAATTTCTACATTATACGAGCTTTCGACCAAGCAATCAATAAGCTATATAGGAGTCATAGTTCAGGGAAAGTATAGCTATTAAACAAAACAGATTATTGAAATATCATCCAGGATGTATTGCTGCATTTTTATAAATGGATTCATTGTACAAAAATATACATACGTAGAGAAGACCGGGACTAGTTGGCTTCAGGGGTAAGTTGACGCTCAGTCCTCATAATCTGTTTGTTTGTGGATAGATTATTGCAAGTATCTTTCTTATTGCTTTCTAGATTCATTTTTTTTAGTTTTACAGAGTTACCATGTGTAAAGATGTATTACGATTTTTCTTCTGTTTGCAGTCATAGATATTGTTGTACTGTTAAAATAATTTTTTGAATGGAAAAAACCACGTAGAGGATTTTTCATTGAAAAAACCTTCTTAGCATTTCATAACTTTTTTTTATCAGTATCAGCATATAAACAATAATTTATCAATTTTAACATGTGGCATATTATTTCTGTTTTCATATAAATCATTTCATATGTGATGAAGAGCATCGTTTACAATCGTTTGTATCGAGATCTTTCCATAAAAGTTTGATAATATTGAGATCGGGACTCTGAGGAGGTCGCGCCCTGATTTTTAATACACATTTGCTTCTTTTTATTCTACATATCCTCTTCTTACTTTCGAACTAATTATTCAGTCATTATCTC
>CAXHSM010000562.1:0-12000 GCA_964019185.1 Maratus speculifer | reverse complement strand
TGAAAGTACATGAAATACACTACAAATTTATGTAATAAACAAAGTATTTCTGGATAAAAAATATAGTCTTCAGATCAAAAACCTTATCTCGCAAATTTTAGATCAATCGTTAATTTTAGTTGCTTGTAAAAACAATAAGACCTAAAAATGAAACAAATTAACTTGAAGCTGTTTTTTGCGATTTATATGACTCAAAACCCTTCTGCGCAGAGCACATGGGTGTCATTTACCTGATTATTTCATAATTATGCAAAATATAAGCACTTGGCGTTATTACCCCGCCTGGCGTTATTACCCCAGGGTACCTTATTAGTAGTACACCAACCCCAAAAGGTTTAAACAAGATAGTAATTTAGTTTTTCTTCACGATATATACAGACGTCTGGAAACGATATCCTGCAAATTCGTGAAGTACTTTAACCACACTAACTGAACATTATAATTACACTTCTAACTAAAATCGTTTTTGATCGTTTTGTGAATGGGTTGTGCCAGAAAAATGTTTTGCAAGAAGTTTTTTAAAAAATACATAATTATTTTTTTCCAGAAATATATTGATATTCATTTTTTTAAATGATCAATTCTCTCAGCAATCCCCTGCATTTTTTCCCATAAAGAAAACTATCTTTTAATTACTTTTAATTGTGTAAATTTAAAAGTACCATGTAGAAATAGTTTTGAAAATGCTTTACATGTATTCTTTTTAGTGTTATAATTTTTTGGTTTTTAGAATATGTTGTTGATTTGGTGACAAAGTGATTTGCAGCACAAAACTATTAGAAGAAAGTATTTTTATCAACACTATTTACAACACTATTTCAGCACAACTGACAACACAATTTATAGAACACATTTATCGATAACAACACCTCTATAACATATTAAGATCAAAGCCTGAAAAAAACGTTTTTCATGCGTTTTCTAATTGACAGCATATTCATTTGATGTAACTTTAGTGACAAAAAGTACTGTTACTTTCAAATGCTGTTGATTTCAAAATTATCTCAATTTTATAAAGCTATACCGGATTACGAAAAGTTTAGATAAGATATAAACCCAATATCAAATAAATTTGGATATTTTTGTATTTTGCGAATTCACAGTGTTGCTACTGTTTTCAGAATTCTCATTTCTTGCATTATTCTATAACAGGAAGTATGATTCATTCCGTTAGTTAATCGCAGAAATCTGTGCATAAACGCTAATAGATATTTTGAAATATTTTAAACAATCGGCGTGAAAGTAAATTTCTCTAACAAAAGGGTCAATTTAAAATAAAATACATTATTTCATCTTAAACCAACCATACCTAAACTACAGAGAAGGAATTTATATTGAACTCAGACGAAAAGAATACAGAAGAATATACATAATTATATAGAAAATAGGGAAAATGTCTCTTTATATATAGATGTCCTTATTTCTTGTTAAAAAAAAGAGTGAAATAAGGAAATGAGATGACGTCATATGCTAGGTACTTTTCTGGCAGAATTAGTCACGCAATATTTAGTAGTCTCGAGTTGCATTAAATATTTTGTCTGAACCGTATTATATAACGTAATGCCACAATATAAGAGCTAAAATGGCATGGACATTCTTTAAATGAATTATTATAAATATTTACTATAGTAAAGAATAAGAAAAAATCACGTCCAAAAAGAAATAGCTGATTTAGTTCAATTTAATGATTAAACAATTAAAGGCAATTTTAAACGTAAATTATTTTACATTGCAGTATCAAGAAATAAAATTATTCTGTAATACTTCAGATTAATATTTATGGGAACATTTTCACTGAAATGTGTAGAATTTTAAATTTAAACTAACGGATCTTCGATTTTAAACTAAGGATACTTCTATTTTAAAGTTTGAAGAATAATATTGAAAATTGTCAATTCATATTAAAACATTAATACTTATCAATAAAACAATATAAAATTGTTCAAATATGTACAAAATTATATTTCACATATTTTTTTATTAAAAAAATTATATTGTGACGAACAGAAAAATTAAGATATAGTTGAAAACATAGAGAAAAATATAAAGGAAAATGAAGCCATATTTAGAAGTAATTATCTCAGACATTTCTACTGACGATGATTTATGATTTTCTCTTATCTTTGGTTACATTGTAAATGGTTTTCGTTTACATTTATTCTTTATTCTTTTCATTACGATTTTTTATAGTATTTATTACTCTATTTGTGCGTTTTTTACTATTATTTAGTATTTACTATGAATTGTCGTGTTTTGAGTCAAAGAGCTATGTTGAAAATTTTAATGTTTTATTTTTATTTTATTTTATCATTTTGTGTTTGTGAGACTAATGTATAAATTTAAACATTGTATAATCAAGAAAAAAAAAATGAATATGAATTCTTTTTATTGTTATATAACCGCTGCTTAAAGGATGGATTAATAAATGGGTTTCGGCCGTCCCACAGTGGGGCAGGAAGCCTCCAAAGTTGGCAAAAAATAAAATTTATTTTGAACAAAAAAAGCACATCACGGATTTTTTTGTAGAAGAAAAGTAGTAAAATTTTAAAGTTTTACATAAGCTAAATAGTAATTTATTAATTAATTTACAAACCTTTTTTCAATATTTTTTGTAGAAAAATGAGTTAAAAACAAGAATTTAAGATAGTTTTATACTAATTAGATATTTATAAATCATCCATAATATCGCATTAAAAATGTAAACATAATTAGTAATTTTAATTATTCTCAAGCGAACCTTATAATGAATATTAGCGACTCGTTTTGAAGCATTGGATCAACCTTTCTCAGGCAAAATTTACGTATTACTATAAAGACAGCAGAAGAAAAACTGTTTCTGCTGTTTTAGTGCTAACATTCACTTTTTGTTTTCCTGTTTTTCTGATCTTAAACTCATATATGTCATGTACACTAACGAATATGTAGAACTAGAATTGTATAACCGTTTTACTCTTGATATTTTAGATCGTCCCGAACAAATTCAGACGGAATATGAAGATGGGCACGTTTGCTTTTCATTGACGCTTCTGTTTGTTTTTCAAATCGAGGAAATGAAAGCGATTTGCCAAGCCACTCTTTGTTAATTCTAAACCATTTCCATTGTTTCGCCAGGCTTTTGCTTATCGGAATTTATATTAAACTTTAAAACATTTAATCTTCTTTTCATTTAAGCTACTTGTTCGTAGTTTCTCCGATTATGGAGCTCTTATACCATAAAATCACATTACTTTTCAAAAGTTTTTTGTTAAAACGTTCCATGATAGTCAGTTCCAATTAAATACATTGTTTTGTGATAAACAATGCATTAAAATTCGTATTTAATATAGAAAATATTTATAATCATGTTTAGCACACCCGTACACTAACAAAAATTCAAGGATGATTAGCTATAAAAATGACCATACAATTAAAAAAGTGGCAAAAAGGAGCAAGATTTTATGGCATATTTGTCCTTTTAAAACTCATACTTAGTAGAAAAAATTATAATTAACACTTAACTCGCCTTAACTCATAACTAAAACCTACAATGTTTGTAGACAGTGTTAATTTTTTTTTTATAAATTTCACCACTATATATTCTAAGCGTCTGTATATCTATAAAAATCGTATTAAAACAAATTGAAAGTTAATGAATTATTGTTACATACTTGTAGTTAAAGGTTCCATAGGCAAAAAAAAAATTACTTTTTAATTATTATAGCGAAATTAACAAACGAATGTTGAAACAAAATTATTGATTTTTTTTTCACTTATTATCAAAGCACAATATGCAGTTAACTTCTTTCTCTAGTGACGATCAAAATAACTTTGCCCAAATTTTAATACTAGGAAGATGTGTACTGACATCTGCTCTATTAAAGTGACGTATGTCGGTAGTTCAAAATAAAATTTCATTTTTTCGATTTTTTGCCAGTTTTGAAGGCTTTTTGCCCCATTGTGCGTCCGTAGGAAAAAACTCCATTAGGTTTATAGTTTGGAGAGACAGTTTGGATTTCGCTCCCTGCATCCTATACAGATCCTGATTGATAGGTTTTGAATCAGGTCCCGAATGTCAAGATTCTAGCTGAATCCTGGTTGAAAAAAAGAAGAAAATAATTATTATTTTCTTCTTATAAGGTTGTTTATGATTTTATTTTTATTAGTGATTGATATTTGGAATATGTTGGACACACACACACACACACACACACACACACACACACACATATATATATATATATATATATATATATATTATAAAGTGTTGCTTTATATTTAATTCAATGTTTGTGTCATCATATGAAACCTGATAATGATGCTTTATATTTTAATGGTGGGGTAGGGGAGAGATAGAGCCGCCTGCTGATGAGGAAAGGCTTATATTTTACTCTTGATTTTCATGATTTTTCATTATAGTGTTTTAATGTTTATTGATTTTTTAATTTTTTATACATTATGCACCTGTTGCTCAAGAAATATTTTCATGCAATTTTAGACTATATATATATATATATATATATATATATATATATATATATATATATACTAACTGATTAACGCTTATAATGACACTGTTAAAGGGATTAACCAAATATTTTAAAAATTATATAATCTAAAATCATTATTTTGCTTTATTAAAATATTTAAAACATAAAATAAGGTACCCTGAGGTAATAACGCCAAGTGCTTATATTTTGCATAATTATGAAATAATCAGGTAAATGACACCCATGTAATCTGCGCAGAAGGGTTTTGAGTCATATAAATCGCAAAAAACAGCTTCAAGTTAATTTGTTTCATTTTTAGGTCTTATTGTTTTTACAAACAACTTAAATTAACGCTTGATCTAAAATTTGCGAGATACGTGTTGTGATGTGAAGACTATCTTTTTATCCGGAAATACTTTGTTAATTACATAAATTTGTAGTGCATTTCATGTACTTTTAAAATATTGTTGAAGATTTTGGATATCTTCTCGAGATAATTTGTAATTTAAAATGCACTGCGCAATAACTATACCGGGGTAATAACGCCAATCATTTACATTAATACCCCGGTTGATTCCCTACAGTGGCCGAGCTATATCCTAAATACTGATTCAAATAAACACAGTTAAAACTGTGCAATGTTTCTCATATTTCTATTTAAGCGGTCCTTTTTAAGCAAAAAGAAGCTCACTGTCTGACATTCTTTTGCCTCATCCCCCCCCCCTCCCAAACCACACCTTTATTTTTCTTACACTTTCACAAAAAATTGAACATTTTCAATAGCTTAGAATGCAATTTGACAATTTCTAAGTTTGTAGAGTTTGTATTTTTAGAATTGGGCTATCTACATGCAATTATTCCATCTTATTTCATAGTTTTTTTTGCATGGCGTTATTACCCATATAGGTGGGTAATAACGCCAAATAGCATTGGTCAAGAAAAAACGCCATTACGTTTTATGAATACATATCTGTTAAATTATTTTATTTTATATAGATAGTCAATGAGTTGCTGTATCAGATCCTATATTTGTTTGAAAAATACAATCTAAAACTAAGCCGTGAAAATTGGTAGAACCTTAACGTGGCGTTATTACCCCAGGGTACCTTACTTGCATAAAAAATTAAATCGATGACACTCGTTGTTGCTGTTAATTTGGCTTTTCGGGTAACTAAAAAATGTTCTATATTTTTCTATGTGACTGACTATCAATGACATAATCACAGTGTGAGTTCAGCATAAAATTACTTTTACACTTTAAAACATATACGGCGAATTTAGAGTGCTGTTCAATACAGAAAAAACCTGTTCTGACCCCTTTAATTAGTTGTACTAAAATACAGCATCGTGCCGCGCATTTCATTGTTAATACTATTCCATTTATTTCTTAAGTTACGTTAATTATGTAATTTGCAGGATGTTACGAAATTTATTGATAAATTTAAAGTTTTATATTAGGCTCTAAAAACTACCATACAACATCGGGTTGTTAACCATGTATTTAATCAAAAATGCAGAGTGTTTTATCATAACTCAATTTGAATTGTCAGAAATAACTTTCACAACACTGAGGTATATTACAATAAATGTGGTAACACCAAGGAAAAGTGACAATTTTTTTTTTATGTACGATCCTGTAATGTACGAGCCTTAATGTACTTTAAAAGGTAAAAGTAAGTTATGCTCCTCGATTATGGATCGAGGCTTGATTATGAGTTAAGATATCTTTACTTGCTTACGCAACATGCTTTATCAAATAGTTACGTAATTACACCACATATTAGACAAATCAATGTACATGTTGTTGCATTTTCATTACATTGTTTTTGTTTTCCTCGGAATTATTACTGTGAAACTGAATTCAGTTGAAATACAATAACCTGTATTTGAGTCTAAATACACTTGAAATCCCATATTCTATGAGAAAATTTTCACCCTCTTCATGCTTACCATAAATCTTTTGTATTTGTTAATCGAAATTTAGGACACCTTGAATAAATTTAATGTTTATTACTGTTATACAGTTACTAGACTTTACAACAAAACAGAATTTGTTCAATAGTTTATATTTGTAAATTTTTAAAGACGTTGGTGTGTGGAGCAATCAGCTTATTTTGTTCCTTTACAAAAACTAATTCTAATTCATTTTTTCTTTTTATCAATTTCAAATTTGTTACTTGTATACTACTACTAGGTATTGCATTAAACAAGGATATCCTTATTATTTAAAGTTCTTTCCAAAAAATAGTAAAGTTGTAAATTTAAAAGTTGAAAAATTTATTCTCTTATACTTCAAGGATCGCACTTAACCACTTAATTCTTACAGTATTTTCTAAGTATTTCACTGCAGCAAAATATTGCGAAACCAGAGAATAAAGGTGGACTTGAGAATTAATTTCTTAAAAATTAAATGTAAGTTTTCTTATAATTAATAATGGTACCAGAGTCCATAAAACATATGAGGAGTGTGCGAACCTTGTACTTAAATGCCGATACATATACAATACACCGCACTTATATCCACGGGTCTGCAAATCCGTAGTTTGTTTTAAGTTTAATACGTGTGTAATATATAGATATCATAAAGTTCCAATTATCACTAGTATCTGAGATATCGAGCGAAAAATTTTATTTATATATTAATTGATTATTGTGTACCTAATATGATTTTCACAGCTAACAATGTTGATTAGTTTGTTTTCAGAAAGCTGGTGATTGAATTAATCCGTTTTATGGGGATGATTAGCGGCTCGCAATATCTGCAAAGGTTACAGTGCCCGATAAATTCACAGTGAAACGTTGGCTGCTTATGGAAGTGATAATCCATCATAGAGAGTGTTCTCAAATGCAAAATGAATTTTCCTATTAGCTACATGTTCAATACAGTGAATTCAATTAGTGGAAGAGCGCAGAGAAGAAATTGAGTATTTTATCATTTTAGACCGAATGGTAAACATCCAACCCCAGTAGCCAAACAATATTGGGCCTATATTGGCATATTGGCACGATATTGGCATGAAATAGTGCACCAATATTGGGATGTTTACATTTTGCCCTTATTCAGCCGATATTTGCAGCCAATATTATGCTAATATTGGGGTTTCATTGGAAATATTGCCAATAAAACGCCAATATTGGTTAAATATTGGAATTTCATTGGAAATATTTCCAAAGTAACGCCAACATTTGTACAATATTGGCGTTTTACTGGCAATATTTCCAATGAAACCCCAATGTTGCCATAATAATAATTGCAAAAATTGGCTAAATTAGGGCAAAATGTAGACATCCCAATATTGGCGCAATATTTACGTTTTATTGGCAATATTTCCAATAGATGAAATATTGGCACAGCGTTGGACCAATATTGGTTTGCTACTAGGGAAAAGTTTAAAAATGCGAATCATCTTACATATGGAAAACAATTCACGTTAAAACACTGCATTTTAAAGGCCTCAGCTTGCTATATTCTCAGATAGCACACTCACCTAATTCCGTAATCTCAAGCTGCGGTTGAGGAATTAAAGCGATGTGGCTTTGAAATTTTGCACATTTGCCTGATATCGTTTCAAGCTACTTTTCCTTAATTCCAGAACTCTGAAATCCATTGTTGCGTCGGTTTGAAATCACAAATAAACTGGAACAATTGCTTTAATACCAATCAAAAGAGTACCCCATTAACGGCTTCGAAATGTAAAAACAAAACGCTGGGAAAAATGTATAATTCTTGACATTGACAATAAAGAGATGACTTAGAAATGTAAAAAAATAAGGTTCTACCTGTTTTATTTGCTTGTGAAAATTAAAATTTTACGATCCACTATTATCCACATAATAGGATATAAAATGATACCCTATTATTGTTATATACAGGGTGAGTCATAAATATCGAAACAATAGGCTATCTCCTTAAATATTGCCCCTAGACCCATGCTTCCAATTGCAAAAATTCATAATAAAAGGTGAAATTTTTGATAAGATAAGTTGCAACTCCATGGGGGGTCTATTTGAAAAAGTACGAAAATTAACTTTTTATACGGCCCCCGTAGGATAAAAATTCCAATTAGGAAAACTTTCCTTATCCAGTCCTGAATAATGCACAAAAAGTTGCATCTTCATATCTTCAAAATTCGCGGAGTTATAACCGTTTGAATAATTCATCAAGTTTTAAGGGATTAGGCACAAATTGAAATGCGCGCAATTCAAAAGACAATGCTACTTTAACAATTGTAGGAAACGCGTAAAAAAATGATTGAGTTAGATTTTTTTCTTTTTTCTGATGGTTAATCATATAATTTGCTAAGAAAATCACATCCTAAAATTTCTCATACTATTTATAAAAGTTTCATGTAATTAGTACTGGTTTAAATGGGACAATCAAAAATCGTTATAATTCGTAACATTATTTATCGGATTTCAATTTCTTTCTATTTAATTAAAAATGAAAATCTGATTTTAGTTTTGTTTCGGGGTTTTTGTTTTTCAATATTTATCTCAGAACTATAAAAAATATTTATTTAAAAAAAATAACTTTTAAAAAATCATATTTTCAAAAGTGAATAATTTTACATTTTTTTTAAACAAAACTAATGTAAAATAGTTTAAAATGACATTTTTCAAGTTTGTACTTTTTTTCTATAACAATTCTTAACTTTTAATAATTTAAAGACAAGAAATAGTCGGGAAAAATTCATTATACAGAAAACGAAATATATTGTTTTACTGCCCATCAGTTATTTCAAAGAATGCTTTTCTAAGATGTAGATTAAGTCTTTTTAAAAATTTAGCTCTCACAACTTCAAGCTTTTTATCGTTCTGTACAGGCTGTTAAAAAATGTGTATTCTGGGCTCAGGCCAGATCAGGACCGATATGTTACTTTTTTCTGAAGACTCACCTATCCGGGTATAATAATTTTTCATACCGGATGGGACTGCTTCCTTTTTCCTAGTTCTGCACTGGACGAAATTTGAAATCCCGGTCTCGAACAATCCGTATTAAAATCACAGCCTCTGACTGACCTAATACGTACATAAAATAAGTAAAATTTGGTTCAATCAATATTTTTACAAAAACCACATAAATTTTAAAATCGCTTTTAATTTACATTTTTTTTTTAAGAATAGTATATTTAAATGCTAAAAAATAAACAATATAAAACAAGAGAAAAAAATCTGCCTATGACGGAATTCTGTCTTAAACAGAAAATGTGTTGATCCATGCAAAATAAATACAATAATACATGAGAAAAAATTAAATTCTATTTAACCCTCCTAGGAAGGACATTTGTCTATTACGTATTTTTTCTTCTCTATGTGATTCAGTCTTAAAAGGTTTTACTGTATAACATTTTTCAAAGTCTCCAACGCACGGGATGTGGATTAGCGATAATAAAATATAAGTGAAACATTTACATATAAACAGAGATTCATTGATAAAATAAATGTATCACAGCCTTTGGCGCTTCTTTAATAATAAAAAAGTATAAATATAAAAAATGAGGTTCTATATAAAGTATATTTTTGGTCAGAACTCCTCCACGCGTAACAATTTTAACTATACTGAAATGTAAAAGAAAAAAAAAATATGTAGTAATTTACGGTTGACCCGGCTATGATTTAAACTTTTTTCCAGGCTGGTGCGGATTATGATTTTAACATTATTTCATGCCGGGCAGAACGTTTTTCCTTACGGGTTTGTTTAGGACCTGACCTACATATTTTGATCTATTCAGACCTCTAGTGCTAACAATCAACATGTTTTGAAAACAAGTTTTGATTTAAATCAATACGCTGCTTTATTATGTCCAAGTAACAGGCACGGTCTTAAACCGACATATAATAACGGACAATTTGTGAACGATCCCTTATTTGCTTTGGGAACGGATGAAAAACCCATCGTCTACAGGCATGGAAAAGTGGTGTAAGTCAGGAATTTTTGAGAATTTTGGATTTTAATATCTCTGTCAGGTTTTCAGATACGAAGATGCAATTTTTTTTGTTCAAATTAGGAATGGGTAAGGAATAATTTTCTAATTGGGAATTTTGCTCTACGGGGGCCGTATAAAAATTTAATTTTCGTATTTTTTCAAATAGACCCCCCATGGAGTTACAACTTATATTATCAGAAATTTCACCTTTTTTTATGAGTTTTTGCAATTGGAAGTATGGATCTGGAGGCAATATTTAAGGAGATAGCCTATTGTTTCGATATTTATGACTCACCCTGTATACTATTATTTTATTTTACGATAAGTATATACGCATACTTGTCTCATACTACTGGATGTTGCATTAAACAAAAATATCCTTAAACTTTGTTATTTTATCTATAAACATGCCTGAGCAATACAACGACCGTATTACCTTGTAGCTACACATCGGTAGTATTTTTAAAGGTTAATACATCTGTAATGCATGCATATATAAATATGCATAAAAGACAATCTTAATAATAATAAAATATTTAAATAAAATAATTTCTGGAAAATAAATTCATATAGCTCTATTTTGAAAACTTTAACTGGAAAAAACACCTATTTGAATATTTTCTCCATACTACCATAAATCATCTCTGGAAAAGAACTGCTTTCAGAAGAATATAATATCTGAACCTCGTTCATAATTCAGTGAGATAGGAAAACCAATCACAGCTGCAGTAGTTGGCTTTTATCCAGCATATTCACTGGGAAATATTTCCAGCCACATAATGCATTTTGGAAAGATTAGAGATATAAAGTCGCGGAATTCAATGAAGTATTATATGATTAAATAAATGTACATTAAGATACTTCTTAGTATTTCTCTGAAAGAATCTCTGTGGGAGAAAAATATTTTTATAGAAATTTCAAACTTGCAAAAATTTATTTATAAAGTTGTAGCTTAGAATGTTGTAGTTATTAATATTAGTTTGGTGTAGTTACGTTAATAATATAGAATGTCTCTCTAAGATATATGTTTGTCTATTTCATTAAAAACGTCAGCCTATATTTCAATCTTTATAGCAGGCAGAAATTAGATGCCTGATTTTTAGACCGAATAATAAAATGAATCAGAAAATCCTTATTATAGATTTCATAACTAATTAATTAAAATGAAACAAAATATCGTGTAAATCGTTAAACATTTTACATAAATTTTGTTCGTATTGGCAAAAATGAAATATGTGTTGGGTAAATGAAAAGGCAAAGTAAGGGAAATTTAATAATATGAAAGTCCATTCAAAAGCGATTTTTGGTGTTCACAAAGTATACTTAAACTCACGGAATATTTTAATAGTAATAATGGTATTGCAAACACAAGTACATTTTATACTAAAAGATATCATTTCACTAACAACTGTAACTACATAATTTTTTACATTGGTACGGCTTGCATCATGTAGGGCAGAGTTAGCAACATAATTAGATAACAAACCACTTTCGATGCTGACAACATCCATTATTAACGTCCATACCTAATTAATCATATTTTAGCTTTAGTATTATTTCGTTCAAATATTAAAAAGTTTTATATCATTACTAATCATTAAAATATT
>CAXHSM010000561.1:0-14000 GCA_964019185.1 Maratus speculifer | reverse complement strand
GTGGAAGATTTGTTTCATGGTCATTTTCACTAGAAAACTAGTTGGATGTGCTAATCCCAAAACTTTCTTCTATCACATACATACATTTTGATATTTAAAAAATAGTTATACATGTTAATGCTTTAATAATTTTAATTTAATACTATGCCAATTTTGATTTTCATCTTAAATTTCTGTTTAGTCAATTAATCGGAGTAATAACGAGTTTCCATCTCTCCATGAGCCGATGGACAATAGAATAAGTAGAATTTTTTTTTTTATTATTATTATTCAGGGAGGAACCTACTTGCCTTATCCGAAAATAATAATACAAAAAAATTTTAGTTTAATTCTATGTATGACTTCATACAGTTTTTGATGATGAAATAATGAAAGTGGCACAGACATTGTGATTATAGCGGCCCCTAACAGTGGATTTTTTTAAATTCAAGGTGGACATACTAGCCATAGCCAAATAATTACACAAAAAATTTCATTCAATTCTATGCATAAATTCATACATTTTTAGGAGGTACAATGTTCAAAATGGCATAAAAATCATTATTGCAGTGCCCCCTTCCGACGGATTTTTTTTTTTTTTAATTCAGGGAAGACCAACTGACCATAGCCATACACTTACACAAAAAATTTGGTTCAGTTCAATGCGTAACTTCATACACTTTTAGTCAGTACAATATTGAAAATGGCACAAAAATCGTGGTTGCAGCATGCTTGCCACAGCCAAAGATATCATAAAAAATTTGGTTCAATTCTATGCATATCTTTATATAGTTTTTAATGGTAGGATGGCGACATACAGGCACACGGACAGATAGACATTTTATAAAAACATGTTATTTTAGAATCTCTGACCCCTAAAATGTGTAAATCCGTCGAAAAAAAATTAGATTACAATGCTTTCTTCTATTGATAATAAAAAAAAGTAAAATCTAATTTTTTTTTTTTTTTTTTTTTTTTTTTTAAGATATATTTTTGTATTTAAGTTGATTAAATTATCAAATATTCTGTTTTTAAAAAATTATGAAAGCTATTTGCAAAAAGATAATTTAGAAAATGTTTCATTATTAATAAATACAATGTATGCAGTATACTAATAAAAACTAATTTGTAACGTAACAGACTGTTAAATAAATAAACCATAATTACAGAAAATTGATATTTATTTTAAACTATCAGTAATTTTATATTAGGTTTTTTTTTCATTTTTAAAACTAAACAACAAATTTTTAAGATGTGCAACATGTTTCTTTACTTTCATGTGTATATTTTACAGCCGAAACCCAGAGCCTGCCCCAACTTTGCTGGCCAAAACCCGAAATACATTAAATGAATAGCATATTTTGGGTTTTGGTTGATCAATTTGCGAACTGGCTGGGAAGCCTTGGCCAGCATCCGAACTGGGGATTTAAGGCTACCCTTTAGAGTAAAAATGATTCCCATTGATTATAGTGAAACAAAATATTTTTGTGTATCACAGTAAATTAACAAAAAATAGTACACAATTCTCTTTCAATACCGAAATTAATTGATAAACCAAATAAGATAACAGTTACAAGTTAATTTAAGCCTTTACTTAAGTTAGAGCACATGCAGGCAGCAGGGTTGCGTTTCTTCCAAGACAGTGGAAGAAACTGAAAAAAACCAAAAGAAATGGAAAAAACTGGAAGAAATGGAAGAAACTACCAGAAACAAAAAAAAAAAAAAAAAAAAAAAAAAATGCTCAAAGTACATTAACTATATAAAAGAATTAAATTATAATTACATGAAATCTAAATTAAAAAAATTAATTAATAATTTTTTTTTTTTGCAAAGATAAGTTATTTTTTTAATAAAAAACTTCAGGTTCAGCAGACATTTTCAGGTGATGGATTTTTACTACTCTAGAGGTAGAGGTTTTTTTATGCTATTTTTATATAAAAAGAGAAAAAAAACACCTACAAATTGTTTACTTTTCATATAAAAAATATTTTTATATAAAAATGTCTTATTTTAACACAGTAAACAAATAAATTTGTAATAATTTATACTAACATCTAGATGAATATTCTAATGCTGTAGTGTTCTAAAAATATCTATGGGTATGTCAAAATGCTTTTAAACTATCTTGAAGTGTAGGACTGGGGGGGGGGGGGGGAATCCTCATTTTTTGCATTCATCAGAAACTGATTGCAGCATCCTACTCCTAAAAAACTTTTTTTGCTATACTATGCTACATTTGTTGCATTATACTAAAAAAAAAAAAAAATTAGAATTTTGATGATTTTTTTTAATACTAGGATCAACCGATACAGTCTTCTAAAGCCAAAACCAATTTTCAGAAAACTCAAAGTTTCAACCAAAAATGAACATAAAAAAAATTAAGTAATTTTAAATTGTATATTTTAAAGTAATTAATACATACATAAATGTAAATTAATTATATGTATAGTACTTATTAGTTTGTTAATTATCCAAAAACTTTTCATATACAATAAAACATTCATCAATGACACAGGAAGATTTTTTAATTATACGAATTTCATTTAATAAAAAATATTTTAGTTTTAAGTATACACCTTGATTTTTCTTTATAATGATTTTTATAAATGATCATATTTGTTATTTTAGAATTTTTTCAAAGAATATTTGAAATACTAATGCAGTTTAAACTAAAAATTTTCTTTAAGATGATTGATAAATATAAACAATGAAGTTCATTGCAATGCACACATTTGAGTTGATACAGTTCAAATCAATGACTAATGCTAAAAATTTCTGAACAAGATTTTTGGAATACTGAGAATTTTGGTTCAGCTGAATTTTCCGAGCATTTTTGACAAAACTTGGTTTTTGGCCAAAAATGAAACTATTTTCAGTCGATCTTTACTTAATACAGTAATTATTGTACACTACTTACATTAATACAATTGATGTAAATTAAAAGTTTTTATTTAAATGGATTTCATTCTACCATTGATAAAAAAAATCCTTACTATTTAGAACTTGTTTCAGAAATTTAAATAATTGTCTGAGTGTAGCGAAGTCTTATACTCAGAGTACGTAACGATATTAAAAGTAAAAAAAATTCTTTCGTCAAGCAAATCTCAAAAAGTACCTGTCGGATTTCGATTCTGTCTGTACCAGAAGGTACCTATGAAGGTAATCTGGTGAATGCACCTACTTTTAAAAATTAATTTCAAATAGTTTAAAAGTTATATTAAAAAAACTGATAAAAAGCACAATTTATTTGTATACGTCACAGAAATTTGGTGCGCGTGATTTCCACCGGCTGGATATTTTCGTAGATAACCGAATCAGTACATGGAGTAAATAGTAATCATTTACGCACTCAGAAATATTGAATGCAATAAAACATTTAAAAATTTAATCATGCAGGAAAATAAAACTGTTATTTTTTTATATTAAAAAAAAAATGTCGTAAAAACTTTGATTTTGAGATTTTGTGATAAGCACTCTTAGCATTTTTTGATCGCTAAAAGAATATTTTATATATTTCGCGTGTGAAAATTAGAAACAATTACGTTTTTAAATAAAAAGTTTCTTTTATGACATCATTTTCCCTTTATATTTATTTTTATTGCATGTTTTCTTCTAACTTATATTTTGTTTGTGTGTGGAAGTCAATTCTGGTGACTAATTTTTCGGCACGGATACCACAAGCGCATCAGATTTGGCGCAATTTTTTTCAAAGCCCATTTGGCGAAAACTCCGTTTTCAAATAACACTTACATTCACTTTTTTAAGTTATTTTTTATTTTCAAAAAAAAAAACTTACAGTAAATAAAATAATAATAATAATTAATAACTATAAAAAGAAATATTTTATATAATTAAAAAAAGGAAATGAAAGTAAATAAATATTTTATGAGTAAATAAACAAATAATAAATAAATAAAGCCGGGTTACCATCTCAGGTAAAATAATGCCATTTTGACGCCAATTATGTACCCTGGAGCATATGTGACATCTTTTCCCATTTTTCATCCATTTCCTGTTGGCATACAACTTTGAAATTTGGAATATGTATGCATACCTGGGAGCAATACTGGAATTAGACATTGATTTTTTTTTATTCGATCCAAAAAGAGGCAACGGGGGCTATTTTTTAAAGATTTATACAATTTATACTGCATAAAGGAGCCACTTACCTATTTCTATATACAAGAAGAAATAAGTGGTATGTAAAAACAATTATAGTATACATAAATAAAATATTTCAGATAATATACTAGAGATATAAGCACCGGGTTTGGCGAGATTTTTTATGCCAACTAGGCGAAAACATCGTTTTGATTACCAGATACATATAGCATGCTATAATAACATGTTATTTATTTATTTCAAAATGAAAAAAAAGGAATAAACGAAACATTTTCTGTTATTAAAAAAAAGAAATAACAATCAATAAATGATAACATTTTTAGAACAAACAATTTATTATAACATTTATATGATAACCAGCATGTTAGAGTTAGACAACTGAACGCCATTTTGGCACCAATTAGGACAAGACTCTAGCGGGAGTCCTAACTACCGTGCAGGCTACTCTCGTAACCAGAGATTAAGCAGCTCCGGTTAAGAAAAATAAAACCATGTGATAAATGACATAACAGGAATGTCACACGCGGGAAATAATTTATTTATTTATTTTTATTTTTCATTTGTTAATTTATTTGTTTATTTTGTTAAACACTATTTTAACATGTAATTTTGATACTTTATTATTTTTTAACACCTTTTAAGAAATTTTACCGAAATAACACTTCTGTTTACTATCACAACAACAGCTGACTAGCGCAAGGCTCATTGGGAAAATAAAATATCGCTGATGTTGACAAACCCTAGTACTTGCCTAGTACTAGAGTGCCTTGCACGATAGTTAGGACTCTCGCTAGAGTCTATACCAATTAGGTACCTCGGTGTGCATAGGGCATATATCTGCCATATTTATTTGTAAAACTGAGCATGAACGTTTACCAAGTGTGTTTTCATAGTCGCTTATATCTTTTTGCAACATATCGCACCTTTCGAAACCTTTTTTTTTTTTTTTTTTTTTTTTTAAATGTAATGTACATTTTGTAATCAGTAGGCTCGATAATCAGACCTCGTTTTTTTTTTTTTTTTTTTTTTTTTTTTTTTTTTTGCTTTAAAAGATGATATTTCATACGACGTCTTTTTTGGATTCGTCGTTTTTCAATGTTTGATAGTATGCGTCTACTCGTTTTGTAACATTTTTTTGTAACTTTCTTCTTTATTAACAGCGACATTTGGATTTCCTATTTAAATAAAAATTGTTCTAAATACAAAGAATTTTGTTAAAATAAATAAATAAATGAAATGCGGACATCTATTGCTCAAAACACGAAATTTTTCCTATTGAGTTAATAAAAATCAGTAAAAACATAATTTTTACGATAGTAAAAAGGTGACTTATGTAATAACAGAGTCATATATTATGTACGTTATGGATTAAGTATGAATATTTCTCCACCATTTATAAATAATAATAATAAAATAAAATGCGGACAGACCAAAGTCTATATATGACTGAAAACAACAACCATTTTCTAAATGCTTTAAAAAAATGGCCAGTGAAAAGTGATATTTCAAAAGTATTATGAAATTAGTTAAAAACCATTTATTTTAAACTAAATGAATAAAAGATTTATATTTTTAATGAAATAAATGGGATTTGAAAAATTATTGGAAATTTATCACCATAGATGTATCAATATTACAATCAGTACTTTGTATGCGAAATGGAACAATTAGCAATACTTTTTGTACCCGAAAAATGGTCGTTGCTTTTTTTAAGGTTAAAAAGTAGATTAAAGAATATTCCTATACAGGGAGCCAAGCCCCCGCTTATTCCACAGCAGAATTTTCTTATAGGAAAAGTTATTTTTTTAAATTTGCAGAATGTTCCAATTTAATAAAACATTTCCTGTATTAAAATACCGGTATCCAAAATGTCGCAGACTTGGCAGCTCTGCCTATAACAGTTTAATTAATCACGGTACTTTTTTTAATCGGATTCAAATTTAGTGAAGACAGCGTTTTTTGGCCAAAAGCAGCTTTTTTCCACATGTGTAACTACGATACAATTCCTTGACGCTGAAATAAAATGTTTTGACTTATGCTATTATTGCTTCCTCTTATTTATTTATTTGAATTTTAAATACGATGACTCAAAATCGTGTTTTTTAAATGTACGGAAAAAATTCATTTCGAGAGAGGGCGAAAAGAACAATATTTGGTGATTTATTACCTGCGTTTGACTAAGTGTCTTACTACCTTGTATTTAATACTCTTCACAATACACTTCAATACACAATACACAATACTTACAATACACTTCATCGCTGTTATATGGACTTAGGCGCTTTTATAAAAAGTTTGACGTAATTCGGGCTTGAGAAAGTGAGTTTTTTACTGAATAATACAAATAAATGAAAAATGAATACTAAGAAATACTAATAAAAGAAAAATGAAGCATTATATTGATCTATGTATATTTAAAAATGCATCTGCTAGCACTAATTAGATAATTTATGTGTACATAATAGGAGATAAATAGCTTTTGATTCTGTATTTCTATGCTATAAAGCATTAACGTTTGTGTGTTTCTCTTTATCATTGCGAGTACATGGCCGATTAAAAAAAATAATGTGGGCAAAAAATGTTAGTAACCATCTTTGCTGCAAAATATACTATATTTTGCGTAGGAACAATAATCACCACCAATGCACGAGCAAAAAAAGTTCTAAAATTGAGAATTCTTTGATGTTGTTATGACTAAAAATGTAAAATCTTTTTTTTTTTTTTGGTGGCAATTTTTAAGATATAATATTCTTGTTATGAACGATTTCTAAAACATTCGACAATTTCACAAATTAATTTTTTTTTTCTAGAAAAAGTTTTAAACCCAATTTATTGAGAATATTGCAATTTCTAGGATACTGTTGGGGTCAGAAACTATAACTTTGACATCACCGTAACTTATAAGATGTAAGTGCTCGTTTAGGACAAATTTTTAAAAAAGGATATTCCTTAACTCTTATCGAGAACCTCATTGCATCCGTGGAAAACAGATATTCAACATTATAAACTATTCGGATGGGTTTCACACCATATAAAATACACTCCATTCTCTTCAAACATAATAGTTTATATCATTTATAGTTTCTCAAATCGGTGCGAAGCTTCTGTTTATGCTCATGACATCATTTCAAAGAGTTATATTTCCAATATAGGAAAATTTGGTGTTTTATTTTCTGTATTACTTTTAACATTTTGCTATATTCAAATTTTATATCCATGCATGGTTTGCTTTTCTTTTATAAAAATAGTACATGCAACTTTATATATAAGATTTTGCAATTCTATGATTCAATATGCTTATTTT
This sequence comes from Maratus speculifer, assembly GCA_964019185.1. NCBI lineage: Eukaryota > Metazoa > Arthropoda > Arachnida > Araneae > Salticidae > Maratus > Maratus speculifer. Next base: position 6,595 of record CAXHSM010000561.1, on the reverse strand, counting down.
CATCATATTTTATCACAATGAATGACCAATTAAAGGTAACATTTCATTTTCTTTATTTATCGCAAGTTATTAAATGTGCATTCTCAGCAATATCGCTCAGACTAATCCCTCTGAGGGAAGTCCTAGTTAAAAAAATATGTTGGTTAAATTGAAGTGAATAACATTTAATTAATTTTATATCTTTTAATTTTTGATAAAATTTCTTTTCATTTAGCCAGTGGTTGAAGATCTTTATACAGGCGTTGTGTGTGATCTTGGCTAAAAAAACTGATGGAATTATTATTTTAGCATATATATTTCATTAAATTTGTTTTGGTCCAATGGAATTAATTCATATAAGTTTATAGAAAAAAGATATTTATTATATCTTAAAAAATTGAAAGTATATGGTAAATTCTAGAAGAAAAACAGTTTCTTCCATTTCTTCCACTCAGAAGTTTCCATGTTTTTTTCTGTGTTTTTTTCCACTGTGGAAGAAACTTGCCAACCCTGGCAGGCAGACAGCTAGACTATTTGAATTCATAGACGCTTTCAACTTTTTTAGAAAGGATTAAGCCGAGTGCCTATATCCATTTTGTTAACTGGCCAGTTCATGAATCGGCCGGCTAATTCCAGAAATGGCCAGTCATTTTTAAGCTATACTCGCCAGTTCGGGAATTGGATGGCAAATTCTAGAATTGGCCAATTTCAAGTTTTGGCCATAACATATAAATTTTTTTTCAGTTTCATAAGCCGTAATTAAATTAGACAGACTTGGCACGGGTGTAGGTTCAGCTTCATTAGCTTGAACATTATCCTCTGCCTTTTTGTCTTTTCTTTTTGCATTATCGCACATTTTTTCTATGTTTAGGACACCCCATGTCACAATGTCTTGATCAATGGAAAGATAATCGCTAAATTTCACACCAGATGCATCGTCCGATATCTGCAGCCACGCTTCATCTGCATTATCCTCACCATCATCATTGATTTATTTAGCTTCTTTTGAACATTTTTTGTGGAATTTTCGCTTAAAATCTCATTTCATGAAACAATCCTAGGTGGCTTAAGAATTTACTTCATACTATTCTCAGGGATGGGAATTTTCCGCTTAAGTTTCAGATTTTTCACCCCAAAAATTCCTCTTTTTTCCGCGGATTTCAGAAATATGTAACAGGCATGCCGCGCTTTAGCGCATAAAATACACAAAAAATCGGCAACGGGACGCTAAAAAATGGAGCTTACGCGCCCCGCGGGATGCGTAATTTTCGTCAAAGAATCGCAAAAAAGGCAAATTTCGTTAAAAAATCGCGAAATAACGAATAATTTCCGGCAAATTTAGTCAAAAAATTCGCGAAAAAAATGGCTAATTTTGTTACAAAATCCCGAAAAAAAGTCGGCTTTCCTCGAAAAAAGGACAAGCTTTGTTCAAAAATCGTGATAAAACGGAAAATTTTGTCGAAACATTCGCGAAAAACGGTAAATTTTATCAAAAAACGGTAATTTTCTTTAAAAAATTGCGTAAAAACAGAACATTTCGTCAAAAGATCGCGAAAAAACGGTACATTTCGTCAACGAATCGCAAAAAGTAAAATTTCACTAAAAAAAATGGTGAAATAACGAATAATTTTCGCAAATTTCGTCAAGATTCGCGAAAAAAATGGCTAATTTTGTTACAAAATCCCGAAAAAAAGTCAGATTTCCTCAAAAAATCGCAAAAAAACGACAAATTTGGTCCAAAAATCGCGATAAAACGGCAATTTTCATCAAAAAATCGTGATGAAACGGTAACTTTCGTCAAAATATCGCGAAAAACTGGCACATTTCGTCAAAAGATCGCGAAAAAACGGCAAATTTCGCCAAAAGATCGCGAAAAAACGGCAAATTTTGTCGAAAAATCGCTTTAAAACACAATTTTTGTCAAATGGGCAAGAAAAGAAAGTTAATGACTGGTGAATAGAATTTTTCTGTTCCAAAAACTAACTTTCCTGCTTCCAAATTATTCTTTTTGCTGCTCCAAAAACAGATTTTCCTGCTTCACAATCTTTTTTTGATTGTTCCAAATCTTTCTCAGTGAATGTAACTTCTGATAACATCTATTCATTAAACAAAAAGTACCCCCTTACTTGTGGTGCAATTTTTCGTTCACGCGTATTTTCAGTCTTTTTGCTTTTTTGCAGTTCCCATCCCTGTATTCTAAAAGTACATTCCATTTACCCCTAAAGTCGCACACATGCAATTTATGATATAAACAAATAATTCCCATTTGTATGTCATGTGGATCTGCTTGACCTTCAATTTAATTTTGTTGGGGGGGGGGGGATTTAACAACGATGAATGCAGGTTTCGTAGCATTATTTGAATATAATTTGTACAGGAACCATAGAAATATAATTATCATTGCAGAAAATGATGGATATGGGATCAACAGATCGGGATTTCACTGTGTTACTAATACTGACATTCAATAGATGAAGGATTTAAACAATTGATATGCATCCTCTTGGCATTTGTTTATCTCACTCAGTATTGAGTCATGGGCAGTGTATATGTTCCTGAAAACGACAAAGGATGGCACATGGTAGATGATTTCTGGAAGTGTGATTTCAGTCCTTTTAAGTGTGTTTTAGTCTTTATTAGATTTTCACTAAAGAATGGTGTGTCTATAAAAATAGTAGGTATGGGTACGGTTGGGAATAATCTGAATTTGAATTTTTTAGAAAGGAGAAAATTGATTGATTTTCAGTTATGAATAGGATTTAATACTTATTCTGTAAAATTTATTGAAATCCCTATGTATACTTGTAATAATAAAAAAAATTTCTCTTAATCCTAAATTACTTCCAAATTCTTTTGACATTGAACTTTTTCTTTTCTTTTTATGATATTTTAACTCCATACCTTTAAATCAACCCTTTTTATTTCATTTTATTCTAAAAAACGTTAATTTTTTTAAAACAATTCTTTTCTTAAAAAGAAAATCTCATTACTTAATTCATTGTATCTGCTGCATGATATTTCATTATTTATTCTCTCAAACGTTCGATTTCCCATCATCCCTTGCAGTTGATTTTGTTTGAACAAGGGATTCTAGCGACACTCTATTCGGATGTCTGAGAAAACTGAGTTTTGTGTCAGCAGGTTAAATTTCATTAGTAAAAGATGAGTCCTCAAAATTTAGTTGGCAGATTAGAAGTTTATTGTGAAATCCTTTCCGCCCTCCTCCTCCAATGAAGCTATATAAGACAGATTACATTGACTTTGGAATCAGAATAAATATTGCAGATCATTTGTTATTGATTGGATTTGCGTGTGCTCTGAGAGCAATCGTTTGCTGGTGCATGAAATTGTCTGGTATCTCATCCAAGTCCTTGAAATCAGAATCAGTTTTTTGTGAGTGTATTCATGTTTTTGTCACCTGGTGAAGGATTATGCAATGGGCAAATTTCTATGACACCAATATCAATTTTTTTTTTATACCTTATAATTTTTAAGGTTTGTCACTAGTGGAAATGTTTCGTTTGATAAAGTGGTTAAAAGTGCATAAAAAATGTACAATGCTCAGTGGCGCCAACTTATATGGGCCTGAGCCCACCCAATAATTTTGAATCCTAGTGTATCCAATTTTCATTGTTCTGTTTAGTTATTTATTTCCTTATTATCTCCTTATTTATTTTTCTCCTTAGAGCAAAATTTATTTTGCCTCTGACTGACACGGATAAATAAAAAATGACTGAAATGTAAACCTTTAACTTTCTGCTTTTCAATTTGTAATCCTGCTCAGGATATGATATTACTATAAATATTAGTGTTTCTATTAGAAAAAAAAAAAAAAAAAAATGTAATTATCATAAAGCATGATAGATTGACCTGAAAGTCTCTTCTTTCACCAGCTCTCCACAATTCAAAGAAAAACAAATTGCTTGTACCATTTTTACCAAAATATCTTTGAGCCAAGCCAATATTTTTCAAAAGTTGGTGCCACTGATAATGCTTCTGTCTGAATTAAGTGGTAAACAGAAAGTAGTCTCCTTGACCTTGCTACACTGGTGCGGCACGAGTGCAAACTCTTCGTTAAAACATTTAAATAACATGGAAATGAGCGGAATATTACTTATATATATATATATGTGTAAAATTCTGCTCGAAATCATATGATTTAACAAGAGTATTCCATCAAAGATTTAGTAATCATATGGCACAAAACGGTAAAGAAACAATATGATTCCTTACGGATATTTCCCGCTTAAATTAGACAAAAGCACCATACATTTTTTAATCACCTTTATTCGAGTTTCATATCACAGTAAAGTAAAACAGTTCCACTATGCTGGCTTAAAATTTGTACTACTATAAGGTACTGACGAAAAAAAAATAGATTTATGCTATTGCTGTAGAAACCCACTCATTATGTCAGCTTTCACCAGGTGACATAAAATATGAAGAAACACACAAACTAAACTAAAACTGAACTCAACAGATTCCGAAGTGAAGGTAATCCTTTATATGAGTTATCAGTGAAGGGAAAAAAGGGATTTCACAACAAACTCCTAATTTACCAATTAAATTTTGAGAATTTATTTTTAACCAATAAATTTAACCTGCTGACACAAACATAAAGTTAGTTCCCTTCTACGGTTGCGTATGGTCAACTGGAATCCTTCATTTAAACAAAAAACCCTGAATGGAATTCTGGGTAATCAAACATTGGAGAGAATAAATAATTAGATATTATGTAACAAATACAATGAATTAAGTAATGGGATTTTCTTTTTAAGAAAAGAATTGTTCTGAAAGATCAGTATTTTTTAGAACAAAATAAAATAAAAAGTGTTGATTAAAGCTATGGAAATAAAAATATGTTAAAATGTTATAAAAAGAAATTAAAAAGTTCAATGTTAAAAGAATTTGGAAATAAATAACTTGGGACTAAGGCGAAAAATTTTTATTATTACATATATGGGTCATTCCAAAAATAAAGCACCCTTTGGTGTCTTGACACTTTGTATTGCTATATTTTCTAAAATTTTGTTTCAAAATTAAATTTAAATATTGGAAATTATATTTTAAAGATATTTTTCTTTAATGCAATTTTTTAACTTGGGATAAATTCCATTTATTGTTATTCAAATAACTTTCATAATAATTGTGTCCTGTAAAAAGCCATGTCCCAAGAACAATTTTTGCTTTTTAAACCCTATTTTTTTTTTTACTATATGTGTGTCTTTGTAGTCTTTATATTATCCCTATATACTTTAAATATTTTTTGTAAATATTTTTTTTTATTTTACTAGGGGGGCGCCACCCCCCTGCTCGCTATGCTCGCCAACCCCCCGCGTAATCGCTTCGCGATTCCAAATTATTGGCTACCCCTGCTTGATGCGCTTGCCAATACCCCATGGTATGAATAAGTAGTTGCAGATCTTTCAACTGATGTGTCCCACGACTGGTGTTGTAAAGAAATTAAAAATGTGCCCCCCTGGGGGGCAAGTGGGAGGCGACACAAAAGACATCCATGATATGAATAAGCAGCTGCAGACCTCTCAAATGATATGTCACACGACTGGTGTTGTAAAAAATTTAAAATGTGCCCCCATGGGGGGGGCAGAGTAGGGGTGACACACAAGACATCCATAAAATGAATAAACAGTTGCAGACCTTTCAAATGATGTGTCACACAACTGGTGTTGTAAAGAAATTAAAAATGTGACCCCCCTGGGGAGAGCAGAGTGTGGGGGTGACACACAAGACATCCATAATATGAATAAGCAGTTGCAGACCTTTCAAATCTTGTGTAACACGACTGGTGTTGTAAAGAAATTAAAAATGTGTCCCCCCCTGGGGAGCAGAGTGGGGGATAATACACAAGACATTCATTATATGAATAAGCAGTTGCAAACCTGTTAAATAATGTATCAAACGACTGGTGTTGTAAAGAAATTAAAAATTTGGCGAATTATTACAGTTATCGCCAAGTTGGCGTCACTTTTGACAACTAATTTTGGTCGCCAAATTTGGCGATATATTGCCAAGTTGGCGACAAACTTGGCGATGGTAACCTTTACTCTCTTTATGGTAACCCATACGGCGATGCATGGACGGAGCCCTTTCCTGATTGGTCTATTCGGCTCATGGAAGGAGTGGACAACCCGGATTCGTTAGTTCCGGAAATCTTCCACATCAGCATCATTCCAGGAGTCATTCCTTTTAAGGCTAGTTTTTTTTTACTATAGAAGGATAAGAAAATTTCCCGTGTCCCTTAATTTTTGTCCCCTGTGTTACCGCCACCTTTTTCTCCCTGTTAAAATAAGAATTTGCAACCTAAATGTTGTTAACAGTAGTCTTCAGCTACTTTTATGTTTTTTTATGTACATTCATCCTAGGTAGTCATTTTCCTCATTTGTTAAATTTTGAAGAATATTATCTAAGTAAAGGTGATTTTTGAAGGTGGGTGTGTTTTTTGTGTGTCCCCTGTGTTTCTATTGATTTATTTAGATTAATTATTAATTTTCTAGTTTATTGGCATTTAAATTGTAAGTCTTACTTAAAAGAAAAATACTCCATCTAGTTTTTCATTGTTTCTATGAAAATAGTAATACATAGGTGATAATTTATT
>CAXHSM010000560.1:30581-47000 GCA_964019185.1 Maratus speculifer | reverse complement strand
GGCATTGTGTAAAGCTGTTTAAAATAATTAATTTAAACCAGAATTAATAAATGAATTTATTAGAAAACACGAACATGCTTATTTTCATGAACGTTATAAAAGGAAAATTTTAATTAAGTATTCTTGGTGTCAGTAAAATTATGATTAGGTGTCCTTTTTTGCGACACTGCGCCGGAAAGGATTATACCATTTCTGGCACATGCGCTAATGTTAACAGATATAAAAAAAAACTAAAAAAAAAGCAGCGGTGAAATTATTATTTTTAAGCATAGAGCAACGAGAAAGAAAAGAGAAGAAGTGTAATGGCTGGAGTGATGCCAAAAATGTAACCCTAAAATTAGCTACATTCGGCCTAAACACAAAGATGTGCTTTCGCAAAAAGATTACAACATTTAATAACACTATTTTTAATTCCTAATACAATGAAATGCTACATTAGAATGCTTTTAGAGAAAAAATGCACAGATGATGTCAGAAAGTTCGATCCCTGCTCAAAGTCCCTTTTTGCTTAAACCAATTAAGGACATTAACATGCGAGCAATAACATGCATCATGTTGCAAATCGCTTTTACGGCATACTGCATCTCCATCTATCTCTTTCCTCCATTATTTTTAAGCCAATAGAGTTTATCTCACCGATCAAAGGGAAAGACGATTTTTGATTTTTTGACATAAATTGATCACTGGAGATAGAGTATGTAAAAATAAGATTTTATTTTGTCGGATATTTTTGAAAAACAATTTAATCATAACAATGTCTTCACTATTGGTTGAAATAAGATACTTTTGATTTCAATTTGAAAATGATAAAAGAAAAATAAATCTGACATTCCCTATCCTTATCTATTTTCTCCCTTTTCCCGCAAAAATGGAGCATTCCCCCTCTCCATGATTAGAGAAGTTTATATCAAATTAGGAAAAACAAAAATAATGTTTCGAAAAATAATTCAAATTTTAAAATTCTAATAATGGTTTTGAGATATGCAGATCAATACATATTTTTGATACAAATTTCATCTCAAAATAATCTATATTTTTGGAGAAATTGCCGTAAAGCATAATTAGTCGTTTAAATAGTCATTTCTTAAAATTTTTTCATTAAGATTATATATATATAGGGTAGATAACACTAAGAAATACGTACTACTTAAAAGCATTTATTAATAGCTTTTTGTTACATAATAGATTCAACAGTAATATGGTTTCTTAGAAGTGCTCCTTGCATGAGGATAAATAGTACTTTTTATAGACAATAAAAAGGACAATATTATTATCATTTTTCTTAGTACCATTTTCTATATTCTATGGTAATGTAACGTATGATTTTTGTACAATTTATGGAAATTAAAATTGTCAGATCTATTATGTAATTGACATTTAAGTTTAGTGCCATTTTTTAATGTTTTGTTTATTATTTTTGTTTCTATTCTTAGATTCAAAGCTTGATAAAACTGTTTTCCTGAAGTAGACTATGTCATTTCCAGGGATGAAAACAACAATAATCTTCTCATGCTGATGCTTTGAAGAATTTTGTGTCATCATAAAAAATAAATAGCTTGTTTACTTAAAAATGTTATCGATCACTGAAGAAAAATTTTCCTTTAGTGAACAGTCCTTTGTTCCACAAAATGAAGATAAACAAAAGCATATCTCTAATGATGAAGAAAAAAATGTTTTTATTTGTGAAATATGTTCTAAAAAGTTTTCTAATAATAGTACATTCAGGAGACATCTTTTGACTCATACAGGTGAAAAACATTTTGTTTGTGAAACATGTTCCAAAGAATTTTCTGGTAAAAGTAATCTAAAAAAACATAGGTTGACACATACTGGGGAAAAACCCTTTATTTGTGAAATATGTTCCAAAGGATTTTCTCAGAGTAGTAATCTTAGAAGGCATATCTTGGGTCATACAGGTGAGAAATCCTTTTCATGTGAAATATGTTCCAAAAAATTTTCTGATAAGAGTTATTTAAAAACCCATCTCTTGTTTCATACTGGTGAGAAACCCTACGTTTGTGGAACATGTTCTAAAGCATTTTCTCGCAATAATGATTTAAGAAAGCATCTCTTTACACATACAGGTGAAAAACCTTTTGTTTGTGAAATATGTTGCAAAGGATTTTCTAAGAATGGTCATCTAAGAACCCATCTTTTGACGCATACTGGAGAAAAACCCTTTGTTTGTGAACTATGTTCCAAAAGATTTTCTAATGATAGTAATCTAAGAAGACATCTCTCGACTCATACAGGAAAAAAACCTTTTGTTTGCGAAATATGTTCCAAAGGTTTTTCTCAGAATACATATCTTAGAGATCATCTCATAACGCATACAGGAGATAAACCCTTTGTTTGTGAAGTATGTTACAAAAGATTTATGCTAAGAGTACTTTAAGAAAGCATATCTTGACACATGCAGTTGAAAAACCTTTTGTTTGTGAAATATGTTCCAAAGGTTTTTCTCGGAATAGTCATCTAAGAAATCATCTCTCGACTCATACTGGAGAGAAATCCTTTGTTTGTGAAATATGTTCCAAAGCATTTTCTCGGAGTTACGATCTAAGAAGGCATTATATAACTCATACAAAATAGACATATCTTGAAAACCTCTTTTATTTCTAATATTAAAATTGAGTATGAACCTGTATATGTCATCAAATTTATTATCATTACACATATAGTGTTTTAGCATTTCGTAATAAAATAAAAAAATGTTGATTTTTTTATATAAATCTTTAAAAAAATTTCCGTAGTTCTGTGTCATTTTGATAGTAAACAAATATTTTATTTCACTGTTTTTACCATAAAATAAAAATTTAATCTGATTGTAAAAGATTAGTTGTATATTTCTCCGTACAATATCTTATGTGATAGGAAAGGCTTTATGGAAGTAACACTTTAAAAAAATTATGAGAAATATGTTAAACTTATTTTTTTGCAGAAAAGGAAATCTTGCATATTTGTTGAATTTTCTTCGTAAAAATATTCCCAATGATTTAAGTGTTCATGTAATCTCATTATCATGTTTTCTTTGAGCCCATAATGAGCAAAGCATTTTCTTTAATATATAAATAATTGATTCAATATTTTCTTGATTCATAAATAATAGTTGTATAGGCATACATTTTATTTCTCTAAATTTTTTTCGGCTTCATGTTTGTTTGTGTCTTGTACACTGTAAAAAAATGTAAATTTACGGGCATTTACCGTACTATTTGACGGTAGTTGTCCGTTTTTGAAGCTTAACGGTACACTTCCGTAAATTTACGTTTCGGAAACATAAATTCCGAGTACTAATATGTTTTTACGGGCAAAGCCCGTTTTTTATGCAGGATTTTCAAATCTGCTGCCTAGCCATTTTTTTACGGATAAATACCTTTGAATAAAAAAAAAAGTCTTTCGATGACGTCATAACAGAACGTTTTATTTTGTTTGTTGAAAATATTATTATTACTTATTTAAATTATTGTCTGGTTTAAATTATCGCATATATTTATCGTCTGGTTTTAATATGCTATTGTTTTGGTAAATTTATAGAAAAATTAGTCGGTGGTGGCACTCCAAAAATTTTCTTATCTCACATATGTAAATACTTCCTGAAAAGTGCAGTATAACAGCGCCACCGGTTATGTGATTTACACCAAAATCTAATAATTAACAACTTACGTGAACACCTAACTGCATTTGAAGTTCGCTGAAAATTCGTGCATTAGTTTCTGAAATAGCGCTATTACTGAATCTGAAATAAGTTCTGCATAATAGTGCCACTTGCAGGGTGATATACACCAAAAACTAATCTGGACTAATTTTAATGAGGGGTTAAACTGAATTTGAAGTTTGATAAAAATTCATGTATTAGTTCTTGCGATACAACTATTGTGAAATCGTGAAAAATGCATCACCCCAGGTAAGCAAGGTAGCACAGCAGTATCGGCTCGATATTGCCCAATATCGGACAACTTTGGCATGCATTGGCAAAGACAGGTTACCTTTCAACAGGGATGTAGTGGAAGGTATACGGGGTTATACGCCGTATACCCTCTGGACTTTTTTAAGGAACACCATATACTCTCTGCTTCTCAAGAAAACTATAGTATGTACATTTTAGGGTATACCCTTTATTTTGAACGTAAACTCTCTGGATTTTTTGCTATTACAACACTGCCTTTTACCGACATTAGCCAATATTGATCGATGTTCGGCGATATTGGATCTAAAATATAAAAACTTGTGGAATTTTCAATATTTAAATTTTTAATTTATGCATTGTACATTTTTGGAAAAGTGGAAGGTAGGAATCAATTTTTATGACATCTTAAGTTCTGTAAATTTACGTAGAAAAAGTCTATTTCTCAATATCGGTCTATATCGGCCATCGGTCATGACCAATATCAGCCAATCTTGGCCTCTATTGGCAAAGACCGATTTTATATTACCGATATTGGTCGATGTTGACCAATGCTGGATCTGAAATATTGAAACTTATGGAAACTTAAGTATTTAAAATTTTTTAATTATATATTATACTTTTTTTGGGAACCGGTCTTTTTTATTGCATGGCCAAATCGGGACTTTGCCTATGAGCCCTGGACTTCAAGGGGCCCACTCCATATATTAATTTCCAAAATATTTATCATTTCCCCCAATTCCAACTCTGAAAATTTTCGAATACAAAATACAAATTTACTTTTTAAAAAATTTTGCATAACTTTCTGAAAAACAAATTTCATTTTGAACTCACAGAGCTCAATGCTTTCGCAAAGCTAATTTCAACCACTATTAAAAAAGAAATAATATTTTTATTGTAATAGATCGTATTAACAATGAACTTAAATCATATCAAAATTTTAGTGATTGAAAAAAATCAATATGTGTAGTACAACTTAAAAAGATGCTAAAGAAAGTAACTTGGTAAACTCTCATTTATATGTTAGAATATTTAATACTCTTCTACAAGCTGAAGTTATTAAATTCATCTTAAAGTAATATAAGAAGTTCCTAAAGTTATATAAAAGAATCTTGTTCTATACTAAGGAGAAAAAAAAAGAGTATTTTTATTAATTAAAATACTTAATTTAGAATTGTCCCAGCTAAGAGTTATCTTCGATTTGAAATCCAAGGTGCGGTTTTCTGTCCAATCGGGCTGACAAATATTCAACCAATCAGAGACAAGCATCCTTTTCAACATTTCAACGCTCAACGCTACCAAAACCCAAAACAAAACATGGCGGTCTATCGTCTATCGTCTGGTTGAAGCACCTGTCTTAAGTTAATCCTCATTTAAAACAGGTAAGCGCTTTTATAATTTATATTCTAAATTGATTTTGAAGTATTGCTTTATGTTTAAGTTATTTATATTTTTGTGTAGCATGTATTTTCTGTTCGAATTGTGTTTATGAAAAGTCCTCGCCAATGTAAATAACAAACGTTTGAAGTATATTATTTAAATGTGTATCATCATTTTCAAACAGTAAATTCGATCAGTTGATACATCCAACTAGTTTTTTTTTACAACAAACAGTTTTTCATCTACCTTTGATATTATAAACCATCTGTTTTTGATTAATCAAATTATTATTTATTAATGATGCAACAATTGATCTCTCTTCCAATATAGCTCAAAATTACCATTCGCCACTTGCCATAGACAGTGCCCGAAATGGATTTCCCCCTACTTCTATCACTTTTCAAAAATTTGTTGTTAATTTCAGGTAGGGATGTACTGAATATTCGGTATTCGGCCTAATCGGCCATGTTACCGAATATTCGGTTAGGCCAAATATCAAACTATTCGGTTTGGCCGAATATCAAAGTATTCGGCCGAATCCAATATTCAATAAAGCCTTTTAAAACACATTTTAAAAAACTTTTCACAATTTCTACTTTTAACTGTCAATTTATTAATATATTTAAAATAATTAGAAATAAAATCATATTTAAATAATGTAGAATGTTTTTACATTATTTATTTGCTGTTTGTAAAGTTTAACTTAAGAAAATTAACCATGAGAAAAATTAAAATTATGGTTTATTAGGATTCTTCCTAGGAATAAATGATGCGAGTGCAGATGCAAGCTCCTAAATTATATTTAGTAAATAATCCGTTTCTTGCTTTTCCCAAAAGTACTTAAACAAGAAAGGAAAACTTTTGAGATTAGTAATAGCTATCAAGGCAGACAATTTTTTGTTTATGAAACCATAATCGTAATCAACTTATTGAATCATAAATGCGTTGTATTTCATCTCAATCTAGGTCAAACTTGTGTTTTCGTTTGTTGCATTAACACTAAATAAGATACTATATTTTCAACTCACATACTTTGATTTCTGTAAAATATGATATGATGGGAAGGATGGAAAATGTCACTATTCATAAGAAAAGAACTATGAGCTAGACATTCCTTTATTCAGAATTAAGTTGAAAGTATTTACAGTGGCAGTCAAAAGTTTCAGGCCAGCAAAAATTTTTCAATTAATTTGTAAATATACCCATATGAAGAGGAATCTCAAAGCGATACTTATACATTATATTGACATATTAGTTAGGAACTTACTTATAGAAGAACGTGTAAATATCAATAAATTATATTGACAAAAGTAAATATAAAAGAAAACGCATGTTCTCAAAAGTTTCCAGCCACTTATCATTCTTTAGTTTTTTTCTATCCATAAAGTGTTTTTTGGTTGTGTTTATGAATGAATCAATGTGTATAGCATAGTTTGAATTCAAATTTGAAAAGTTCAACAATTACCTATTATTCATAAATGAGTGATTAGTTTTTCGCTAAAAGGACAATCTTCTCGAGATATTGCGGCTAAGTTATCGATCGCTAAAATCGACCGTAAACAATATTTACAAAATTAAATAAAGATGGTTATGGCTTTCAAGACTTTCAGAGGTCCGGGAGACCCCGGAAAATTGCTATTCCTGAGGACAGAATTATCAGGGGAAAAACCATTGATAATCCGCATGAAAATTCCGTTGCAATATACTGTGATTTACGGAATGAAAATATTGCTGAAATAAGTTAGTCTACCATGTTATAATGCTGATGTGATACAGAACTTTATGGATTAGTCGGTGTTAAAAAACTTTCAGAGGTAAAAAAAATACCGACGTACCCTACTTTCATTTTCCAAGGAACACAAAGTCTGGTAGAGTGAAAACTAGAAAAAAGTTCTATTTTTCCATCAATTGAATTCGAAACAGTTTTGGAAGTGATGGCAGACACAACGTCCGATGACCTAACAGCAAAAGATATGATTCAACCTATGTTATTCCTACAATGAAGCATGGCGGAGGACACGTTTCTTCAAAAAGTGACGGTCTGTTATTTGAAATCCACAGCCAAGTCAATTATACAATGTATAAGGATATCTTGCAAGACTATTTTCTGCCTTATTAGAGAAAAAAATTTGGTCGCATCTATTTTTCTTAACATGATAACGACGTAAATAATGTTTGCAAACCTCGATAAGCAATGGTTTTCGCACAAGAAATTTCGTTTTTGAAATGATCAGCCCAAGCGCCCAGCATGAATCCAATAGAAAATCTTCGAAAAGAAGTTGACAAAAGTCTGCGGAATTATAAATATTCCAACTCAGCCGAAATTTCGCCAAAATTGCAAGAAATGTGGGAAAAACGGACCATAGACAGAGCTGCGAACTGCTACGCCTGATTAGATCACATAAACAGCTTTAGAACCACAATTATTTTTTAGTAAAATGTATGCCAAATATATTCAATGTTATATATTTCAATACATATGGTTAATTAAATACTAAAATTTCTGTTTCTAATATGTTTATTTGATTTTAAATAGGCGTAGAAGTTGGCAGCCATCCATAGACGATCTTAAACCGTTTATTGTATGAATGTCACGTTGCTGCGCCGCAGTACTTATTGCTAAAGCTAATAAAATAGTAATACGATAAAATACTAATCGTAAATGTTGTTGATCCCTTTAATTTTCTATTACAATACCATTTTTTTACAAACTTGTGAAGGTGGCCGGAAACTTTTGAGAACATGAATTTTCCTTTATACTTAATTTTGTCAGTTAAATTTATTGATATTTACATGTTCTTCTATAAATAAGTTCCTAACTATTATGTCAATAAAATCTATAAATATCACTTAGAGATTTCTCTTCATATGGGTATATTTACAAATTAACTGAAAAGTTTTTCCTGGCCGGAAACTTTTGACCGCCACTGTATACTTTTTATTGAAAAAAAATCTGGCTTGAGTTATTTAAAAAGAACAAATAATAGACTGTACAGTTTTTCTTCAACTATTTTTTCATTATTTCTCTTTGATTTCAAAATGTCTGTTTCAATTCGTAGAAGAAATGAAATTTAAAATTTTACTAATTGAAAAAGTCTCATAATTATGCTTCTTAATTAAAAAAGGCAGATTTTTTTTCAATACTGAATGTTCTTATAAAAAACTCTTGTTTATCAAAATGTAAGTTTCTCTTATTAAACATTATGTAAAATTGTTTTAAAAAGTAACATTTTAATACCTTTAAACTTTGAAATATAAAAAGTACAGTCGAGTCTCTGTATAACGAAACTCCATACATTGAATTTCTCTATATAACGAATTTTTAGTAGGACCGGTCCCCTTTTTACATGATTACATTAAAAACAGTCTCTATATAGCGAAATATCTATCTCCATATAACGAATTTTTTCATAAATTGGTCTTAATTTATTCAGTTTTAAAAAGCTTCGAAATCATATGGTATTAATTTTCCATCACTTATTTTTGATTTATCGTCAGTGCTGAGTTTTTTAATATTACTTCTTTCCTTGTTCTTTAAATCCAACGAATTTATCCCACCTCCCACACACCTTTCCACATCCTTCTCAAAACAAAGTCAATTGGATTGATACACACGTAAAAGAGGAATCAATGAGAAGCACATAAGAGAGGCCTTCAAATGGAGGAAAAGTTAACGACACTCGACTGTATTTGGAAAGCCAAATATTCGGTATTCGGCCGAATATTCGGTATTCGACCAAAATCACTATTTGGTGCATGCCTAACTTCAAGTTTTTAGTTATTTTTTTCAGAATCACCTGTGGTGTACAATCCTATTGAATGCTAAGCAACAGAAATAGTAAATAACAATGTTATTAGCTAGAAAAAACATAATTTTGTATGGAGCATTCGTAACTTTGTTACTGGCCAGCAGTTGAAAAAAAATAGCCTGTGAGAAAAATTAGTGTACTGGCCGATGACCATTGGCTAAAAATGTTAATTTTGACCTATATGTTCCACAAAAAAAAAGCACAAGTATCCTATACCTAAATTTAGTTTTGATGCTGTCCATGTAGTGAATTGATTATTATCTTTATTGCATACTGTCTGGCCCATATGACAGTGCCTGTATCTTGATTGAATTAGTGTAATTTTACATTTTAAAAAGAAAATTCTTCAAAAACAAATTTATGATTGATGACCTTACGGACTTTGGTAGTGTATTTCCTTGTGTTCTCTCTAACATTGTTTAGGCCTCGATAAAATTTGCATGTTTTCAAATTTTATAAAAGAAATCTTTCAAAATGAACTTTATTTTTATTGTTATTAATAATAAATAGAAATTAGCTTTTTATTTTTAATAATTTCAGTTTTAAGCATTTACCTTCATTTTTTTTTTGCTCAATATGATAATTAGTCTCCTGGTCCCCCGCCCCTTTTATTAAAAATATGTGAAAAAAATTGTATATAAACTTACTTTTTTGATATAAAATGTGTTTAATATTTTAATTTTATATTAAGTACTTTGTTTTCAGTAAATGGTGTTGGTAGCGTAAAATAATTGGTTTGTGTAAGTAAGAAATTTATGATGCCAAGCCTGAAATTCTTCAAAATTGGTTTTATGAATTTTTTATTGTGCTTTTCGCTATGATAAATGAGTAATTAAATTCGACACAAAAATCATTAAAGGTCAGGTGGAATGAAATTGTTATAAAAACAGCACATTGTGTGTTCAAGATTATTAGGAAATATTGTTAATTGGCAATACTGTCTTTAAGTTTCATAGCTGGCTTTACAGCCTACCAGCTGTAAAAAGAGCAATTGAAATCTAGGAATATTTGTAGTTGTTTATCTGTTGTGTGGAAAAAGAAAGAAAAAAAAAGATTCCCAATCCCAATTATCACATGTATGATTCTATTCTATCTTTTTTGCAAAGTTAAATTTATTCTTAATTTTCATTTTCCTTCGTCGGTTTATTGTTGGTACAGACTTATGTGAAAAAATATCTGCCATTAGTTGTAACTGATTTAACAAAATTGATTCAATCATGCTAATTAAATAACAAATTTCTTAAGGAGAGAAACATGTAACAGTTTCTGAACTTCCTTGCTTGAATTCAAAAGTATTATGTGAATTTTGTTGCTAAAATACTGCGGATAAATTCTTTAAAAATCTTAACCGAGCAACAATCTGTGAAACAAAGTGGTGTTATTTTTCTTAAACAAGAAATAAGGAACTTCATTTGCATAGTGATGTAAAAATCATTAAAAAAAGTCTAATAATGTATAGCATTGTGTGAAATTTATCTTGTTTAACTCCTAATGAAATTTCATGGGTCAAAGAAAATTGCATTTCACAAATGAAATCACATTAATCTTTCACGAAAATGGTTGATTACCGAAATATAACTATGAAATCACTCTTCTGGATTGTCAGTATTTTCTTGAATCCACAAATTTTATCAGTTTTCATAAACTTTGATGAATGGAAAGTTCGATTGTTTGACTTTTTTATAGTCATGTGTGTGTTAAAGGATGTTAAAGCTTTTTAGGTTACCAAACATGCATTGCTTTTGTCTCAAGCTTTGGACAAGCTTGTGTTGAAAGAAGATAATCAATAAAAAATATTAAACTAGAAAACCTTAACGAACATTTATATATTTCTTTAAAAATTATAAAAGATTAAGTAGAATATTGTGGTAGTATATATATATATATATATATTTATGCTAGATGCCTCCTCATCCGACCCCTTCTCGAACACGTCATCATGTGCTGATGAGAGCGCCATGCAGCAACCCCCCCCCCCCCGAGCAGCACCCTCGTAGCTATGACACAGAGATCCTTTTTTGTTATGATGTTAAATGTTACTAACTCCATAGTAGAGGCCGCTGACCAAACGCCATGCCAGCTGATGGTACAAGATATTAAAAGCATGCCCCAGGGTCGAAGGGGCTGCAAGCTGGTGCGTAAGGCGCTCTCGTATTTCTGGTTCTTTTGCCTATGAGCTTTTTCTTTAAGTACCAATAAAGACAGAGCCAGTAGCGTAGCTATGTTTTTTGGCGCCCGGGGCCAGCAAGAAATTTTGCGCCCCCACCCCAATATAGATATATAACAATTTCTCTCAATTTGGCGCCCCTAGGCCTCTGCGCCCGGGGCGGACGCCCCCCTTCCCCCCCCCTTAGCTACGCCACTGGACAGAGCTGCTTTCATCTACATTCTGTTGCATTCAAATGTACATTATACTCTTGAAGAATCAAGAAAATGAGAAAGAAAATCTTATCACTGAGAACAAAATAAATGAATAAATATAAAAATGAAAATTATAATAATGTGCAGAAGTTGACATTTATAAAGAATTTAGCAGGTGAACTACTGAATTTAGCAAACGAGTTATCTTTAAAAGTTAATCTACAGAAAAAAAAGCCATTTAGCATACAATTAAAAAAGCTTGTGAAAAAATGTAAAAGAAAAAAAAGCTGGAGTAAGAAATTTTAGACTAAAAGAAAATAAATAAATAAAACCAACCAAATAAAAATAAATAAATAAAAGGTCTAATTAAAATGTTTAAAGGCTGGTAAAAGTCTTGTATTTAAAATGCATTAAATTATTAATGTAGAAGTATGTAATTTTTTCTCATATGTGTGTATTTATTAAACTTTTTTGAAAAATTGATTTAGTGGATTATTTAAAGTATCTGTATAAAAGATTGTTTAGTTTTTGCAAAATTTAAAATTGTGTTTTAGTATTGTAACAATGCAAAAATATCAAGTGTCTATTTTTGACTAGTGTTAGCACAAATAATTTTCAAACTAGGCAAAAAAGATTCTTTATTTTACTGAGATTTTTTCATAACATTTTGCATTTAAGACTTTGCTACTGTATGTTGTGCTTAGCATTTGCCTCAAAACATGTGAAAAAAATTCCTTTTCATACTTTTGCAATGTATAGTATTTTATAATGTTAAAATTTCATTTCTGGGAAGATGCTTGAATTTTATCAAAGAAGAATATTATGAACCCCATAAAAATGCTAACAAAAATTAGCAGCTTACAAATTTGTGCAAATTCAATACACATGTCGAAAAAACATGTGCTCGTAATGACAGTTAATAACAATGAAAGGTCCAATAAATAAGCATGTGAAACCAGCAATAAATGATTCAAAACTTACTAAAATTAATTATAATCAGAGTTAGCAGCTTTTAGCCAAGCCAAATATGTCATCTGGCTTTTTTTTGTAAGTCACTTAAAAAAAGCCTGTTTTAATTGAAAAAAGCCAGCTTTTATTTATTTTTTAAAGATGGTTTACAGTAGGGGTGTACAACCTTTTGAAGAGAAGGGCCACTTTCAAATATATCTGGGTGGTCGAGGGCCACATCAATAACATGGAGAGAATTCGAGTTAGAGGAAAAATATGTGGTTTAAGAGGAGAGTGTATGTGTGTTTGGGGGAGGGGGGGTACCCATTTAAGTTCACTTACCCAGTCAAAATACCCAATTCAGTTGTTAAGGATATATCAGCAGTTTTTACATTTTTATATATAACAGATATAGCAAGGATTATTTTCTAGATTTAAAGATATTCTTTGATATAATTCAGGAGATTATGTTTTGTTTTATTAAAAGTGCTAAAAAAAGAGCATAAATGGCTGGTGCCAAAAAATGTGAATTTTATGAACGAAGGAGAGAGAAGGAGCCGATTAACAAGATTTTTTTATCTACGTTATTTTAAATTTTTCCGTGCCTGATCGATAAAATTTGCGATTTTTACCTTGCCGATCGACGAAATTAGAGATTTTTACAAAGCGATCGATAAAATTCGTGATTTTTACAAAGTTGGTCGATGAAATTTGCTATTTTCCTTCGTATGATCGGCGAAATTCATGATTTTTGCGCATGATCGACGAGATTTGTAATTTTTCCGTACCTGATCGACAAAATTTCCAATTTCAATGGGCCTGATCGAAGAAAATCTTGTTTTTCTCAAACCAATCTACGAAATTCTCGTTTTTACGAAGCCAATCAATAAAATTCACGATTTTTACAAAGTCGATTGATAATATTCGCTATTTTCTTTCCCACAATCGACGAAATTCACGATATTTCAGCGCTTGATAGACGAAATTCACGATTTTTACAAAGCCGATCAACGAAATTCACGATTTTTCCACGCCTGATCTACGAAATTTGCAATTTTTACAAAGGTGATAGACAAAATTCACGATGTTCATGAAGCTGATTGACAAAAATCACGATTTTCACAAAGTCAATAGACGCAGTTCGCGATTTTTAAAAAGTTGATAGACGAAATTCGCGATTTTTGCAAAGCTGATAGACGAAATTCACAATTTTCCTTTGCATGATCGACGAAATTGGCGATTCATCCGAACCTGATTGACGAAATATGCGATTTTAATGCGACTGAAAAACAAAATTCGTGATTTTTCTGCACCTAATCGACGAAATTCGCGATTTTCCAAATCGGATCGGCAAAATTCGCGATTTTCCCGAAGCTAATCGACAAAATCTGGGAATTCTTATGAAGCCGATCAATCAAATTTGCGATTTTTACAAAGCTTATCGGCGAAATTCGTGATCTTTGCAAAGCCAATCGACGAAAATCGCAAAATTACTCCGCATGATCGATGAAATTCTCTATTTTATTTGAGTCTCATCGACGTAGTTAGCAATTTTTCCGCGTGTGAGCAACAAAATTTGCAATATTCCCATCTCCGACCAAAAAATTTTTCTATTTTTCGAAATCCGATTAATAAAACTCACAATTGTTCGGTCTTCGATCGGCGAAATGTGTGCTGTTTTCGCTGTAAATTTACAAAATACACATTTTTCTTCGACCGAGTATCAATATTCGTAATTTTTTGTATTAACATTGACGAAATCTGCATTTTTTTATGCGGCAAGAAAAAACTCGCGATTTTTTCTCTTGATAAACTGACAAAAACACGATTTTTCCGCAGCTGATCAACGAAATTTGCAATATTTCAACGCGTCATCACTTAATTCGCGATTTTCCGTGTCATATCAGCGACATTTGCGTTTTATTTTTTGGTCTCTGATTGACAAAGTTTAAGATTTTTTGTGCCTTATTGACGAAATTCGCTTTTTTTTTGCATGCGATAAACCGAGAAAATATGCTATTTTTTCATCCAATGATAATTTGCAATTTTTTCGAGGAACAACATCCTTTATGATTTTTTATTGCTTGATCAATGAAATGTGTGAGTTTTCGCGTCCATCCGACAAAATCCGCGATTTTTCCATGCCTGGTCGAAAAAACTCGCTATTTTTTCTTGCCCAATCGGATAAATTTGCTACTTTTTTTCCCGAGTCTTATGAGTAAAATTCGCGATTTTTCCCTCTCTGATGAGCAAAACTGACGATTTTTTCGATCCTCATCGATAAAATTTGACTTTTTTCGCATTTGATCAATGGAATTCGTGATTTTTCCGTGCCGATAAACGAAGTTTATGATTCTTAAATGACGAAATTTTATATTTTCCCGCAGTAAATTGACAAAATTTAGGGTTTTTTTGTGTGACATATGTACAAAAATTGCAATTTTTTCCAGTTGTAAATTGACGAAATTCACGGGCCACATATTAACCGATCGCGGGACACAGGTTGTGCATCCCTAGTTTACAGATATTTCATATTAAATTTGAATTAATTTATTTGTAATACACTTATAAATATTTTCTATTAAAAAATGTACATTTCTACTAAAATTTATCAAATAAATGAGTTTTTATAACTGCTGATGCATCTGTGAAGGCATTATGTTTGAAATTGAAATTATAAATATTCATAAAAATACATTAAGTTAGACTATAAAGTTGTGATTTGGAATTCGTTGTTGCATACTCTACATATACCAAACATTTTAAAGATTACATGAAACAATAACAATGTTACTCATAAAAATGGAATTTTCCTTACATACTTCTATTTACTTTTGAAATTGATAATAGCTTATGTGTATTTAATAATTGAAATTATCTTGTTGTAATAAAATTTGTTGAATTAAAATTTTGAAAAGCTCATTGTTATTTTAAAGAATGCATACTCATACATAAACTAATGCAAAGTTATTCATAATGCTGTTTTATTCAGAAGAATTGCTCTTTTTATTAAATGACTTTATGTGTGGCTTCAAATAAACATTTACGAGCAATAAAATAAGACTTGTATATTAATATCCTTTAAAATTAGTTAATAAATTATGATACTAACTATGCAACTATTGTCCTTTTTTAATTATATAAAGCAGTGAAAAAGAAAAAACTGTGTGTGTATGTGCGTGGGGGGGGGGGGGGTCAAAGTCAGTGTAAACTACAGAAAGCATTTTGTATGGTCTTTTAAAAGTTAGCTGATATATTTATAATTTTGACTGCAAATCAATACGTATTATTCCAATATTAATGTGTTCATTTTTGAGAAATTGGGTTATATTGAATTCTACTTCGATTAAGTCTTTAAAACTAACTAAAATAACACCAATTTTGGCCAATAAAAGCTGGATGAAACAAATGAAAGTCACCGGCATGGCTTTTTTTGCAATCCTGGTTACAATTGGTTCAAACGGCTATTGCCAAAAGTTTTAATACTTTAACAATTAGACAATTGTTGTTCTATAAAATAATTTGTTACATCTTAAAATGCATTAACTTTACACACTTTAACATACTCAGTTATTTCATGAAATAATTAGGTATTTTATGAAGTAACATAATCACTTTAATGGTAACTAATACATTTTTGTAAACACCCTGTATAATACTGCATTTTTTTTATAGATGAACCAAGTAAGCCTGGCCGACTACAAGCTACTGGTTAAGAGGCTAATTACAGCTCCGGAATATGATGGAGGCGCTTCTATCACTGATAGTGTCATCGAGAAGAGAAAGAAATGGAGGCATAAAGTAAAATATGTACGTCTCAAAAGTAAAATCTCAGTTTAAAATTTTTAAACGAATAACTTTATTTATTTGTTTAAATTTTAATGTTCTAATATATACTATAAATAATAAGTATTTTTGATTTTAAAAAAATTCTAAAATTGAAAAATGTTAATGATTTTTCAGTTTAACTCTAGTGACCACGTGGGGCATTTGTGAATAGAATAGTTGGTACAC
>CAXHSM010000560.1:0-30558 GCA_964019185.1 Maratus speculifer | reverse complement strand
AAAATTTTTACAGTGTACTTACGTATTGACGTCACCGCCGCAGAAGTTGCACAAATGCGCCAATAAAGAGTAATCTTGTTGTTCGCATGTGCAAAAAAACTTGCGTCGAATTTGAGCAAAAAAGCATTAAACCACTATAAGAGCGATAAAAAATGCCGTCAAAAATGAAAAAACAAAGAAAGCACTAAAATGTACACACAACAAGATTGCTCTTTATTGGCGCATTACCGCAATTTCTGCTGCGGTAGCGTTAATACGTAAATACCGAATAGTTGAGGCAGATATGAACAGTTAATAAGTGTCTCAATAATCATTCTGTGATTCTGTTTCTTTCAGTTAATTTCACGCAAAATAATGTCATATCTAATATTTTCTTGAAATAGGAGACTTTTTTTCATATATTTGATTTTGTATTGAACTTTTCACTAGAGCATCCGTTAGCAAGTACATAAAGAGCAATAAGCTTATTTATATCCAATTTTAATTTAAATACCGTATTTACTCGTGTATAGGGCGCACGCGTGTATAAGGCGCACCCCTACTTTACAAGTAAAAATGACGATTTCTTAAAATCTCGTATATAACGCGCACCATAAATTTCACACGCTAATGAAGAATGATCAAATGAATTTCAGTAAACAATAAGTCGAAAAAAACGTTACACCAGACCAGAAAACAAGACGAAAATACATTTTTAGACTTCGGGTTGTAAGAGAATGATGGTAAATAGGAATGAGTGACGTTAAAGACAATTGCTAATTAGCGTTTAGATAATGTTATTAGGTCTGTTGTATAAAAAACTGCACGGAATGAAATAAATGTGCAGTAATACTTCAAGTGAGTAACATTTTCCAAGTTTTAATATCTTCTTTGAATAATTTCTTGTTTCAAATGTATATCGTTCCACTGCATCCAACAGTAAAAAATTATTCTTTGTATAAGGCGCATCTAGGAATTTTGCCCTAATTTTTTGGAAAAAAGTGCGCCTTATACACGAGTAAATACGGCACATGTAAAGTTTTCTAAGATGCAATAGTTTTATGCAATTTTTTGCTAAACAGTTTACAATTTCATTTCTTCCAAACTTGGAAAGATGGCCCACTTTCACCCTTAAAATAGCTATGTGTATGATGCTTTGAATGGAGATAGATATCAGAATTGCCTGAAATTAAAATTTTTAAACTGATACTGTAAAATATTGTAAGCTTCCTCCCCCTCTCCCCCTCCTCTTTCAAAAGTAAAAGAAGTTAAATTTGGATGTGTGCTTGTAATTGAGTTTTTTTTAAATCATTATAAAATCCTTTATCATTATTTTAGAATAGAAGGGAAATACAAAGATACTCGAAGGATACAAGGATACCCATACAAGGTATATATATCCTATACGAGGATACTAGAAGGGAAATACAAGGAAGGGTAAGAATCTTTTGTACTTTGGCAGATTTTTGATAAATTTATCTAAATTCCCCTAAGCAAAATTTCAAGGCTTTATTTTTTTCAAATGTACATCTTAATTTTTATTTTATTGCGACAATATTTAATTAGTCATATAATCATCCCTTTTCCCAATCTACTTATTTTCATCTTATAATCTTGTGCTTAAATCTATCACTAGAATTATGTTTATAGTAAATTTAACACATAGTGTAACTAATGATCATGACAACAAATAAAAACAGAATGTAAAGCATATCAAATATTTTTCCTTGTGTTCGCAACTACCCTGCTGTTAGGGTACTTGTGAGCAATTCATTGAATTTATAAAGTTATATAAAAAAAGAGCTAACTATAAAGATGATTTTATAAAAAATTACCTTGTGTAAAAAAAAGGTTCTGTTTACTGTACTCAGTATTTTTTGTTTTCAGAAATTAACCAGTAATAAAAAAGCTATGTTTACGTGAACTATTCACATGTGCTCCAGTCTCTTCATGTATTCAAAGGCAATACACAAATTGAAATTAGTCTGATTTTTTTTTTTTAATTCAGACCCTTAAGTGGTCAGTGGGCTGCCATAGGTATAATGGTTGTTTTCATATGAACAAATCAGTGTCAGCTTCAACAATAAGTAATTGTATAAAAAAAAAATAGTAGCATTACTACCATAGAACTAAATTTTGACCAATTTGGTCATATAACACTAAATTTGGCAACAAAATAAGTGTCTATATTCAAAACCAACTGAGCTGTTAATTTGGTGAAAATATCTATTTTTTAAATGCATTTTTAAAAAATGTATATTTTTGTGAATGTTACAATAATGAAAACATGCTTTTTTTTTCATTCATATTTAATTCATAGTAATCTGTTTTTATGTAGATCTGTAATGTTGCAAACAAGTTTTTACCTGCTTCCTGATATGTTAAAATAAAAAATTATGCAGAAAAATGTTTCTGATGACGATATAGCATTTTAATACTGTTACAAATAATTATTAATTTTAAGGCATTTTCATTTAGTTAGTTATAATTCGAAATATTAGGTGTTGCATTGAAATCATTGTGGCGCCAATTTGTCGCAGCGACAAGTCATTACAGCGTCAATTTGTTCAAGTGAAATTTTATTTCCAGTCTTCCCCCCCAAGAGCATGTATTGTTTTTAATTTCTCAAAAATTAAAATCAATTACAAATACCACTACAGACCTTCCAACTATTGCAGTTAAATTGTATTTTGAATGATTTTTAATGCTCACTACGATAATACAATTTTACTAGCAAAACTGATTTTTTGTCATATCTGAAATACTCTAGATTCTAGAAAAAAAAGGGGGGGAGGCACCAGGTGGAATTTTTCGAAGAGGAACCACTAATTTAAAGAAAGATTACATTTTTTTCAAAAAGGGCTATTAAAAAAGGGGGGTATGCTTGTTCTTTGTATACCAAAAATATTTGCTATAATTTTCAAAGATCAATTGAATTTCCACAGGATGCCATGGAAATGTAAAAAAAAAAAAAAAAAAAAAAAAAAAAAAAAAAAAAACATTGTGTGCAACAAAAGGGATTAAAAGAGCCGCCAAGCACATAAAATAAATAAATTGGCTGCTTATGGTGCCATTTTCAGTTTCTTGGGGGATGGGTTGTCTTTGAGGAGTAGGGTTTGAAATCTCGTGCAGAATTGTGCGATTTACATACAGAAAAAGAAAGACCTACACATTAAAATTCTGTACTGTATTTCCCCCTGTAAATTCTTCTACATATTTTTTCTGCAAAGCGAGCCAATCAGTTGTGCAAAACTGTTGAGAATTTTGGCGATCAGTCACGATAAACTATCGTAAATTTTAACAAATGAGTACGTATAAAAAAGTCAATTAGTTGCAGAAGAAATAAATTTTGTCAAAGGGTCATGGTAAAAATGCACATTTTGCCAAAATATCACAGAAATTGCAAATCCCTTAAATAGAACAATCGCATTAAAAAAAAGAAGTTTCATCAAAGAATCATGGTAAAAAACTAGCGAGCTTCGCCCGCTAGCGGCCCCTTTCTGCTATATAATATTGAAATTAAGTAAAAGTTGTTCCTAAAAATATGAAAAAAAAAAGTTCGTTCTTTTCCCGTAATTTCGCGGTTTTTATTTGTTTAAAAATACGTCTAACTGTTGTATCGTTTCAAAATAGTGATGCAACTTGTACCACGGTATTCTCTAACTGCTTTTATGAAGATTTTAAAGAAATGTCAAATTTTAAAATGTATTTATTTGCAATAATGTTCTCTAACGATATTTTAAAAATATACGGATTATCGAGTGTCGGATTAGTGAGGTCGCAATATATTACTATTACACACTTTGAAAAAACCTCGAGTATAATTTTCGTGTAAAAATATGCATATTTTGTACAAAAATTTTAATTTTTAGTTTTTTCCTTTTTCACATTTAATAATTTAAATTAAAAAATTCGCCTATTATATTATTTAAAATACAGTTACGGCCTCCCGATTTTTTCAAAAATTTTATGCAAGGTGTAAAACCAGTACCCCAAACACACATATAGAGATCATTGAAGAGTACAAGATTTAAGGGCTACTTTTACCTAAAAATATGGCAGAAAAAAAAATCGCCCGTTTTACGCCGTAATTTCGCGGTTTTTACAGATTTAAAAATACTTCTAACTGTTGTATCTTTTTGAAATTTTGACACAACTCAAAACGATGTATTCACTAAGAGGTGTATAAAGATGAAAAAGAAATATTGAAAATTAGGGATTTTATTCATATAAATATGAGCGGAAAAAGTGTCGAAAAAGCAAACAAAATTGTACGATCGGAGACTCTTTTTCTCGATTTTTTTTCAAAGGGTTAATATTAGAATATTTCAAAAATAAACACACCGTTGGAAATTAGACAGAAGCGTCTTTGAGGGGGTATTTTTTTCTTTGTCCTTCTTCCAAAATTAAAAAGGATGGAATCGTTTTAAAATTCGATAGTTTTCGGTCGAAAATTCTGCGGAGAAAAATGGAAAATGAAAACTTTCGGGAAAACGTTTTTTTCAAAAGGTTAATGTTCGTATTTCTTGAAACCGAATAGACCGTCAGAAAGGTCTTTAAATTTCCTTCTAGAATATGTAACTTGTTTTAAAATCCGTGAATCTGCAGCGCAGATGCGACGTTATATAAAACTCCTTAATTTTCGTATTTTCGACACCTTCGTGGTTCTTCATCCGCGGAAAGCTAGTTTCGACCGGAGAGCTCCGTCAGAGAACCGTCTCGGAACTTGGATTTTTTGTCACGTTTCCCGGGTAGTTTTTAATTAATATTTCGGGTAATTACCGGGCAATTTTCTCGAAATTCATTATCACAAAAGGCCGAATCGTCCCGAGTCGATAGACACCCAGAGCGCCACTCCACTCGGCCGTTGAGAAAAGTTTTTAGCGACAGACAGACAGACGTTTACTGCGGTTAATAGTATAGATGCGAATTTCATCATACTTACAAAATGCAGATTTCAACATGGAATCATGATAGAAAAATGAGAATTATGATTCTGCAGAGAGGGAGGGGGTGATATGAATATCATTAAATAATCGGAAAAAGCGTGAATTTAGTTGACATCTTCGGAAAAAGTGTGAATTTTGTCAAGATTTCAGGGGGCTCGGTGCAAACTTAGTTAAGATCCCGGGAGGGAGTGCAAATCTAGTCGCGGTCTCGAGAAAAAGTGCATTATTAAGTCGCGGTCTCGAGAAAAAATGCATTATTTAGTCGAGATCTCAATAAAAGATACAACTTTAGTCGCGATCTTGGGAAAACATGCGAATTAGTTGAGATAGGAATACAGGATAATACAGGAACTAATGGAATTTGAAGTTTTATAATAACCTGTGCATTAGTTCTTGAGTTAGAGATTTTATGGAAATTGTGAATAATGCATCATACCAGTGCCACCTGTTAAGAGATATACCCCCAAAACTAACCAGCTTCAGTTTATATCATGCTCTAACTGAATGTAAAGTTTTGTGGAATGTCATGCATTAGTTCTTGAGACAAAGCGGCCACATTTTTTTTTCTTATAAAAACTTAGTTGACTGATAGACATTTTCTAAAAACTTTTAAATCTCATTCTTTGCCTTCCAATACGTACTACAAATCCATCGAAAATCAGAGTACCAAATTTTCTTTGAATCCAATACTTTCTTGTGAAGATAGAAGAAGATAAAAACATATGAAAAAACATGCACTCTCAATTGCAGTTAGCAATGAAGAAGAGATATAAGAAATGCAATATACACATTGGCTGCAAAACAGACATAAACAATTCAAAAGTGATTAAAACCAACTATAATTGGCTATAAGTGGTATATATGAATGGTTCAAGGTGCTATAAAGGCATTTTACTTTGATATAAAGAACATTTAATGTCTATTAGAGATGTTCAGGCCTTTTTGTTTTTGGGCCTAAAGTTTTATATCAGAGCTTAAAAGAATATTGTCATTTTAAAATTGCTTCAAAATTAATCTACTCATTTAAAAATATTTTACATAGAAATAAAAAATCAAGTGCAAGTTTTATTCATGTACAAAAGGTTCAGTAAAATAAATTACTAACTGTAACATTACAACAAATGAATTATTTTGCAATAATTGAAATTAATTTTCGGTTAAACTGGAATGAATTCTAATTCCTTACTTTTTTGTTCATTGTTTTAATAGGATGTTCAAAACAATTATCTATTAAACATAACTGCTGTATTTGCTGTTCATCTGGAATAATTGAGATTGTTACTATACTCAATTTTTGTTTATTGTATATACTTTTATGTAATATTTATTCTTACTTTTTTTTTAATAGGACATGCTTGGCTATTCACAAAATCGAGAAAACTATCTACAAGATCCAAAATCAATGTGAAAGTCCTGAACCTTGTCGATAAATTGTATTACTACAAATCTGTATGAAAAAATTTATTTTTTATTTGTTGTTTCTTAATTTGTTATTTATATTTGTTACTGTTGAAGTACATTAAATAAATTTGTAAAAATTCATGTTTTCTTTTTATTTATTGAATGATAATTTATAAAACAGAACCATTGTAATAATTTCATCTTCAAACATTCCCAAGTTTAATCAATTTTCACCAAAATCTTTTAAATTTTTATTTGTAGATCCTACAAAAATGAAAGAAATATAGTATGTATTATCTATGTACACAAGATCAAGAGCCGTGGGACATGGGTGCAAGACCTTCAATCTCAGGACTGATTTCAGTTGAAGAGATTTTTAACTGACTCAAAATTCTACCTTATATACTTAAATAATAGCGGTTTTACCATCAATCACTTTCTTTTATTGTAAGAGACCAATTTTTAGCTATAATACAAGGCATAGAAATCTTCGAACCCTTTTGCATTTAGTTATTTCTAATGCTCAGAAAAGATTTCAGTCTTGACATAGATGGATTTCTTGCACCCATGCGTGTGGGATTATGAATCATTGTTAAATCAAAAATGGACTACTTTTGTTTCATGTAGTATTCAGTAAATATGTGATACATAAAAATCGAAATAATAAATTAGCATTTGTGTATCATAAAAAAGCTGTTTTCTATTATTAAGGGGCTTGGAAGGGAGGAGAAGGAGCAATAGCAGTACAGCTACTAAACTGATATATATGATCAGTACATACTAATAATAATTTTTCTGATCAATTCAGAAGTCGATGCAGGTTTTTATTCTTGGGCCTCATTTTGTGAAAACGAAAAGTTATTTTTGTGAATTTTATTATATTTTTGTAAAAATAACACTTTATAATGGAAGTTCAAATTGTTATTCGAACAAGGAATTTAAAAACTAAATATATATTTTTTAAAAAATTTCTTTGCCAAATTTTTGATTTTCATGACATGTGTTTGTGTACAAATTAGATTTTAAAACAGTATTTATGAAAATGGCATAAAGGAATTTTGTGAAAGGATCTGTTTTATTAAAATTATTTTGTGAAGAAGCCTATTTTATTAAATAAATTTTTGTGGACCCCAAATTTTGCCTGGATAAACCCCTGTAATTTAATATTGAAGTAGCTAGTTTTCTATTTTCATTTTACATATCAAACTTTTATCTAAACACACGAAGGTTTGTTATCTCGTCAATTTTTAAATGCTCCACCACCCTCACTATTAAATTGTGTGATGGTAAATTTTGGAAAGCTAAAAATTGTATTTTAACATAAGTTATTAATGCAAGAACACCAAAAGTGAGAACCTTGTAATTGAATAAAAATACAATTTACTATAAGAAATGAGTGAGAATTCTCTCCTTTAATAGAATTAAACTTTTATTTAAAAAAAAAAACTACAAATTACCTGCTAAGAGTACCATAAAACCTTGGAAAATTAGGTTTTATAATATGCATAAGTTATGAATGTTTTATTCAAATATTGCAAAAACATAAGTACTCCTTTAAAAAAATTTTCGTTTATTAGTGTTGTGAATTATCTATATTCCTCTTTTAAGTCTATTACGGATTTTCAGTTGGTATATATGGCGATCGCCATTAAAGATTTTATTTTAAAAAACCCATAATTTTATGATTTGTGCGCTTCCCTCCCCCCCCCCCTAGTCCAGAAGAGAATGGGGTAATACTGGATAACTGTACGGAAATTTATATTAATTTCATTGAATGATCCTTTTTGTAATTTTACAGACAATGCTTTTTCTTTAATGGGGTATCTTAATGTATGTGTTTTGTTATTTTATGGACAATCGCCCCTTTTTTTCATGGGCAGAATTTGTATTATTTTACGGGCAATGTCCTTTTTCTCAGATATCTTGGTATTGTATTTTTACGGTCAATGCACCTTTTTTTACGGGCATCTTGGCATTATAGTTTTACGGGCAATGTCCCTTTTTTCACGGGCATCCTGGCATTGTAGTTTTACAGGCAATTCCCTTTTTTTCATGGGCAACTTGGCATTGTATTTTTACGGACAATACTACTTTTTTTACGGGCTAGTTATGCATTTGCTAAAATGTAAAATTACGGGTGATTTTTTAATTTACGGTCTAAATATTTTTTTACGGATACTGTCCGGAATCTCTGCTGCCGGATTTTGTCCGTAATTTTACTTAGATTTTTTTTACAGTGTATGACTATATTTTCCCGGCCTTTTTTTCGTGTTATTTTAAAGATACTGCTTATTTTAAAAAATAATAACATATATTTGGAAAAAAAATATGCGGTACGGCAGACGAATATATTGAGGATACGCTTTTCTCGAAATAAGTATTCAATGATTTAAGTTATGATTTGTCAATTTCATTTAAAAAATTGATATGACGTGTTAATGTTACTGAAAGTGAATTCTTATATCGGAAAAACTTTCTTTTTTACTTAAAAATTCGCGCAATATATATGTACCATAAATGCATAAAAAAATATTTCAAAATTTTATCCCATATTTTCGTACAAATTTACAAAGATTTTAATAGTTGGATGTCTGCATTAATAACCACAATTTTGCTCATTTTAGAAATTTCTTCAATGCGACTTTTGAGCATCCAGAGAATAATTTTTCGGTTTTAGTGTCGCTAGTTAACGTAGGTTTGACAAGTTTTGTGCATTTTAGGGATTCTAACTTAGCGAGTTTCGTGAATCCAGCGATTTTTTTTGTTTTAATGGGCGCGCAGCATTCATGAACGCGTTACTAATTGCGGCGTTGCCGAGTTTCGTGCATTTTAGTGATTCCTGCAGAGCGAGTTTCGTGTATCCACTCATGTCTTTTTAGTTTTAAAGGGCGCGAAGCGCTCATACACATGTTAGTGACTGCGGCGTCGACGAGTTTCGTGCATTTTAGTGATTCCTGCAGAGCGAGTTTCGAGGATCCACTGATGTATTTTTAGTTTTAATGGGCACGAAGCGCTCATACACATGTTAGTGACTGCGGCGTCGACGAGTTTCGTGCATTTTAGTGATTCCTGCAGAGTGCGTTTCGAGGATCCACTGATGTATTTTTAGTTTTAATGGGCGCGAAGCGCTCATACACATGTTAGTGACTGCGGCGTCGACGAGTTTCGTGCATTTTAGTGATTCCTACAGAGTGAGTTTCGGGGATCCACTGATGTATTTTTAGTTTTAATGGGCACGAAGCGCTCATACACATGTTAGTGATTGCGGCGTCGACGAGTTTCGTGCATTTTACTGATTCCTGCACAGCGAGTTTTGTGGGTCCACTGATGTTTTTTTTGTTGTTGTTTTAATGCACTCATAATGCATCAGTTTAGAATTATAGAAATTACATGATATAGAAATTATATTATTTGATACATATCCTTACGAAATTTTAGAAATAAAATATTTGTAAAATTCATGAAAAAAGTTGTAAAATCTATATAACTTTGTTCAAATTTATGCAGCAAAATTTTAAAATTCCTTTTCTGTAATTTTTATCTTTAGTAAGTAGTTGTTTTTCTCGATTTTTTAAGTATGGAACGAAGCGTGCGAGGAGGAAACTGCGACGGGGTCAAAGTCTCAATTTGGCACCCCTTCCCCCGAACTTTTTCTTGTGACAAGCTAAAAATGACGTTGATAGTATAAATTTGTTGCCCCCCCCCACAAATTTCTGTGCCCGAAAACTGCTATCTTCGCCCCCCCCCCCTTTCGCACGGTACTGGTCAGTACACAATCATTTTTGTGACTGTTTATTGAAATAAACAATATCTGTAAAATACACTAATAAGAAATTCCCCTATTTAAAATAATTCGTTTAATGTACGCAGTGTGTTTTTAAAATTCATTTCTTTTAATTTTTACAGTGCTTAAACAATTTTCTACGCTGAGTTTTTTAAGGAACAAAAGTATTTTTCATGGTCGAAATCTAGATAGATTTTGTATTGTTAGCGATTGACCAATCAAAAAATTCGCTCCCTTAAAAAAAAAAAAAAAACTTTGTAAAAGTGCCGTTTACTGTTGTTCAATCTCGTTTTGTTATCTCTGTATTCGCAAAATCTGCCTGAATACCGGACATTGGATGAAAACATTGCATCAAATTTTGTAATTACTGAATCGTTTGCCGCATGAAACGATATCTGGAAGCAGAAAGAATTCTTTTAGTTTGCTTGATAGATTTTTAATTTGGAACGCGTGATATATATTCTTGGATAAATTATAAATAAATAAAATAAAGTATCCTCTTTGTAGGATTCCGTAATTGTAAATAAATAAAGACAAGTGATTTTTTTTATGGCTATTGTATTTTGTTTGTTTTAGAAACTGGTGCATATAAAGTTTTATTATTAGAAATTAGATTTATTAGTATGTTATTTTTATTAGTATATTAGAAAGTCAATGGTTTTATATATTTATTGTGAAATATTTTTTAAAAATCGGTAGATCGGGAACGGTAAATTTTTAAAATTCGAAAACTATGGAAAGAAATCTTTGTATAACTCGAGAAAATTCGTGGTAAAAGAAGTTAAATAGTTGTAAATTGTTTGTAAAAAGAATATTTTTTATAAAGGAATCGTCCTTGAAACCGAACATGTCGCTAATTGTCTTCCGAAAAACACGAGTTGTGATTGGAGAGAATCTCTAGGTTGCTGAAAACTAGGATGGCGCTCGTTGATGCTTGGTGCGTGTTAAAAAATCGCCAAAATCAGGTGTCTCGGCTGTTTTAAGAATATGCCAATTAAATCTACTACATACTTGAGTTAACGGCAAAGTTCTGGTCTCTTTGTGTAGACAGCAGCATCAGTGTGAGTTTAGCTGCTCAGTGGATATAATTCGTCAAGATTCCACCATGGCAGAATCGATTAAAATTTCGTAAATGAGGAGCAAAGTTACCCTGATTGACTATAACTCATTTTCAAGAATTTATTAAATGAATCTTTTTTAGCACCGTGCAAAAGGGACGATTGCGCCGGGCGCGGAAATTTATTGGGCGCCAAATTTATACTACCAATGTCATTTTTTGCCTGTCACAAGAAAAAGTTCGGGGTGGAGGGCGACAAATTGATATTTTGTCCCGGGAGTAGTTTTCGCTTCGCATGCCCCTAAATCTGTTATAAATTTATGGGATGCACTGAAATATGCTTTCTGTGGCATACGAGATGCAAATTAATTTTTTATTTGTTTTTCTGCATTTATACTCAACCTGCGGCCCAAGAAACATTCACTGATCCAAATTCAATGACACTTTGAGGATATTGAAGACCTTTACTTTTAACCTGTATATATTTAAGAAGAGAAAAAAAAAATATTATCTTATTTATAATAATTTAAAGTTATATTAAAACATACTAATTATCACCCGCTTAAATAAAAGTTCTGTGTACATGGAATTCTGTTTATAGTGCAGTAGTGTGTATATTTTTAAGTCTACTACAGTCTTGTAACATTATTTTAAATAGTTTTATTTACTTTCTGTATTTTTAGCTTACAAAAATTTAAAACTCTTTGAATATATAATAGTCTAAGAGCTAGCAACGTTTTCGTCACCTGATTTTATCAAGGCTCATTTTTTAATATGTTTTTCCATTTTATGATAGAATACGTTTTCTAGCGATCTGGCAGTCGAGAGACGTTGAGTTTACCTGTGGCAAAAGGGGTTATGCAGGTCAAAAAGCTTCAAAATCACGTCATTTTATCAAGGCCCATTTTTTAATATGTTTTTCCCTTTTATGGTAGAATACGTTTGCAAACGGTCTGGCAGTCGGGTGACGTTGCGTTTACCTGTGTCAGAAGGGGTTATGCAGGTCAATAAACTTCAAAATTCCGCCATTTTATAAAGGCTCATTTTCTTTTATATTTTTATCAAGCTTAAAAATTACAAGATGGACAAGATAAAAATTACAAGATTACTCTTTGGACAGCAGACAAACTATAATTAATTTTTCAGGCACAAATTTGGTTGCAAAGTTAATGCCAGACGTATTTAAAAATGGCAACCAAAGTGCCTCTTCCAAGAGTGGTTTATAATTTAAATTTTATAAGACCTCTTTACGTCATTTTATCAAGCTTAAAAATTACAAGATATTACTCTTTGTTGGGCAGACAACCTATAATTAATTTGCCAGACACAAATTCGGTTGCAAAGTTAATGCCAGGCGGTTTTAAATATTGCAACGAAAGTGCCTGTTCCAAGAGTTGTTTATGTTTCAAAAAATTATACGACCTCTTTACGTCATTTTATCAAGCTTAAAAATTGCAAGATATTACGCATTGGATAGCAGACAACATATAATTAATTAGCCAGACACAAATTCGATTGCAAAGTTAATGCCAGACAGCTTTAAATATGGCAACGAAAATGCCTGTTCCAAGAGTTGTTTATAATTCAAAAAATTATAAGACCTCTTTACGTCATTTTATCAAGCTAAAAAATTACACGATATTAGTCTTTGGTAGGCAGACAACCTATAATTAATTTGCCAGACACAAATTCGGTTGCAAAGTTAATGCCAGACGTCTTTAAATATGGCAACGAAGGGACCTGTTCCATAAGCGTTTTATAATTTAAAAATTATAAGACAATTTTACGTCATTTTATCAAGCTAAAAAATTACACATATTATAGTCTTTGGTAGGCAGACAGCCTATAATTAATTTGCTAGACACAAATTCGGTTGCAAAGTTAATGCCAGACGGCTTTAAATATGGCAAATGAAAATGCCTGTTCCAAGAGTTGTTTATAATTCAAAAAATTATAAGACCTCTTTACGTCATTTTGTGAAGCTTAAAAATTACATGATATTACTCTTTGGATAGCAAACAACCTATAATTAATTTGCCAGACACAAATTCGGCCGCATTCGGCAATTTTTTTTTCAGTATAAAGTTTACTTAAAAAAAGCTCTTGTTTATCAAAATATAAATTTCTTTTTTTAAATATTAGGGTGGTTGCCCCAGTTTTGGCCACACTGGAATTTATTTGTCCAATATTTAAGCTGTGAGTTGATGTTAACAAATAATATGAATTTTTACACCTTAACCTTTCTAAGGGTGCACAAATTTTCATCACATGAAAATGCTTGTCGGTAAGACTTAAAAAAATGCAACTTTTGTCAATCAAGCACAAAGTATCACAAATTTACTCAATCAGGCTCTGAAAAAGTATCGTGCAAAAAATCAGGTGCAGAAAAATAGTGAATCTAATCAATAAGACTCAAAAAAATCCAGGGTTTCAAATTCGGTTCAATGACGTAAAGAGATCTTATAATTTTTAAATTATAAACAACTCTTGGAACTGGCACTTTCGTTGAAATATTTAAAGCAGTCTGGCATTAACTTTGCAAACGAATTTGTGTCTGGCAAATTAATTATAGGTTGTCTGCTATCCAATGTGTAATATCTTGCAATTTTTAAGCTTGATAAAATGACGTAAAGAGGTCGTATAATTTTTTGAAATATAAACAACTCTTCGAACAGGAGTAGTATAGTAATGGGGGTTTCAGCTCACCCGGTGCACGGTGCTGACCTCTAAGAGGGGTTGAAGGTCATCCGGTGTTCGAGCTGTAAGAGGGGGGTGGAGTGAAGGTCATCGTGCAAGGTTAAGATGACGTCATCTTATAGTATGAGTGTGTTTTAGATAAGAATTTTTTTTTAATTTTAAGCGGGAATTTTAGGGAGTTAGAATTTTTTTCGGCGTACTATAGTATGAGGGTGTTTTTTTAATTTTAATGCGGGGACTTTAAAATTTTCGGTGCACTTTAGTTTTAGATAAGAATTTTTTTTAATAAGCGGGAATTTTAGGGAGTTAGAATTTTTTTCCGAACTATAGTACGAGGGTGCTTTTTTTTAATTTTAATGTGGGGGCTTTAAAATTTTCGGTGCACTTTAGTTTTAGGATTTATTTTTTTTTTTTTTAATTTTAATGCGGGGACTTTAAAATTTTCGGGGTGTTACAGTACGTGGGGTATGTTTTTCGATTAAATTTTGCTGTTATTCATTTAAAAAG
Organism: Maratus speculifer; assembly: GCA_964019185.1. NCBI lineage: Eukaryota > Metazoa > Arthropoda > Arachnida > Araneae > Salticidae > Maratus > Maratus speculifer. The sequence continues at coordinate 16,184 of CAXHSM010000560.1, read as the reverse complement.
ATAATTAAAAAGTAATTAAAAATAAGGAATGAAACGACTTTTTTTTTTTCACCGTGTTTTAAATAAGGGGTTAAGCGGATATTTTGGGGACATAGAATGTTTTTTTCTATACTATTGTACGAGTAGTTTTTAATTTTAATGTGGTGACTTAAAAACTTTCAGTTTGGTTTAATTTAAGAGTTTATTTTTTTTTTTTGATTTTAAGCGGGAATTTTGGGGAGATTGATTTTTTTTTTTTTCACCGTGTTTTAAATAAGGGGTTAAGCGGATATTTTGGGGACACAGAATATTTTTTTCTGTACTTTTGTACGAGTGGTTTTTAATTTTAATGTGGCAACTTAAAAATTTTTAAGTTTAGTGTCATTTAAGAGTTTATTTTTAGATTTTAAGCAGAAATTTTGGGGAGTTTGATTTTTTTTTTTTTCCACTGTACTCTTACATGATGAGTTAAGCGGGTATTTTGGGGGAAATTATTATTTTAGACTAATCATAGGCGAAGGATATATTTTTTTTTTTCGGGGGTTGATATTTTAATAAAGAATTAATTAAGAAGGGTGCATTCATGGTGAATTAATGAATTATTTTTTTTTTAGGAGTAATTTTGTTAAGATTGAATTATTTTTTCATTTTTTGGAGTTTTAAGCGGATATTAATGTTTTATAGGGGGACTTTAATTTTTCTGCAATGAAATTGATGTGCGCTCGTCGATCTAACCGTTCGGAGTTTATAGTTTTCTTCAAATCATGTGTGGATATTGGTTTAGAATTTCTTAGAATGACTTCCACCACCTTTATCTCTATCCATTATCATTAATAACACATGCTGGTAATGGGAATTTGGGAATAACAATTTTGAATATTTATTTAATGAAGGAACTTTAAAATTATTTCGAGTGTTATTTTTAGTCAACTTGGTTATACACTTGATATTTCAGAATAGTTAAAAAATAACTTTAAAATTTGAATGAAAAAATATGTTTCAAATTGGGATTTTCCGTGATAGCATTGAATCGCACTCGTCGCCCTAACGGTTTGGGATGTGTGGTTTTCTTCGAACCTTGGTGAAAATTTAATTTAATTGATTATTATTATTATTTTGTATGTGTTGTATGTATGTGTGTATGTATGTTTGTGTGTTGTATGCATGTAGGTGTGTGTATGTATGTTTGTGTGTTGTATGCATGTGTGTGTGTGTGTGTGAATGTATGTTTGTGTGTGTTGTATGTATGTGTGTGTTGTATGTATGTGTGCATGTGTGTGTGTGTATGTATGTATGTATGCGTGTGTTGTATGTATGTGCATGTTGAATGTATGTGTGTGTAATTTTTCTTTGCCGATAGGTGTGATCTTTAGCTGAAAGTGACCTAGGGTCAAAACTTTTACCCAGGAATCGCCACGGGGAGGCAGATCACATGATTCCCGTATTGCACACATTCACATACATTATTTCGAGCGATATTTTTAGTGAACCATAATATGCAATTAAATTTGTAGAATAATTAAAAATATAACTTTAAAATTTAAATGAAAGAATGTTTCAAAATGGAATTTTACGTACTAACATTTAATCGCGTTCGTCGGTTTTTACTGTTTGGAGTCTGCCATTTTCCTTTAACCTTGGAAAACCTTGCGTCAATAAGGATATTTCAGAAAGACCCCCACTTTGGATACTCTTTTAAACTAATATTTGTAATGAGATATGTTCGCGCGCGTCGACCTAACTGTTTGGAGTATCAACATAAAATCAACAAATTAATACAAAATATTTCACACAATAAAAAACGAAATATTAAAATCGTCAACTCAAAGTGAAATCTCATACAATTAGAATAAAAACATTAAAAAAAATCGCCAAATTAAAAGATTATTCTTATCTCACAATAAATATTCTGAAAGACCTACTCAAAAATTCTAGATGAGATTAAAGTTTTTATTCAAAATTCAAATAAAACTTCTTAAGTTTTGACATGTCACTAAAAATTTAATGCAAACATTTTTTCGAAGTATCAACATCAAAGATTTTTCTTATGAATTTTATAATGCTCTTCTTATATTTGACCTTGCAAAGAAAGATAAACAAACAATGATTCACCAGTTGCTTGATAAGACTTAACCCAGAAAAAGACGAATTCCCCCAAAATTACTCTTAATATTTGAATTCAGTCCAACATTAATCTTCCAAGGTTTTATATAAAAATTAACATGCAATCGGAAATACTTCAAATGAATTTACAATAATAATAATATCAATAATATGTCAAAATTTTCTATAGTAAGTTTATTTAATAAGAATATTATTAAAACTTGTCTCAGTAAGTAATCTGTAGTAAACATACTAAAGTTTAAATTATCCCACCCGAATAACTATTCGCTTAATTTTTAATTTAATTAATATCTTTATCATATAAAATAATTATGAGCTGTAAGTGTAAGCAATTTTTAATGTAGAGAGAACTTTTCAAATGGGTAATTTTTCACTGTTAGAACAATTAAATATTAAATAATAATAATAATAATAATAATAATTCAGTAATTTTCAACTGATCTTAATGAATTTTAAGAGTCTCTTTAAAATATAAATATTACATTTTTAGAAGACTAATCTTAATGTTAAATTATAACTCTTCAACTCTTAACACACTTTAGGTAAGTACAATAGAATATTAATTTTTCCAACATAAATAAGAAATGACTATTTCATAATAAAAATGATTTTTAAGGATAATGTGATGGATCATTTATTGCTAGCAAAATCGCGATATTTTATTTACAATTAATGTTAAGAATAAAACATAAGAAGTAAATTGACTTACTTAAATTCGTTTTACTATCAACAGTTGAACACATTAGAAACCATACTTCATAACCAGTCAGTGACAATATACTGAATGAATGAATCAGACTGTTGACCCCACGCCTTATCTTTAACGTTATTTCCCATGATGAGATAACTTTTTCATGAGATAACTTAAAATGTCACGTTCAAATATGAAATTAAGACTTATGTTAATGAATTTACTTTATTCATATGGAATATAATTAATATAATATGCAATTAAAAAGGGACTTAATTTATTTAATACGTCATAATTAAGAATTTAATCAAATCCTGAATATAATTTTTTTAAATCTTATTAATAGAATAGAATTGAAATTCTTTTCATCATTTTCAAGAAACACACATGTTATCGAATACTTAATAGATTATTTTTCTTAATGAATGTGTAATTAACATTTTTAAAGGATTTTTTCTAATTAATTAGTGTTTAATTAAAAATTTCATAATTAAACTTAATATATAAAATAATTATTAATTAATATAGAAATAATAATTAATTCTTTGTTAATAGAAATAATAATTATTTTAATAAGATTAATTAATAAGATTAATTAATTTAATTAATGAATTAATTGATAGTTATTTTAATACTTAATAATTAATTAATAAGATTAATTAATTAACAAAGCATCGGTCATATGATATACATCACGTGACCAGTTGATGACACATGTTCTGTGACGTCACGTATCTTAAGATAAGATTATCTGATAACATTTTCTGATAAGGACTTTGAATTTTTTTTCATTTCTTCCTAAACCCTGGAGTGTGTTGGACGTCTTTTGCGATGATGATGGATTAGGTGAGTACAGAATGTTAAATGTGTCTTTATTATTAAACTATTTTAATTTAATTATGCATGAAAATTAAATATTTTTTTTTATTTTTTCAAATTTTAGTACACCTTGAAAACAATAATTTGAAATACTAAAATGTGAAAGTTCTAATTAAAAAGTTTTGCATGCACATTTCATAACAGTGAGAAAAATTGGCAACTGTAATAATTTTATTTAAAAATGTTTTTAAAAAAAGAAGTGAAAATATTTATCTTAAAAAGACTAACTGCATATTGTTAAACATTAATATTAAAAGTCTTTTTCGATACATTTTATAAAACCATGCTGGGACATAACCAAACAAGTTGATTATGATACAAAACTTATGAATATTACTAAGTTGAAACAGTGAAAACCTGCTTTGCCAAGTTAATTTTTCAAGTAAGTTTAGTAATGTCACTTACAAAAGAGAATTTTTATTAAAATAATTATTTAAAATTCTGTTGTTTTCTAAAGATATTTGGTAAAGTGTTAGTAAAATACTAAAAGATGTGTGAAGACCTTGCTTGTTAACTTTAAATTTGTGCATTAAATGAAATTTTCCAAGTTTTACCATACACATGCGAAGGTTTCATTTAAGTAAGGAAAAAATTTATTACACAAGTCATTGTTTTTTCGATTAAAAATGACAAGTCTTTCATCTTAAAAATTTTGTTCATGTGACGATAAAAGCTTTTTGGTTGCTAGGATAAATAAATAGTTGGTTGTTAGGGTCAATAAATAGTTGATTACGAAAAAAAAAAGTTGGGTGGTTGGTTGTTGAAAACTTATCAATTAGATGTAAATGAAAGGGAGGGGGAGATATAATAACTTAACAATTAAAACTGAAAACCTAACTCACATACTAGTTGATTGTGAAAACAGTCGAATGGTTGGTTGATTAAAACATATCAATGAGATGTACTTGAAGGGGGAATCTAATAACTTAACAGTTAAAACAGAAAACCTAAGTCACATAAATGATTATGAACATTAAAATTTGTCGATTACTAAATATTAGTGAAACATTTTAAAGTAATTTGAAAAGTTTTGTAAAATTATTTTAATAATTTGTTCAAACCTTTAATACTGACTTGTATTTTTTTTAATTAATTATTAACGTTTGATTTTTTTTAATTTTTTAATGATACTAAAATTATTAACAAGTAATCACACTATCACTGATAAACTAAAATATAATACATTTCATAAAAGCAAGTGTTTGAACATTTAAGCATAAGTAGTGATTCATAAGAAGTGGATGTGTCTGTTTAACTGATGAAGTGACTCATAAAATCTCAAAGTAATGCAAAACATATGTGATTTTTTTCTTTTCTTCGTGATTTTTAACTGATAAGTCACAATAAAAATTATTTTTGCATGTGTGAAATAATCACTTTCGATGATCTTTCTTACTTTTTAGTTACTAAATTATGGGCTTTAATAGCCCAATGGTTAGCGTCGAGTGTTAAAAATGAGAAGTATGATCAGATGTTTGTGGTTTCGAAACCTGCGAGTAAAATTACCAAGAAAATGTTGTTATGTTAATGCATCTTACCTGCAAATAACGCTTATCATCGAAAGGGCATAAGCTAATCTTATTCTGTGTTAACGTGTGCAGACGTTGTGCATCATAATTTTTCAAACTGTCGAAAACTTCGGTTATAATATTGTGTTAATGAAAATTCAAATTATATACATCATAAACAGCTTCTCTATACTCTTCAGTGATGTGATCGTGATCACGTGTGCGTTTCGAATATAAAGAATGCTTTCAAATGTGACACAACTTTGTTTCTTGAAATGCCAATTCTTGCACGGGTATAAACTTTAAAGACTCTATATTTAATGATTTCTATCCTAATATATCCTTCTCTCACACCATTTAAGTTAAAAACCGTTCAACACAAACTTTTCATCAATATACTAAGTAATGATTGTACAGAATAAACACCTATTTGATAAACACTAGTATATATAAAACATTGAAAATGAGAAGTTTGAATTGTATTCTGATTCATTTAATGAAATCGTGTGGTATGCATTATATATTTCTCGATAAAGTTATGAAGAGAAAGCTAAATATTCAACTGTGATAGTCTTTCATTGAAAAAATTTAAGAAGACATGCTTAAAAATCATTAAATTTTGTTACTAAGTACATTGTAAGATGTGAGTGTAAAAAGTGCATATCCATTATTTGATATTTAATAGTCAAATGTTAGTATATTATAAAAATAACTTTAAAATGTGAAGTTTAAATCATTGGTAAATGAATAATTTTAACGAGATTAGTAAAGAAGAATCCAACACACAATGAAATATATCAATAAATTTGGGTACTTAAACGTGTTTTTATAACATATGAGAAGAAAAGATCATTCACAGTGATGACTCATCATGATTAAAGTTTGTAGTTATTCAAAATATTACTTAATAATAACTTGATGTTTCTTGAAAATTTTGAAAAGAATTCCCTTTTTATTTTATATATTAAGTTTAATTATGAAATTTTTAATTAAACACTAATTAATTAGAAAAAATCCTTTAAAAATGTTAATTACACATTCATTAAGAAAAATAATCTATTAAGTATTCGATAACATGTGTGTTTCTTGAAAATGATGAAAAGAATTTCAATTCTATTCTATTAATAAGATTTAAAAAAATTATATTCAGGATTTGATTAAATTCTTAATTATGACGTATTAAATAAATTAAGTCCCTTTTTAATTGCATATTATATTAATTATATTCCATATGAATAAAGTAAATTCATTAACATAAGTCTTAATTTCATATTTGAACGTGACATTTTAAGTTATCTCACGAAAAAGTTATCTCATCATGGGAAATAACGTTAAAGATAAGGCGTGGGGTCAACAGTCTGATTCATTCATTCAGTATATTGTCACTGACTGGTTATGAAGTATGGTTTCTAATGTGTTCAACTGTTGATAGTAAAACGAATTTAAGTAAGTCAATTTACTTCTTATGTTTTATTCTTAACATTAATTGTAAATAAAATATCGCGATTTTGCTAGCAATAAATGATCCATCACATTATCCTTAAAAATCATTTTTATTATGAAATAGTCATTTCTTATTTATGTTGGAAAAATTAATATTCTATTGTACTTACCTAAAGTGTGTTAAGAGTTGAAGAGTTATAATTTAACATTAAGATTAGTCTTCTAAAAATGTAATATTTATATTTTAAAGAGACTCTTAAAATTCATTAAGATCAGTTGAAAATTACTGAATTATTATTATTATTATTATTATTATTATTTAATATTTAATTGTTCTAACAGTGAAAAATTACCCATTTGAAAAGTTCTCTCTACATTAAAAATTGCTTACACTTACAGCTCATAATTATTTTATATGATAAAGATATTAATTAAATTAAAAATTAAGCGAATAGTTATTCGGGTGGGATAATTTAAACTTTAGTATGTTTACTACAGATTACTTACTGAGACAAGTTTTAATAATATTCTTATTAAATAAACTTACTATAGAAAATTTTGACATATTATTGATATTATTATTATTGTAAATTCATTTGAAGTATTTCCGATTGCATGTTAATTTTTATATAAAACCTTGGAAGATTAATGTTGGACTGAATTCAAATATTAAGAGTAATTTTGGGGGAATTCGTCTTTTTCTGGGTTAAGTCTTATCAAGCAACTGGTGAATCATTGTTTGTTTATCTTTCTTTGCAAGGTCAAATATAAGAAGAGCATTATAAAATTCATAAGAAAAATTAATCTTTGATGTTGATACTTCGAAAAAATGTTTGCTTTAAATTTTTAGTGACATGTTAAAACTTAAGAAGTTTTATTTGAATTTTGAATAAAAACTTTAATCTCATCTAGAATTTTTGAGTAGGTCTTTCAGAATATTTATTGTGAGATAAGAATAATCTTTTAATTTGGCGATTTTTTTTAATGTTTTTATTCTAATTGTATGAGATTTCACTTTGAGTTGACGATTTTAATATTTCGTTTTTTATTGTGTGAAATATTTTGTATTAATTTGTTGATTTTATGTTGATACTCCAAACAGTTAGGTCGACGCGCGCGAACATATCTCATTACAAATATTAGTTTAAAAGAGTATCCAAAGTGGGGGTCTTTCTGAAATATCCTTATTGACGCAAGGTTTTCCAAGGTTAAAGGAAAATGGCAGACTCCAAACAGTAAAAACCGACGAGCGCGATTAAATGTTAGTACGTAAAATTCCATTTTGAAACATTCTTTCATTTAAATTTTAAAGTTATATTTTTAATTATTCTACAAATTTAATTGCATATTATGGTTCACTAAAAATATCGCTCGAAATAATGTATGTGAATGTGTGCAATACGGGAATCATGTGATCTGCCTCCCCGTGGCGATTCCTGGGTAAAAGTTTTGACCCTAAGTCACTTTTAGCTAAAGATCACACCTATCGGCAAAGAAAAATTACACACACATACATTCAACATGCACATACATACAACACACGCATACATACATACATACACACACACACATGCACACATACATACAACACACACATACATACAACACACACAAACATACATTCACACACACACACACACACATGCATGCAACACACAAACATACATACACACACCTACATGCATACAACACACAAACATACATACACACATACATACAACACATACAAAATAATAATAATAATCTATTAAATTAAATTTTCACCAAGGTTCGAAGAAAACCACACATCCCAAACCGTTAGGGCGACGAGTGCGATTCAATGCTAGCACGGAAAATCCCAATTTGAAACATATTTTTTCATTCAAATTTTAAAGTTATTTTTTAACTATTCTGAAATATCAAGTGTATAACCAAGTTGACTAAAAATAACACTCGAAATAATTTTAAAGTTCCTTCATTAAATAAATATTCAAAATTGTTATTCCCAAATTCCCATTACCAGCATGTGTTATTAATGATAATGGATAGAGATAAAGGTGGTGGAAGTCATTCTAAGAAATTCTAAACCAATATCCACACATGATTTGAAGAAAACTATAAACTCCGAACGGTTAGATCGACGAGCGCACATCAATTTCATTGCAGAAAAATTAAAGTCCCCCTATAAAACATTAATATCCGCTTAAAACTCCAAAAAATGAAAAAATAATTCAATCTTAACAAAATTACTCCTAAAAAAAAAATAATTCATTAATTCACCATGAATGCACCCTTCTTAATTAATTCTTTATTAAAATATCAACCCCCGAAAAAAAAAAATATATCCTTCGCCTATGATTAGTCTAAAATAATAATTTCCCCCAAAATACCCGCTTAACTCATCATGTAAGAGTACAGTGGAAAAAAAAAAAAATCAAACTCCCCAAAATTTCTGCTTAAAATCTAAAAATAAACTCTTAAATGACACTAAACTTAAAAATTTTTAAGTTGCCACATTAAAATTAAAAACCACTCGTACAAAAGTACAGAAAAAAATATTCTGTGTCCCCAAAATATCCGCTTAACCCCTTATTTAAAACACGGTGAAAAAAAAAAAAATCAATCTCCCCAAAATTCCCGCTTAAAATCAAAAAAAAAAATAAACTCTTAAATTAAACCAAACTGAAAGTTTTTAAGTCACCACATTAAAATTAAAAACTACTCGTACAATAGTATAGAAAAAAACATTCTATGTCCCCAAAATATCCGCTTAACCCCTTATTTAAAACACGGTGAAAAAAAAAAAAGTCGTTTCATTCCTTATTTTTAATTACTTTTTAATTATCTTTTTAAATGAATAACAGCAAAATTTAATCGAAAAACATACCCCACGTACTGTAACACCCCGAAAATTTTAAAGTCCCCGCATTAAAATTAAAAAAAAAATAAATAAATCCTAAAACTAAAGTGCACCGAAAATTTTAAAGCCCCCACATTAAAATTTAAAAAAAGCACCCTCGTACTATAGTTCGGAAAAAAATTCTAACTCCCTAAAATTCCCGCTTATTAAAAAAAATTCTTATCTAAAACTAAAGTGCACCGAAAATTTTAAAGTCCCCGCATTAAAATTAAAAAAACACCCTCATACTATAGTACGCCGAAAAAAATTCTAACTCCCTAAAATTCCCGCTTAAAATTAAAAAAAAATTCTTATCTAAAACACACTCATACTATAAGATGACGTCATCTTAACCTTGCACGATGACCTTCACTCCACCCCCCTCTTACAGCTCGAACACCGGATGACCTTCAACCCCTCTTAGAGGTCAGCACCGTGCACCGGGTGAGCTGAAACCCCCATTACTATACTACTAACAGGCACTTTCGTTGACATATTTAAAGCCGCCTGGCATTAACTTTGCGACCGAATTTGTATCTGGCAAATTAATTATAGGTTGCCTGCTATCCAAAAAAGGAATATCTTGTAATTTTTAAACTTGATAATTTGACGTAAAAATGTCTTATAAAATTTAAATTATAAACCGCTCTTGGAACAGGCACTTTCGTTGCCGTATTTAAAGACGTCTGGCATTAACTTTGCAACCGAATTTGTGTCTGGCAAATTAATTATAGGTTGTCTGCTATCCAAAGAGTAATATCTTGTAATTTTTAAGCTTGATAAAATGACGTAAAGAGGTCTTATAAAATTTAAATTATAAACCTCTCTTGAACAGGCACTTTCGTTGCCAAATTTAAAGACGCCTGGCATTAACTTTGCAACCGAATTTGTGTCTGGAAAATTAATTATAGGTTGTCTGCTATCCAAAGAGTAATATCTTGTAATTTTTAAGCTTCATAAAAACATATAAGAAAATGAGCCTTTATAAAATGGCGGATTTTTGAAGTTTTTTTCACCTGCATAACCCCTTCTGCCACAGGTAAACGCAACGTCACCCGACTGCCAGACCGCTTGCAAACGTATTCTACCATAAAAGGGAAAAACATATTAAAAAATGAGCCTTGATAAAATGACGTGATTTTGAAGCTTTTTGACCTGCATAACCCCTTCTGCCACAGGTAAACGCAACGTCTCCCGACTGACAGACCGCTTGAAAACGTATTCTACCATAAAAGGGAAAAACATATTAAAAAATGAGCCTTGATAAAATGACGTGATTTTGAAGCTTTTTGACCTGCATAACCCCTTCTGCCACAGGTAAACGCAACGTCTCCCGACTGCCAGACCGCTTGCAAACGTATTCTACCATAAAAGGGGAAAACATATTAAAAATGAGCCTTGATAAAATGACGTGATTTTGAAGCTTTTTGACTTGCATAACCCCTTCTGCCACAGGTATACGCAACGTCTCCCGACTGCCAGACCGCTTGCAAACGTATTTTACCATAAAAGGGAAAAACATATTAAAAAATGAGCCTTGATAAAATGACGTGATTTTGAAGCTTTTTGACCTGCATAACCCCTTCTGCCACAGGTAAACGCAACGTCTCCCGACTGCCAGACCGCTTGCAAACGTATTCTACCATAAAAGGGAAAACATATTAAAAAATGAGCCTTGATAAAATGACGTGATTTTGAAGCTTTTTGACCTGCATAACCCCTTCTGCCACAGGTAAACGCAACGTCTCCCGACTGCCAGACCGCTTGCAAACGTATTTTACCATAAAAGGGAAAAACATATTAAAAAATGAGCCTTGATAAAATGACGTGATTTTGAAGCTTTTTGACCTGCATAACCCCTTCTGCCACAGGTAAACGCAACGTCTCCCGACTGCCAGACCGCTTGCAAACGTATTCTACCATAAAAGGGAAAAACATATTAAAAAATGAGCCTTGATAAAATGACGTGATTTTGAAGCTTTTTGACCTGCATAACCCCTTCTGCCACAGGTAAACGCAACGTCTCCCGACTGCCAGACCGCTTGCAAACGTATTTTACCATAAAAGGGGAAAACATATTAAAAAATGAGCCTTGATAAAATGACGTGATTTTGAAGCTTTTTGACCTGTATAACCCCTTCTGCCACAGGTAAACGCAACGTCTCCCGACTGCCAGACCGCTTGCAAACGTATTTTACCATAAAAGGGAAAAACATATTAAAAAATGAGCCTTGATAAAATGACGTGATTTTTGACGTTGCTAGCTCTTAGACTATAAAATTCAAATTTCTTAAAGAGTATTTACTGATTTTTTTTAATAATTAGATCTTAATAATTGTACGTTTTTTAATTATTAAATACCTCATACTAACTCTGTTAAGTTTTTTGTGCTACTTTTTTAATTGTACTATTTTGATATCGTTTTTTGCATTATTACATATATATGCATGTCGTGAGGAAAGGGTATGACAGATTTATAGGATCATACAAAACAATTCAATTGCATACTGATTTGTGAGTGAAAAACCTGCAAACAATTTTTAATGATTTTACGCATAATGATTTTTTTAATTGCATTTCTGAAGTTTGCTTTGAAATGTAGCTGTAAAATATGACTATCTTCTAATGTTGTTTTAAATGCCCAAATGGGCTAATCTCTTGGAATTTTTTTTCTAATATGCTGTTGCAAATAACGATTCCTTATCTTTTTGTTGTAAGCACATATTAATGTAAAGAATTATTCATCGTAAAGAAGCCGAGAAAAAAACATCGCAAATTTTTACACATACTCACTCATCTTTAACAGCTCTTAGAAAAGTATTTTTCATCTCAGAAATGAAAAATATAGTTTAAATAAAAAAGAATATTGCCCAGTTAAACTGATGGCATTGAGCTCACAGGCTACGCATACTAATTGTACATTACAGCCTTGTATTTTTGTTAATTCCATTCGAAAAAAAAATTAAGAAGGGGAAAGTGCTCTCTTCTTTCTCCTTTTTTTATACTTAATCATTGAACCTCCTAAAATATCAAGTACATCCTTTATAATATTAAAAAACCTATATCCAAAATTCAGAGCAAATCGGATAATTCTTAATAAAAACCCATTTAGCATTTATATAATTTAAGAGGAGTTATTCTCCTCTTTTATACTTAACCATTAAACTTCCAAAACTATTCAGAGATTTGAACGAAATCTGACAATTCTGATTGAAAAATCCATTTACACAAGTTAAGGGGAGGGGCATTAGAACCCCCGTTCCCCCTGTTTATACTTATTCAATGAACACCTAATAACAGCCACGGTCTCGCCTCATCAGAATGATCCTATATCTAAATTTTGAACGAAAACTGTTAATTCTGCATGAAAATCCCGTTTATATCAATTAAGGGGATTGGCATGAGTCCCCCGTTCCCCCTGTTTATACTTATTCTATGAACACCTAATAACAGCCACGGAATCGCCTCATCAGAATGATCCTATATCTAAATTTTGAACGAAAACTTAATTCTGCATGAAAATCCCGTTTATATCAATTAAGGGGAGGGGCATGAGTCCCCCGTTCCCCCTGTTTATACTTATTCAATGAACACCTAATGATAGTCACGGAATCGCCTCATCAGAATGATCCTATATCTAAATTTTGAACGAAAACTGTTAATTCTGCATGAAAATCTCGTTTATATCAATTAAGGGGAGGGGCATGAGCCCCCCGTTCCCCCTCTTATACATATCGAATAAACTCCAAAAACTAATCAGGGAAGCGCCTTATCAGGATATACCTATATTCAAAATTTCAAGTGAATCCGAAATTTTTATCATGAGTTATCACGTTACGCACGAACGAACATACGAACGTACATACAGAACGGGCGGGCACATAAGCTCTCAGGCTATGATAGCCTGTGAGCTAAAAAACTAAAAAACACGCTTTTTAAGCATATCAAACTAAAAAGGTGAAAAAATAATTCGTACTATAAGCTGAAAACGAAAATAGATGAAAAATACTATATTACTATAAAATCATTGTTATTATAGAAATCAATTAATAAGCAATAAATAAAATTATCGTGGAAAAAAAGCGTGGGGTGCTTCTTAAGAACTGATAGATGGAGCATGGTAGATGGAGCATGGTAGATGGAGCACCCCACGCTTTTTTCCCACGATAATTTTATTTATTGCTTATTAATTGATTTCTATAATAACAATGATTTTACAGTAATATAGTATTTTTCATCTATTTTCGTTTTCAGCTTATAGTACGAATTATTTTTTCACCTTTTTAGTTTGATGTACTTAAAAAGCGTGTTTTTTAGTTTTTTAAAACTATATTTATTTTTCACTTTTTAGTTTGATTACTTTAAAAGCGTGGTTTTTAGTTTTTTTAAACTATATATTTAATACAAAAACCAAACTAATCGGTTGGATAGTTTCAGAGTAATTGGTGAACATACATAGAAAAAAAATACATACGCATCGAATTGATAACTTCCTCTTCCTTTTCTGAAGCCGGTTAAAAATAAAAATTTTAATACGGAATTTTTTTTTTAAATTTTGCATAGATGTAAATAATGTCCGGAGTGGGGTTCGAACCCACAATCTCTTTCGAAAAACAGAGCTTCACTCCGGCGCCTTAGACCGCTCGGCCATGCTGTCTACACTCCATTCAGTGAACGTATTCAACACTTTTAATTATCGAAAAATCAGTAATTTTATTAGTTTTTGCCTAATTCCTAAAAAAGTACTGAACCAATTTCCATGAAACTGAAGTGGTACCAATTCGAGAGCATCGTCTTTCATTTAACACCAAAACCAAGTTAATCGGTTGCATGGTTTCGGAGTAATCGGTAAACATACATACAATAAGGAGAGTTACAAACTCACAAACATACAGGTGAAGTTAATAAAAGCATGGTAAAAACCATTTAAACATATGTATTTATAATTAAAACATTTTATGAAAATGAAAAATAAATTTTCAATCTGCAGTTGAAATTTTTTCATTGACATTGATATTCGAATTTTCTTTTAGAAATTGTTCTAAACATTTCAGAGCACAGAAAATTTGATAAATTTGTCTATCTTTAGCAGTTTTTTTTCTCATCGAATCAATAAATGCCTCATCATTTATAATTTGTTTTGTGCTAAGTCAAACATTAGTGCTTGCAAATATCATTTGATAATATTATATCTATAAATAAAGAAATACTTGTTCTGCCATAGAAATACTTAGAATGCTTAGTAAAATTTGTACTGTTTTACGTGTGAAAATTTTCTGTTTGTTATTGTTGTTAATGGGCCGCGTTTTATCTATTGCAGTTTGCATGAGTTTTGTTGGCTATGGAGGGAAAAGTTAAAGTATCGTTTATTGAATTCTTTACACTGTTAGTAATATATAATGCAATAAAATCATGATTTATTATATAAAAGTTTATTATGAATCAATTCATTCATAATAAATTTTGTCTTACTTTGAATAATATCACAAATAACTTTTGTTTGTAGATATATTTTTTAAAATATCAATTAGATGTTTTTAAAAATACATTTCATTTTTTAAATAATCCGGCCGCTTTCCCAATCATGGTAGATGACTATTTTATAAAATTTTAAGAATAAAATAGATTAATAATTTAATAATTGTTAGTTGACTCACTTTAATAGGATGATTTACCATAGAGTTTCTAGGGGATTTTTGATTTATCTTCTTTTTTCTTTTGCCTACTCTATACAGTCATACAAAAATATAAATAAATAGAAGAAGAAACAGACCTTATATTTTATGCCTCAAATTGATCAAACGCTTAATTTCCATTTTTTTAATATTCTAAATTTAAAAAAAAATTATATTTTCAGCTAAAATTATTTAATTTACTTTTTAAAATTTATATGCACGTACATAAAATTTAAATTGCATCGTCATTATTCCAGTCTTGACAAAATCGAGAACAAACTATTAAATGTATGATTTTAAGTGTAATATGTTACCATGGATAATGGCAAGAAATAATTTGTAATTTCGCTGTTGAAATTTCCACTGTTAAGTTAATTTATTTGCAATATTGATTTTGTTTTGAAAGTACTTTATATAAAACAAATATGTCTGTGCTTAGGATATTATTTTACATATTTGGAATGCAAAACATTATTTAGAGATTTAGGCAATAAAGATATCTCATTGTAATCATTACAATATTGGCGCAATCATAAGCTCCAATAGAATCAATATTTGTTTAGTACTAAGGTTATATAAACAAATTTCAAATACTACTTCATGTATAAAAAAACCCCACAGAAATCTATATTCATAGTGATTTATTGAACATAAATTCTAATCAGTTTTCGATATAAACTATTGAAAAATGCATAATTTTGATGACACAGTTGATCGTCTTCTAAGAATTTATATGAGTAAAAAAGGGACTTTCTACCCACGTGGTACATGGATCTCTGTTTTCTTTTTTCATCTCCATTATAATTTTTGAGTCTTCGATGGTGCAAAACTGGCAAATGCTTAAATCACAGAAAGGCGAGGATGCTTTAACAACTTGCCACTTAAGATTTTTTTCATCCCAAAGAACAGGAGGACAGCGGGTATCATATAAATAAATCGAATTATTATCAAAGACGTAGAATATATCTTTAATTGTGACAGCTTTCGGCAAAAAGTAAGCAAACGGC
>CAXHSM010000559.1:0-19000 GCA_964019185.1 Maratus speculifer | reverse complement strand
GTTGAGATGAAAACTTTTCGAAATCTACCTCCGCCTATAAACCATGCCGAAAGGGATTTTTCTATTCCAGAATGTAAAGTTGGTTGGTTGGTTGGTTGGTGGGCAAGTACTGAGACGTATGCTACTACCCGTTAGGGAGGCTTTTGTCTCGAAACTCCAGGGTAAACACAAACTTAATCAGCCAGGGTCAAATCATGTACGACTGGATGTAAAGTTAGTCGCTTGAACAAGTTCGTTTACACTACAACATCTAGAATAGGCCTCCGTAGCCGAGTGATTAAGACGCCGCTCTGCCAAGGTGGAGGTTGTGGGTTCGATTCCCGCTGGCTCCATGGCACACACACGCTTTGTGTAGAGCTTCTGGTTGTATTCCTCTTGTGATGTAAAGTTCCTTGTGCTATCTCGTCCTTGTATATCAGGGTTCTCTCAAGTGGGCCCATCACGAAAAAACCCGCCCGGGTTTTTTCGGGTGGGCCCACTTGAAAAAACCCATAAAAAACCCATTTGTGGTTTTTTTCAATTTTTTGCGTTTTTTCACAACTGTATCATTATTTAATTTAAGGTATGAGAATGCAAAGATAAATGCTAATTTAAATATACTTCAAAAGAATCAGATTTAAAGGAATTTCTAAGCATTGATAAAAAACCAAAAAACAGAAACTGGCTTGTAAAGAAGGAAGATTTTCATGCCTGTATTTTAAAATGCTTCCAAGTTCTTTAAATATTAATGTATACCTAAAGGTGGCATTTAAAACTTTAACCCCATTCTGATTGCTTGCATTGTTATTATAGCTTTTAAGATTAATCATTCCATTTATTATCCTGTTCCAATGTTTAATGAAAGTATTATATAGTAATTTTCAACATAATGACAAATTATTTAAAAAAAATAGTGAAAAGTTTCCTCATGGATTTTGTCAGTTTTTCTTTTGTTTGCATTCAGCACAAACTATTTCTATTTCAATCGAACAATTCTTTTTGATCGGGTACATTTTAATCTGGTTTAAAGCAAATTACATAATCATTTAGGAGTTTATTATGCTGCAAAGCTAGTAAAAGTGTGTTTCCATTTGTGATCTAAATTTACTAATGTCATTGACACTAACTTCTGTGACAATCTAAATTAACATTTTAATACTCTTACAATATATGTATTGTAAATTTTGCTATAATTTTCAAATATATTATTATAAATCCCCTTAAAAAAATTCGACTGATTTTTGAATTGAAGTGAATGAAAGAAACTATAAATTTAGCATGTTTAATTTAAGGCAGAATTATTGCGATTTTCCCCAACCCAAAAGTTAAAAAGGAAAAAAAACAAATGGGTTTTTTCAAAATTTCAACTTTAAATTACATAAGGCAATATATTTCTTAATAACAGTACATCACTTGCAAAGTTTAACACCCCCTCCCCTTCCAAGGGAAAGAAAAAAGTTAATTCTCCCAAAACAATTTTTAAAACAAGTAATTGTAACTTAATTTTCTATTAGTATGTGTAGTTATCACAAACACTAAAACTAATTTTTTTCTATTAAAAAAAAACTCCGTTTTTTTTCAACAAAAAAATATAATGTTGTTTTAAACTGATTTCTGATTGAAATTTGTGTTTGAATGTGTGTGTGAAGTTTGAATATGTTTAACTTATATAAGATTTATGTAAAGAAATTCAGTTGTACTTGGCATAATATATCATTCTTACAGTAATCCAGTCCCATGCGATACAAAATAATATTTTTAAATATATTTTTTTCTTTTCTCATATTTATTTTTATTGTTAATCCATAGTTAATAATGAAAAATTTAGGTATTATTCATATAAAGATTAGAAATTTGAAGAGTTCTCTAAATTTTTTAAATAAAACTCGAAAAAAACCCGGGTTTTTTCAACCCCCCCCCCAAAAAAACCGGGTTTTAGACTACTGGCCCAGTGGGTTGGGCTTTTAAAAAAAAACCCGGGTTTTTCCAAACCCTGTTGTATATTGACGATGATTTATAAGCAGACTTTCAAGTCGAGCACACAAATCAGATGTATGTTGTTCAAATAAAGTAAAAAAAATCCAGAATATATACACTGTTAAAAATCTGCTGCATTTTGCTGCAACGCCCTCCACCACTTGTATATAATATCTCTATTCCAACCAATGAGAAAGCGCCATTTCACGACCAAGTAACCGTTTTCTATACAAGCAGGGGAGTGCGTTGCAGCAAAATGCAGCAGATTTTTAACAGTGTAGTGTAGAAATCTGCTATGCAGGCAGCGATAAAAAAAATGTATCCTTTAAATGTGCAACGATGGTACTGAAATCTAAAGTATCGATCGCGAAAATTTTTTTTCCAAGCACCCTTGTCGTTCCAAGTCCAAGCTCGCACTCTGATTGATTGTTGCTCTCGGCACTGTTTTCACGTAACTTGGCGATAACCATACTTGGCGAAAAATACTTCGCTCGTAAGTGAACGAGTAAACCTAAAACCTAACCTATTCATTCTTATTCTTCCTTCATTCTTATCCTCGTGGTCTTGTGCTATTGTGTATAAAAACTTTTAAAGAGTACAGCTTTCAGTAAGACACGTTCCATCCAATCCAATGCTGCAAGAGAAAAGTTACTTTGTACTCGGTTCGGAAAGAAATCAAACTCGACGGAAGCATCTATCGCTATGCTAAGTATGATTATCGCCAAGTTACATGAAAACAGTGCCGAGAGCAACAACCAATCAGAGTGCGAGCTTGGCCTTGGAACGACGAAGGTGCTTGGAAAAAAAAAAATTACGCGTATCGATCGCAGGAACATTTGCGGGATGCGAAATTTTAAAATGGAGGGCCAAAATCAGAGTCAAATGTGATCCAGCGATTTCATTGGTCGTGTGGTATAGGTGAAAATCACGAACGTATTTCTCCTTTGAAAAAGAGTGAGGGGTAAAGTAATTTTGAATCAATTGTTACCGTCTGTTCTTATTTACTATAAACCATCGAACTTAATTAAGATATGTTGATGACATTATATAAAATGAGAGTGAAAAATAGGTAATAAATGAAAACAGATAAGATTTACATCAAAATTGACGCTACGATTTTTTTTCGAAAAAAGGAGTAAGGCGATTTTTCCCCTACCGCTAAGAGATTGATCTCTGAAAAGGACGCGACTCAATGACCAATCAAATGTTTGGATTTCACCGGACTGTGATTTTGACCCTCCATTTTAAATTTTCGCCTGCGAGATTTCCTACTACATTGTTTAGATTAGTTTTACAAAAAACCGCAGATGTCACTGTTATATTTAGATTCCATCAGCATCGTTGCATGTTTAAGGATACAATATTTTAGCGCCTTTTTTAAGTATTACTGAGGTAGCCGATTTCTACACTATATACTCTTGGTGCTGTAGTTTACACGACTGGTACACTGTTAAAAATTTGAAACTTTTGCTGCATCGTCACTCCATCGCTTTGATAGAATATCTATATTTTTACCAATGAGAATCCTCCACAATACATTTAAGTAATCGTTTCCTACACTATAAAATTTTTTATCCTTTTTCTGCATCGTCACTCCATCGCTTTTATAGAATATCTCTGTTTTGACCAATGAGAATGCTTCATAATACAGCGAAGTAATCATTTCCTATAAAAGCGATGGAGTGATGATGCAGCAACCTGGTCAAATTTTTTACAGTGTATATAAGCGGTGGAGTGACGATGCAACAAAATTTTCGAACTTTTAACAGTGTAGTCATTAGCTTGGCTATAATAAATGACGATTGCCATTTGTTAAAAATCGTATCAATCAATCAATTTTTATACCTCGTATACCGCCATGCTGTCTCCCTATCTGAGTGTACTTTGACGGTGGATTTTCAGATACTCGATATCTACTTTTGGTGTCGGTTATGCTCGATGTGGTCTTATCAGTTTGGTGGATGCGAGGACATGTGGAGTCAAGTTCTCTTCTTTGGAAAGACCTCGTATCTTTGTGAGAGTAATACAAGGCATGTTCAGCGCAACTTACCGAAGAGACTAATGTTACCAACCGATTGTAGAACCGATTGTAGATTGTAGATTGACGAAAGCGAATTGTGACACCAATGAAAACTGTCCTGTTGAATTGTAGCTGACATCACAATTCGTCTTGATTATCTTTTCGTATTGCCCTACAATCGGTTGGTAATATTGGTCACTTCGGTAAGTGACTGGTAAGTTGCACTGAACGTGCTCATACACTGTAAAAAATATAACTTTTTTGCTGCATCGTCACTCCCCGCTTTTATAGAATATCACTCTTTTCGCTAATGAGAATGCTCCGTGATATCCTAAAGTAGTTGTTTTCTATAAAAGCGGTGGAGTGACGATGCAGCAAAATAGTCATATTTTTTACAGTGTAGCATAAAAAATAACGCTTCTGTTTGTGTGATGATTTAGACTTTTATACAACTACACTGTAAAAAATATGATTATTTTGCTGCGTCGTCACTCCCCCGCTTTTATAGAATATCACTCTTTTGGCCAATGAGAATGCTTCGTGGTAGCCTGAACTAGTCGTTTTCTATAAAAGCGGGGGAGTGACGATGCAGCAAAATAGTCATATTTTTTACTGTGTAGGGTGCTTTAAAGAAATTCTGTGGTATCAGGAACAGAACAATGGCAAAATTCGAGGAAATAACTCAGTCTGGTTATTTTCCAAGTGAAATAACAGCATTTTTTTTATCGAAAAATAAATATAGTTCAAAAGCACGAAATCCGGTTTTATTGAATCATAGATTTTCTCTAAAAATATACTGGTTCCGAAGAAATTCTGGCTCATAAAATTCAAGAACCCGTTCGAACCCTGCTGCAGGTATTATTGCAGGTATTATTGCATTAAATTAACATGGTGCAGTTATCGAAGAAAAATAAACAGGCAATGGATAGACTAACAAAACACGCTGTACGCATGAGAAAAAAACGTTTACTGGAATCAAATAGGGATGAAAGGTTGCGTCTTCAAAAAAGAAGACAGAAATGTGCTTTTAAATTTGCACTGTAAAAACTATGACTATTTTGCTGCTCGTCACTCCACCGCTTTTATCGAAAACGACTACTTCAGGCTATCACGGAGCATTCTCATTGGCCAAAAGAGTGATATTCTATAAAAGCGGGGTAGTGACGATGCAGCAAAATAGTCATATTTTTTACAGTGTAAATCAAAAACTGTCGACCTACTTCCTTTGGTATCGGCATGAGCCTTCCTTTGGTATGAACCTTCCTGTTTGGTGGATAACAGAACTTGACCGGGATCCAAATAGATTTCGCGCTGTTATCGAAATCAGAAGCTGAACCACATCATTTTTGTTATCGCTCCATGAAAAACCTGCATCTTTTTCTAAATATTTGCTATTTTAAGTAGGCATTCTATTTAAAATCTGCTGCTGCAGCTACATCATCATCCATCGCTTTTATATAAAACAGTTAGTTTATTATGTATGGAGCATTTTTTATTGGTCGGAGTAGAGATATTCTATACAAACACTGGAGTGATTATACGTCTATAGCTTTAGATTTATCACACACTGTAAAAACTTTTACCCTTTTTCTGCATTGCCACTTCATCGCTTTTATAGGAAATGGTTATTTCGCTGTATGATGGAGCATTCTTCTTGGTCAAAACAGAGATATTCTATAAAAGCGATGGAGTGACGATACAGCTATAAATTTTCTTATTGCTCAATCTTCTTTAGCAAACTTCGCAAAACCTATCAGGATCCCTACTTTTTTCAGTCCAGATTTTGCACGTTGTAGAGAAAAGATCTTATATTTGTATATGAGTAATTTCCTGAAAAATGAACGCTTTTAATTGGATGATTGCTTCAAAAACAATTTGAGTTTTTAAAGTTTTTATTTTTAAAAAAGTTCTAATCATCAGAATTTAATGAAATTAAAATGGGACCACATGGGTATCTTATGCTTTCAAACAAAAAAAGAATTATCAAAATCGGTTCATATTTAAAGAAGTTGTGAAAGAACAACAAATACATACAGCTCGAAATCATAAACCCCTCTTTGAAGTCGGTTAAAAACTACATTAATAATAATTAAAAGATTTAAAATTGATATTCCAATTTACTTAATATTGATATTTAATAAAAAGAAAAACTACTGAGTATTGTTATTCACTATTATAATTAGTAAACAAAACGCCTTTTTTTCCTATATTTTATGTCTTTTTAACAATTTAGTAGTGGGAAACAGTATACATTTTATTAAATTTTAGTAAAATGCAGAATTTTTTTATTTATAGAAATTAATAAATTTTGATAATGGAGGAAAAGTGTTGGTTAAAAGATTAATGCTTGGATACTATGTATGTATAATGATTTTAGCTTAAGTATTTTTTAAAAGGTAATAGAACATTTATAGAATGATTAATTACAAAATATGAATTTCTTATTTCTCTAAGATGCTATTAATGTTTTTTTTTTTTTTTTTTTTTTTTTGGAAAACTATATTTTTTTCTTAATGTAAATATATATATATATATATATATATTATTGAAATTTATAATGATATCATTTGTTATTTCTTTTCTTCTTAAAATTTATTGTGACATTTCATATTTCTAAATATATTTCACACACATAATGTACAGTAAAGCTTAGGCTGTATTGAATATGTAGGCACTAAGCATTCTTTCAAAAGACTTTTTTTTTTTTTTTTGCAATAACGATACCGGAAGTCATTATATCCTTTACTAGAATAATTTAGGGAAATGGTTCCCTGCTTTTGTATGTTATATTAACTATGATATACAAAGAAATGTATAATATAACTATAAAGAGATTTTATTTCAGAAAATGCACTCATAAAAAATGAATTCACAAAGATTTATTAACTGGCATCTTTATAAATACATATATAATGCAGTACATATTATATAGGAAATAAATATATTTTTTTACGATAAGCGTTATCTAAAAATTTATGTATATAAATAATGTTATTCTGCCAGTACTTAAAGAAATATTTTTATATGAAATATTTCATTAGGTAATATAAAAATGTGCATTTTTGTGTTTTCTTTAAACATCCTGTCACAAATTTCGTAATTTATATTTTAAACATTTTTGCGATTTATTAACTAATTATAGATTTTTTTGATGGAATTACCAACATAAATGTAATCGCTATAGCAGCCTATTTTGTTCAATGAAAAATACTTTTAAAATAGCGATATAGTGAAAAGAATTTGGCTATTATGGTTTCATTAAATATTTCCCATATTGTCATGGTATAAAGACAAGATTTATGTGTCTTTGTTAAGGGTAAGATCTTCATGGCTCAATTTTGAAACATTTAAGATTTCGTTTATACCAGGTTTTCAAAAATCCGAAACAAAAGTGCATACATTTAATTAACTGGCCTATGGGCATCAATAAAAGAAAAATGCGGTGATAAACATGCCATTGACTGACCGCAACAAAGAAGTGAATGAAAACATCAAATGTAGAATTGGAGGAAAACCTGACAGTAACTAGAGAAACTGATTGTAAAATCTGACAGTACTTTTAAATGATCGTCTATTTCCGCAATCACTGTTGGAAATAGATTACATATGGATTTTAAGGCTGTTAGACATTCATTTTCCGAATTCCCCTTCGTAATGTTAAGTCTATGGGCGTTTGATGCATTCTTATATTTAAAATATCTCCTCAGGTAAATTAATATTTCTAACTTCTTGCCGTGTTCACTTCTTAAAGGATGTGCCTTTTATTTTTTTTCAAATTATTTCTAAAATCTATGCTTAATTTAATAGTTTACATGTTAAAAACTGACGAACTGGAAGTAAAAGTTTATCCCTTCATATACAATTAAGCATAGACTTAAAAAATATATTGGAAAACTAAGAAACAAATGACACCATTTAAGAAGAGAACACCTAAAGAAGAGGTTAAAATTATTAATTTTCTGAAGAGATATTTTAAATATAAGAATGCATCAAATGTCCACAGACATTTTATTATGGAGGGGAATTTGGAAAGTGGCTGACCAGCAGCCTTAAGTCATTTTGAGCGTAAATGTGTCAGATGTTAAATTTTTTCAAAGATCGTGCGTGCTTTAGGATATTATACTAGCATCCGTCAAGCTCAAATGTCGAAGAATCTGAGTCGCATAAACATAAAAGATAACATAACAAGTAGGTAAGTGTGATCACAGATCGCACAGAAGGTTTCCTTTAATATTTCTTTCAAAACGATTTATCCTTTCGTTGCGTATTTTTGCTGCTTCCATGGTTTAATTTAATCGTGTTTACTTTGCGCCTCGCGCAAATGATAATATTTTTTTGTTTGTTTACATTTTGAATTTATTAGAACTTTTTTGAATAGAATTTTTTGAACTGGAAAAATGCAGTATGAATTTTATTAAGATATTATATTGTTGAAAAGATATGAAATGTGCAAACTAATGTTGTTGTTTGTAATGTGAAAGTTAATATATCTGTTTTTTATACATTTTGTGCTTGAATTTACTCCGAAGACATTATTAACTTAAGATATAGAATTCCCTTGATCTCCCTTTAGCCATGATAAAAGGTAAGATTAATACATTCATACTGTAGTTAAGATATTTTAATTTTGAAAATGAATACTGATAATTCAAATATCAGCATTAAATACTATTGAAGAATTTTATAAACAGGGATAGATTCAATTCCTTTAATTAATCCATTCAAATCGTTAATTTATAAATATGGAATTATTACATAGATTCTAATACTAATAAATTTAATTCTAAAATAATTCTAAAAGGAAGTTGTTAATTTTAATCAAATTAAAAATATTTGAATCAAATCATTTAAATATAATCCAAATTTCTTTTTTTTTTCAACATATGAAATTAAAAGTAATAGTGGAGAAATAAATATAGATTTTAATTTCTGAAAAAAAATGTTTGATAAAATAATTTAAAAGTCGAATCATAATTAAACCGCAATGGCTTAAAAATAAAAATAAAATTGAATTCCAAAAAATATTTTAAAAACTTTTTAAAAGCAATGAGCTATTTTTATATCATTGATGATAAATAAGTCTTAAATAAAATCTTTGACGGTTTCTTTCATTCACAAAATTTAAAAACTTTTATTACGTATTTTTATATTAATTTTTAAAATAAATACAGCATTTACTTATAAAAAAGTATTTGTAGCATTAATTAATAATTCTGTTTTGTGTTCAGTTTTCATAAATACAGGGTGGTCATAAAAAAACTTTGCCGATATATGGAGCTATAGCGGCCAGTCCGCTCAACCGATCGAGGTGAAATTTCAGATATAGCTATTCAGAGGTATGAGCTCGAGATTCTGTGAACGGCAACAAAATGGCGCTCACGGTTACGGTTATAGTTACAGAAACTCGAAAATTTCCAATGGCAACACCCATTTTTTTCATCGCAAGATGCTCAGCGCATGCGAAAACCCTAAAGAGCGTTGAAACCGTACGTGTATCGCAAGAAACGGACATGTTATGCACGCACAAAAAACTGTTCTGCGAATCCTCCCCCCCCCCATAGAAAAATCTCGATTGGGGCGCAAGGAGGAAATTTGCATATGATACACAGTCAGTACACTAAACTCTGTTTACAATACAGATCGGGGAAATTAAAACTTTTATTTTGATTACACATTTTCCACATCGGTGCCATCCCCATTAATTGCCTGTGATGACACCCATGCGGAAAATGTGTAATCAAAATAAAAGTTTCAGTTTCTCCTATCTGTATTGTAATCAGAGATTAGTGTACTGACTCTGTATCATATGCAAATTTCCTCCTTGCACCCCAATCGAGTTTTTTTTATGGGGCGGGGGGGGGGAGGATTCGCAGAACGGTTTTTTTGTGCGCATAACATGTCCGTTTCTTGCGATAGGCGTACCGTTCAACGCTCTTTATGATTTTCGCATGCGCTGAGCATTTTGCGATGAAAAAAAATGGGTGTTGCCATTGGAAATTTTCAAGTTTCTTTAACTATAACCGTAACCGTGAGCGCCATTTTGTTGTCGTTCACAGAATCTCGAGCTCATACCTCTGAATAGCTATATCTGAAATTCATATCTGCTATTCTGAATAGCTATATCATTTCGATCGGTTGGGCGGACTGGCCGCTAGAGCTCCGTATATCGGCAAAGTTTTTTTATGACCACCCTGTATTTCATAAAAGTAGACTAAAAATCCCGGCTTTCATTTATTAATGTTTTTCGCAGGCTGATTCATGAAAAACCGTCCATATTAATATTTAATAAAAAGAATAAAAATTTTCCTTGTATATTCTCCGGCCAAACCCGATTGCTTTGACCAAACTAGTTTATTTTAACGAGTATCGTATCAACTATTTTTTTCATAACTCAAACTAGTTTATCCTGACGCCGATAGGATAAAAAAAATTTCTTCAGGTCAAACTAGTTTATTTTAACGCTCATAGGATAGACTAATTTTTCCTAAATCAATCTAGCGTGGCCGATCACTCATAGGATAAACTAGGTTTGCCAGCTATTCATTGATCCGAACTAGTTTACCGTAGTCCGATATAGTTTATCCTAGGTTAATTCAATCTGTTGTCATTTTCAAACCATTCAAACCGTTCCGACGTAAACCTTCTAGTTTATCCTAGTTCGATCTAGTTTATCATAAGCCATTGCAGTTTGACGTGCTTCTATTGATTTCTACTATAGGTGATCCATCAGCCTTGTGCAAAGTAGCATTGTCGTCATTTCTGTGTAATATAAACCGACCTCCATAATAAATTTTTTGTACAATATATTTTTCGAAGCTCACCAGAAAAAAATGGCTGTCAAATAATACCAGCTGTCAGTGTGATAATGGCTGTCGTAATAAGCTTTAGAAATTTACGCAAAAATTACAGCTATCACTTTTATTTTATAAAAAAGAATAGGTATTTGTGAATGAGAAAAAATATGCAATTACGAAGCTTTCGCAATTTTTCGTGTAAGTCTTGTTGTGTTTAGAGTATTGCTGCCAGTTTTGTTCACAACAGCCAGTAGAGTCTAAAAAATGTGTAGAAGAAGTCGTTTACCCGATTCATTAAGGAGCCGGGTGGTAGGATGGATGGAAATGGGGCTGTCACAGTCCGATACTGGTAGACGGCTCAATATGTCTCGTAGTGTAGTGAAACGACTCTGGAATCAGTATGAACCCAAAATTCTGTATCCAGAAGACATGTTGCTGGCCACCCATGTATTATAACACATGCAAAAGACTGGTTTCTAGCTCTTTCGGCCCGAAAGAGAAGACGCACTACTGTGCCGCAAATCATTACGTAAACAGGGAGAAGAATCTCCGCTACTACAGTGCGAGGACGTCTTCACGATCTCTATGCAAGGCGATCAGTTGTGTGTTTCCCCAAAACAGACGACAGAGAAGAGCCCGCTTATGTTGAACAAGAAAACATGTTTCCTGGACCAGATAACTGTGGGCTTCTGTATTCTTCACAGACGAGTCTCCATTTACACTAGAGAATGATTCAGGACTTCTTCTGATCTAGCGAGAACAATTCAATCGGCACCATCAATCAAAACTGTTAAAACACACAGGAACAGTAACGGGACTATGTTTGGGACTATCTTGGAAGACAAGTTGCGGTTTTAAGTCCTCCTCCAAGATAATTAAATGAGCTGGAACAAGGTTTACTCCATGTCTGGTCAGCGCTACCAATTTCGGTGCCTGAAAATTTAATTGAGAGCATGGAAAGTAGATACCGCCAAAGCATTCAAGTCCGGGATGGACATATTCTGTATCATAACCAGTTTTTTAATGTTTGTGTCACATTTTTCTGCATAATATTGTGATGTACTGATTTTTCCAAGAATGGAATTTTCTACCATGAGAGCTTATTTCTTGTAATTTCATTTATACGTTTAATTTAAGAAAAATTTATATGTCACATTTAATAAATAACAGTTTATTATACATTTTCTCCAAATTTGTTGTTTCTATATTCAATTGTTTGGAAATTAGACGCAAAAAACGGTTGTACCTTAACTTTTGGAGGCCAGTGTATTATTTTATACGACGGGGGATAGGATACTGTCCCTTTATCTTTCTTTTTTCTTACCGTTCGCCATGTAATTATAAAATATGTTCCATATGAAAAATTTCGAGCAGGAAAACGAAAGTATGGGATGAGAAACATAAAAAAATAGGAGAAGGGGGATTTAGAGGATGAATAGTATAACCTCGAAAATTCAGTATCGTCTGGAGCGGAATTTCAGAGGAATATAAAATGCACTTCTGGTATTTTTACGGGTATAATTATTCATAACTAAATTTGAGGCAAGTGATATTTATGAGAGAAAAAAATCATTGATTTTATTTTAATTTTTGGAATGAAATCGGTTTTTGCCGATGACATACCTATGTGTAAATATGGAAATGAGAAAATTTCATGGTAGAATTAAAGAACATAAACCAGATATCAGATTAAATTGAGCCTATATCGCATTATCTAGATTATCACAAACTAAACCAATAAATATAGATCTTATTAATTCGTAAATAATTTTTCGCACAAATAATTAATAGGAAGCCACTAAAGAGACTAAATTAAAATAATTGCAATTAAAGATATAGCTTTCAACAATGTACTATGATACGATATTCATAGAGTATGGGAAGATCTGCTGCTTAATAGATAAAAGCTCATTTTATTGGAAATTTCAATACCTATATGTGGCATCTCTCATCAAACGTAAAGTATTTAACCTATAATTATTTCTTATAGATAATTCTGGAAAATGGGCAAAAGAAAATATTAAAACTTTTAAATATCCACTGATGATGTACGTGTTATTGTTGAAAGCACTTTCGGTTTTTAATGTATTGTAAGATGTTTTTATTCATTTAAAATAAATTTATATTACATGTATGCATTTGAAAGGAATTTTTTGTACATTTATTTGTACTTTTTTATAGAGCATTAAAATATTTTTAGAATCAGTATTATATTTTTAAAAACAATTTAAAGTTTTATTTAATTTGATAAACTATTTAGTAGAGAGTTGAAAATCTAAAAAGTATAAAACATAAAAGGATATAGCTAAATATACACTTTAAAATAAAAATGCATTCTATAATTATCGAATCTAATTACCATCCGTATCTTTCGATTGTTATTATTCTTCTTAAAATATCAAACCCTCTGCAAAATACTATTAAAAAACTAATCATGACACAGCATTTTCCCGATAAGTACTAAAAAATATATTAATATTTGATTCAAAAATTTTGATCTTTGTTAATTTTTTTCTACTCTTCAGAGAAAATGTACAAAAAATGAAGTCTCATAAAAATTCATATCTGAGAAACTATTTACCATAAAATCTCAAGTGACCTTATTTGATTAAATCTCTAAATTAAAGTTACATAAAATTATATAAATTGATTAAAATTTTGTACATGATTTATTTATTTTTTACATTAACTTACAGTGTTAATGTTAAATTAATTCTGTTTATTTTCTATATTTTCTTAGCACGCAGGAGATAGTCTGGCTTTATCTTAAAATATGTTCCGCAAACATAAGTGGCTGAAATCTCAAATCAATCCTTGTAAACATACTTTTATATTCAGTTGTTCCGAGCGATGATTTTACAACTTAATTACTGTCAAAACCCTTAAGGCTTCTGAACACACACAATCTTTATTGTATGCATAGCGTAATATGCTCTTATTTACACAAATTTTAAAGTTTTCAAAAGTTAACTAGAAAACTTAAAATCTTAAAGGCACTGAAACATTAATAATGTGAAATGTTTATTTTCGTATCGCGCTTAGCTAATTTTATGTTTACTCTTCGTTAATTTCAATTTAAGTGCATAGGAGATCATTCATAATCATAAAACAGTCTGAAAGCAAATTTTTAACGCTTAACTTCAAGTAATGCATAAAGCATAATCTTACGTTTGAAAATTATAAATAATGAGTAAATAAGAGTAAACAAGTAAATAATTTTATATGTGTAATTGGGTAATATGTGTATTCGAAAGTATGCCACATCATAATTCTATTTTTTTAAAGCCGATGAAATTATCACGCTTTTAAAATGTGTGGTGTCCGAACGGGGGATGGCGAGCATAGCTTGCAGGGAACTCGTATAGCTTCCTAGGCATACAGGGTGATTAATAAAAACGTGGACAAAATGATATGACAAATCCAGCATACAAAAGGATCAAAAATCACATAGGAACATAAGGTGGCAAACTACTTATTGAGTCACAAATACAGGGTGTTTCATTCCAGCTACGCCCGGTTTGATAGTAATAATTTCGAGGAAAATAAAAATATTGTAATGAAAATGCAACGATATGTACCTTATTTTGTGTGAAATGTGATAACGTTACGAAAAGATCTCGAAAAACATATTGCTCAAGAAATCGATGATACCGCATAAACTGATTATGGCAGTCCAAAATGTGAGGTGCCAAGTGCATATTGCTGGTGCGTATAATGTAAACTTCTACCACTTTTGTTCGCTGTTATCACACTTAGAACAAAGGTGAGTATGTCTGTTAAATGTTTTATTATAATATACTTCAGTTTTCTGAAATTTATTACCGTCAACCCAAATTGAGTTAGGATGAAACACCCTGTATTTGTGACTCAATAAATGGTTTCCGGCCCTATGTTCCTGTATGATTCTTTATCCTTGTCGTATGCTTGATTAGTCAT
This sequence comes from Maratus speculifer, assembly GCA_964019185.1. NCBI lineage: Eukaryota > Metazoa > Arthropoda > Arachnida > Araneae > Salticidae > Maratus > Maratus speculifer. The sequence continues at coordinate 4,294 of CAXHSM010000559.1, read as the reverse complement.
ATCAATTTGTCCACGTTTTTTTTTTTAATCACCCTGTATAACAGTTAGCTAGGAAAAAGGGATTGCTTTGCAATACCGTACAGAAGCAGAAAGCGATTCTGCAGGGATTAGTTAGCGTAGCAAGCAGGAGCGCGCAATATCCCCTAGACATTGAAATAAAAAACGATGTTAAAAAAAACAGTGTCAGATATGTAAACTGGAAGTATTTTTTTTAAATCAACAAAAAACTAATTCTCACAACAATTGTAATTTATCTATCGAATAAGACATTTCAAATTGAAAGTTAATTGGAAACATTATTATTTACAGTAACATAGATTAGTATGTTCGGAAGGAATACCATATTTACTCGTGTATACCGCGCATGCGTGTATAACGCACACCCAGTATTTTAGAGTGAAAATACCGATTTTTTGTATCGCGTATATAACGCGCACTATAAATTTGGCATGCAAAGGAACGTATCATTAAATGAATTTCAGTAAAGTCAATCGAAACAAATGTTACGTCAGACCAGAAAAGAAATCGAAACTGTTTTTTGAAGACTTCGTGTAGGTAGTGAGTGTCATGATCGAAGCTAACGAAAAAGACAGGTACCGCGTTGTATTTCATGTGTCTTTTTTTTAACAGACCGCTATAGTGACGTAATGCTCTAGTAGCGTACTTTTTTCTTTCGTCGAGGATTGTTTAATAGTGTTTAAACATCGTTACTGCCATTTTTGTATTAAAAAAATTGTAAAATAAAGATGCAGGAATACTTCTATTTAGTAAGATTCCAGTTTTATGTTCTTCGATGAATACAATTCTTGATTCGTAGGTATATCCTGTAATTACATAAAGATTTAAAAAAATATTCGGCGTATAACGCGCACCCACGGTTTTTGCCCGAAATTTTAGGAGAAAAAGTGCGCTTTATACACGAGTAAATACGGTATTTCTAAAATCACAATTATTAGCAGAAATATTCTAAAAAAATATTAACTATAAAATTTGAACTGTAATTTTTATTTAAAAAAACATCCGGATCAATCTAGATGTATAAGAAATGTTTTATTAAATATGGAAGTAAACAATAAAATTTTTCAAAATTCATTGCACATTTCATGTCGTTTTATCATGTCTAGTAAAAAAAGCCGAATATGAATATATTTATGTGACATATAAACGCATATACATGAGTTTTCACAATCGAGAACTCTTTGATATACACAGTAAATATCAATAGACAAAAACTCTACTGTTTAATTAATTTATTATATGTTAGCTTATTTTCGAATTTTTAATTACTTTTTTTAATCGAAGAATAAAACGGGCGTATCTCCTAACAGCGGATAATTTGGTCTTAAAAATTCCAATTAAAGGAAAATGAATGGAGATCTATTTATAGGGACATCGCCATTTTTTTAGTTATAATTCAATTTGTTACGGCCAGTGAAATTACTGTACTTTTAGAATTTTGGATGCCTGGAGTTAGGGTGCTCGTAGGTGGTTGAGCGCCCTAATTGTACAAAAAGTAGTATCATAAGATTACCACAATAGCGCAAAAAAATGGTAAACTTACCGAAATATCACCAAATTTAGTAATACATTTTAATTTATTTCGAAACATTAGGGAATCTTAATGAAACCTGTCCTTAAATTATAATAATAATAATTTGTTATATTTATATTATTTTGATTGTTTCAGTGGTTAAAGCGCGCAGTTTGATTTCATATCTGTTCATCTTATGTATACATTATTTGAATTTTATTTAGTTATGGAATGTACTTTTAGATACAAGACAGAAAAAAATGCGTAAATTTTTATGTTTAGGTGAGTGAGATTAAGAAAATCAGACTGCATGCGATAGTGATAATTAGAAAAAAAATATTTGAAAATTCGTTTAAAAATTTTAAAAAATACCCGTAAATTGAGATATACTTCTTAACTAAATGTCATTTGAATAATTTTTTTTTCTTATTTTCAATGAAGTAAAAATTGATTCCCTGATAGTTAGAATTTAAAAAATTGCTATAAAAGTGAAAAAATCTGAAAAGTTGTTACCAGAATTTATACGACATCACTGTTAGTGACGGAAGTCGTTTTACATTATAATACTGTTTCTTGCGAATTTTAAAATTCTGTATATTATTTAATTTTCTTTATATAGTAGCATAAGAAGAAATGCGAAAAAATGTATTTATGTAGCTATATTATACATTAAAAAATTCCAATTTAGTAATTTTGTTGTGCCTTGTTTTTAATGTTATTTCTTCATTTAATTTTGGTTTTATGTGTGTTGGTAGCTCCGAATTCGTATTATTTTGCTTTTTCATGACTAATACGAAGATGAAACCACACACTTCATTTGTGGTTCCAAAGTATTTCGGGTTTGACAATTCTGCTTTGGTTATACAAATTCCATTTGTATTCATTTTCTTTATTTAATTATTTTTTTCCTCGTGTTCAAAATGCTTTTTTTCGAATAAATTCAAATGGTTCATATTGCAATACAATTAATGGCTATATATATATATATATATTCGTTTAATTTTATATATTCGATCCTTTAATGGCTTATTAAATTTTTATTTAATAAAATTGAAATTATTTTAGTTAGAATAAGTTATTTGTCTGATTTATATTAAAAAATGTCGGCAAATGTTTGTTTGCATAAAACATTTTTCAATACAAAAATTGAGAAAATTTATCCTGAATAAATGTTATGAAAAACTCAAAATCCCTGACGGAATAACAAAATTATTTTCTTCACAAACTGTTTTTCAATGCAAACATTTTCCAACAGCTCTTCAATATTTCTTTAAAACTTTTAATTTATCCCTTAACTTTGAAAACTTTAAAAATTTGTAGTCGTTTGAAGTATAATATTATATAATACATTTAAATAGCATAGGACGCCAATAGTAATAATAAGAATATAAAGTCTAAATCCCAATTTGAATTTGAAAATAAGTTTTAAGTAAAAAAAAGTAAATTTTATAAACCAGCACATTTTTTAGAAAAATGTAAAATGTCACTTAAGGTTTCAGGAGCTGTGTAAATTTGCAGCAGTATTTGTCTGTGTAATTTGTAGTAGTATTCTTCCTATAGAATATTTCTGTCATGAAATCCAGGTAGTTCAATATCATAAATACAAAATCTGTATTTTTTCTGGACACCATATACGAAAGAATTTTTAAATTTATTCATAATTTGTTCATAACACTAGCAAGCTATTGCTGGTCCATTTTCCAAATGAAACTTTATCAAACAAAATGATGAATTCGAACTTTTATTTTAAATTAATATTGCCATTCACTTGGAAAGTTTTTTTTTTGCATTTGCATACCTTATTATTCATTACTTTATTTTATGAGTTTGGCAAAATTCGGGCTATTTAGAGGCAAGTCTTTCACAGTAGCTTTTTAAAACAGATGTTCGGAAGGAAATAAATGTTCCTAAGGAATTTCTGTATCCCTCCTTCTTCATCTTCAAGTTTGTACACAAAGTTATGGGACACCTTGTGCAAAATAACTGTTATAAATATTTTCATAATTTATTTCAATATTACGATGAAAGCAATGGGAAGCGGTTATTTCTGTTTAAACGAAAGTGTAATTTTAAGATGAAAATCAGTAACATAAAAAATACATTTTTTTCTAAGTTGTAAAAATAAGAAAAAGTAATTATCGTATATTTCTGTGTATAAGCCGAATATAGGACTTTTTAATGAAAAATCGCCCAAATACAAAAATCCGTGTATCAGATGATGTAAAAAAATGATGAAAAATTCAATGATCGAAGACAAATAGAAACGCTAAACAGAAATCTGAACTATTCGAAATTATTAATCGCTCCTGTTCTGTTTTTAAAAATCTGTTGAATCTATTTAATTGGGTTCCACTGGAAGTTCATATAAATTAGCCATTTAAATACAAACACCGATCGAAATAGGCTGAATGTATGCACTCTGTGAATACAGTTATGACAAACTGCGGAAATTTGAAAAATGTTGACATCGTCGCTTTATTAGAATGTGTGAAGGAATCTTAACTTGATCTTAAATTATGTAGGAATTGGTGATAAGAAAGGAATAACCGTCCGTTACATCAGTAATGAAATTGAAGAAACTGAGGATAATGCCAATTTTGAAAAATATTGTGTGTGTGGTGATGAGAAACTGGCAATATTAATTATAAAATACCAATGAAAGAAATTCATATTATGAAATTGCTTTAAAATTCTGAAAATCAGTTAGGTATAGTGAATGATGATTGCTGACTACACTGTTATAAAGGAATGGAATGTGAAAAT
>CAXHSM010000558.1:0-58000 GCA_964019185.1 Maratus speculifer | reverse complement strand
GAATTATTTCCAAACAATTAAATCAAATTATTCATAGCTATTTTAAAATTATTCTAAAAATGTCTTTTACGAAGAAAAAACATTATGTAGAAATAGTGGAAAATGTAGTGGCAAAATATGGACTTAATTTTCTAATGTACAGCGATAAATGAAGAATAATACCTTACTATTCTGTTCTATAATTAAAAGGACAAAATACAGTGTTTAACCCATTGGCGATGTCTTTTTCGAGTGTCTGTTGCACTTTTTATATTTTTTTATCACTCTTTTTCTTTATAACAGAAATTATGTCCTTTGAATCAGGGAAATGCCTTACATAAACAATGCAAAATTTACATTAAAAAGATAACTGATTAGAATAATCAACAAGACTGAGAATCGTATGCATTGCAAATATGTGACGTACGTCCCGAAAGCGTTAAGCAACAAAATATACTTATTCAGGATGGCGAGTGGTCAGAGAAAAAGACACACACAAAAAAGGGAACTACCAGTGTTTTCTTACAGAAAATATTTGCAGCAACTTAAAGGAATTAAAGAAGGCGAATTTCTCGTTAGAAAAATACCGTTATTTATTTATTTATTTATTTATTTTATTTTTTACTGTAATTCTCCAGGATCACTCGCCGCCCTGTTATTTAACCAATTTAACCAATGCTTAAAATTTTGTTTATTATTTCGACCTAAATTTCGTGGATGAAAAGTTCATTTTCCATTTCTAAACAGTTTTTAATAGTAAAATAATTTAAAAAACAGTTTGTGTGAAAATATTTAAAGTTATTTTAAAATATTATACTGTGAATATCTATTTTCCAATTTGAAATAAATTTAATTTTTTTTACTAGTGAAACATAATAGAAATAAAATCAACTTACTATTATTCCTACAAACTGAGATTATATAATGTTAATAAAGTGTTTACGCTTCAATAATTTCGATAATTTATTCCACTCCGTAATTTTAATCTATATGGCAGATATTGGAATCAGAATCTTAGATAATTATTCACATTTATCGGTTAGAAAAAAAACCCTCTTAATTTTAAGAAAAAAATAGATATATAAAATAAAAATTCGAAATTCATTTCGGTCATGTGCTCTCAGATTATGAATTATTTTTTAACACCATTCTTTTTTAACGAATAAATTCAATTTTAATATACTCTAGAGATTCAAATTGATTCTTACTCTGCTGAAATGATATTAACAATGGCTCTCGAGTGTAAATAATATGAGCTCCGCTAAGCAAGTCTTTCCTAAGAATTACTTAATTTCAAAGCTATCCAATCCATGTCAAGTGATTTCATGAAAAAAAATATCATATTCGTTTCATTTTCGTTTGTTTGGAGAGTTCTTCACTTTTGGTTATCGACTATCGGCTTAGAGCAATTCTGTTTAAATGGCAAAAATTAGTTGTTTTCACACTGTTTGAGACTGGATTTTCAAATTCTCTTTCATAATCCTCTTTAACTGAAATTCCTTGTAAATCTTTAGTGCTTAAATTCAGAAAAGCTGAGTAAAATTTAATAAAAACAGGTAAATGGATTTTGATTATATCAGCAACTTTTAACTAATGTTGGGTGAAGAGCATTTATTCTTTTTTTTTATTTAACATAAAAGTAATTCAGTCATTAATTAGCTCTTAGAACAGTAAATAGCATTAAATGGATCAATAGTTTTACATTTTAGAGTGACGATTACACAAAAAAAATAATAATTTGATGATGATGGTTATATCGTGCGAAGATTTTTTTGTGTGTGTGTGCGTGTGTGTGTGCGCGCACTTGAGGGCCCACGCACCCCTTAAACATATATTTATAGTTATAAATTTAAATAATTACAATTCGACTAACCGCTTCTTTTTCAAATAATTTTCTGGAAAACATGAAGAAAAAGAAAATTTTTAACCCTTTCAATGGCAAAGCACTTCTATGTGTATCATGCTCAAATCCTTAAGTAACAGCAGAAACTAAGTAAAAATTTATTTTACAATAAATAATAGCTTTTCTTCTTCATATTGTTAAAATGCAAATTTTTCAATCAAAATTCCTGTATCAATATATATTTTCGGAATTGAAATCAAATGGTCCAAAAATAAACCACAGCTCTTCAAATGATTAAAGGAATTACGCCGATTTTCCAAAAAAAAGTTTAATAGCAGCTCTATATGTATATATATAGAGAGAGGGAGAAATAGATCGTGATAAAGCACCCAGTGTAGAAAAGAACCTGTCATACTTTTAACACGGCTTATGGAAAATAAGCAAAAAATATTATCTATATGTAGAAGAGTTTTTTTATTTTCCACGATGTATTACTGAGCAGTGGCAAGTTGCTGCAGTTTCAAATTAATGTATTAAGATTCAAATTCAGTAATTAATTCAAAAATAAAAATTTTGGGCGTTTTGTCCAAAATAGTGTTTTGCTATATACAGATATCACGCCCTCCCACGTGATTTTCACGCTCGCATTTCAAAAAAGAAAATTAACTGAAATAAATGAAATCCTAATTTCATTTATTAGATTTATAAAGCGTAATAGTGTGCTTTTACAATTGACATTAATAATCATAGTAATGGGATCACACAAGTTATAATAAAAAATAAAAATAACGACATTTTAAGCCCGTTATGTGTATAAACATTTGGGCCTTGAAGAGCTAAAGCAGTTTGGTAAGCTTCTTCGCATGGACGGATCTTTGTTCAAGCGTTTCATATTCATTGTTAATAAAGTAAAATATATCCGTAGTTAGTAAAAAACGTTCGATATGAGCTGTTCTTTCATGATGCACAAACTTTATAAACGGGAAGTATGTATATATTGAAAATTTCATGCGTATGCATATTTTTAAAATATTTCCTTTTTGAGCGAACGTCGGCAAAGAATACTCGGAGATAAAAAATATAGTTGATGAAATTAGCAAATGAAATAAGTAATTAAAATTATAGCGAGGTGACAGTATTCCTGAAATTGCAAGACTAAGAAATTCTTCGGTACTCCATTCTGACAAGTATTACGCTATATATTATTTCTTTGCTTTATGTTTAGAATAGGAGTAAATTACTTTAAATTGGTATAATTAAAAACTAATTGATATTTCTACACAAATGTTTCCCCTACTCGTAAAAGCACTTCAATTAAAACTAACCGGGTAAAAGTCGAATAATTTTATAACTCTTTAGTTTTATCTAAAAGTCTTTAACCCTTTGAGCTCTGGGGTGTAAATTTCTTCAAAATTTCAAATGTCACATTGGCACCAGTATTTTGCAAAGAAAAAACAGGTTAACCATAAACACGAAAAAATGCATCAAACCTTTTTGAAGTAAATTTGGTCAAATTTTCTGGTGTCATTGTGACATTTTGGAATTAAAATTATGTGGTAGAAAATTCTACCAGCAGAGCTCAAGGGGTTGAAGTGATCCTGTAAGCAAACAGCAACAGCTATAAATCTATATTAGAACTAGAAGTTTACATATGTGGACTGTTGTGACATATTCTATTATCATATGTAAACGAAAATTTCGACAAGTGTTAAGTCGTTTAATATTTTTTTGCTCGATGTTATATGTAGCAATAAATTATTTAAAACTGGTATAAATCAAAAACGAATTAATATTTTTACATGAAACTTTCAACTGCTATGAAACTTGTCTTAACTGCTATGAAAACAATTCAGAAAATTCAGAAAACCGTGTATACCTCTATCAACACCTTTTTGGCCTAAAAAGGAATCTGAAAAGTGCAGAAAAAGAACGAGAAAACACTTATAAAATCGTATACACTGAAAAGCTGATCCAAGATTTCGAAAAATAATATTTTGTAAATAGTATAATGCACACAAAATATGTACACTTTTGCATAAGCATGAAATATTAACTTCCATTGTTTGTTTGTTTTTAATCTCTAATTACGCTTCCATAAAATAGGTATCTGTAATCCAATAAATCGATAACAGAATGTTGCTAGAATCGATACTAGAAAATAATGGTATATGCTATAGAAAGAAAATTATAATTTATCAATGTTTTATCATTATGCATTTGCATAATGCTTTATATTTTGTGACTGAAGCTAATTCATGCATAGATTTGGTTAAATTAAGAATTATATCAACATATTAAATCCCATAATCATATAATTTATTCATGATATTAACATAAATTTTTCTATCACGTTCCAAATGCTTAATTCTCAATTAAAGTAAAATGGAAAATGTTTTAAACTATGCTTTTCATATAGTGTGCACATATATTCGTTGTTTTACAAGAAAGTGCATTTAATTTAAAATTACACTTGTTAGTCATAGCAAACGCGGTAGCGTTTGGTATAATATGATTAAGAAACGGAAAATGCAAACGTCTTTTTGAAATTTCTGGAGAACCAGTGATCTTTTTTTTTTTAAAGATAGAATTCGACGAGACGAACAGAATGATAGCATTCAAAAAAATATCGTAGTTTACTGTAGTTTTTTTATTTTACTTTTAACGAAAAAATGAAGACATACAATTCAACAAGCAATAGCTAACGATTCTATTTATTGATTAACTTCATTTTTGGTTCCCTTAAATCCTTTTGGTAAAATTTAAAATAGATTTTTTTCATCTTTGTATGTTTAACGATCGCTAAGAAAATCGAATTTGTGTCTCAAAATTCCAATTGAACTTTGATTCTTGTTGTTGCTGTTGTAGTCTTTCTTTATTCGTTGCCACCAAGTTTAAATATGTATAATTTTTTTTTTTGTATGTAACATAATTCATTCAAATTAAATAAATCACGCGAAAAACATAATTATTTGTTGTTATTGCGAAGCATTTAGTTTCAGTTATTTGAATAAAGGTGTGAGCTCACTGTAATTATTTTCGTTCGACTCCTTGGTTTATTTTTGCAGACATCATACACTTTATATGACCAAAGCTACCTTATCATAATATTTTTCCCGTTGTTAGCGCCATCTACCGTGAGAAACAGAAATATTTTTAAATTTTTATCCATATATGTTCTTTTATTTTCTTTATAATGATCTATCCATTTGTAGTTTGCAAATGATAGTCGTTAATTTCAAAATTTTCATTTGTTTTAGAGATTTTGTTTTAATAACATGAACTTAATTTATTATTTAACATGAACAACAAAAATAAAAAAAAGTACTGTTGTATTTCGGTAGGTAAATAAATGATTATAATAACCAGGAATGTAGAATATTTACCTTTCAATTCCTCAGAAATATCAGTTGTCGAAGTAAATGAATAGTTTCTGGATCCCGAAAATGCGACATATTTTAATATATATATATATTTTGTTATTCTATCATTATCTCTAATGTATTTTTCACATATTTTCAAATATATAGGATTTACTTTATTACTGGCGCCTTGTTTCTTTTCACAGTTCATTTCATGTTGCAATATTAATTTAACATCGTTCCTTCAACTTTTTTTAAATGCACAATTTTATTTATTCATTTACAGTAATGTGGATCATTTCAGTTTAACATAATTTAGACGCAGGCTTCACTGTTATTTCATATAAAGTTTCTATGTATCAATCCAGGAAAAGTTTCATAATTGGGTCATATCTTGGGGAGCATGGCTTGATAAAAAGTTAATTTCTTTATTGTAACTCACATGTATTAGGTGAGTTTTACGAAAATTTGGTATCTTGGTTATCCCAGGGTTCGTACGGATACCGTTATTTTCCAGGTAAAATACCAGCATATTTTTATTAAGAAAATAATCTAGTTCATATGCGCGAAATTTTGCTTTATTTAAAAAGATATTTTCTATAAAAATAAATGCTGGTACCAAAGAATTTTCTGATCTTGAAATTCAAGGACCCGTACGAACGCTGTATCCCGTCGGCCAAAATCTATCGCCAAACTATAAATTAAATACCAGAAATAGATGATCGTAAACGTCACATTCACTACATATTAAGCACAATATACGTCATATATTTATTACGTCATCAAGAGATTTTTAATTCGACTTTTTATTTCTACTTTTATTGATGTTCTACTTATTTATTTGTTTTTTCGTTTTTTAAACGAAAAATTAGATAATTTGTAGAGCTTGGCGATTAGTAAAGTTTGGCTAAACTAGTCGACGGGATAACCAAGTAGTACTGTTAGTTTGCAAAAACGCGATACTTGAGCAATGTGGTATCAAGTATACAGTTTAAAAGTAAAATTAGTTTTGTGCCAAACTACTAGTTTATAGTAAGCCAATTTGCCGTAAGTCTAAATAAGAAAGAATCCCCGGTACTACTTGGTTATCCCGTCGACCAATTTCGTCAAATTATACAAATCGCCAAACTAATAGCCAAATTATACCATATTGACATAATATTTATTTTAAATAACGAAAAAACAAATAATTAGTAGAATATTAATAAAATTATTAATAAAAAGTTGAAATAAAAATCACTTAATGACATTTTAAACACGTGATTCGTATTTAATTTCATTGAATGTGACACTCACGATCATTCATTATTGACATTTAATCTTATAGTTTGGCGATAAGTTTTTGGTCGACGGGATAACCTAGTAGTACCAAAAATACAAATAAAAAGGCGAAATAAAAATAATGACAATTTAGAAACGCGTATCGTATTTAATGTCATTAAATGTGACATTCACGATTACCGTTATTGGCATTTAATCTTATAGTTTGGGGATAGTTTTTGGTCAACGGGTGAAAGTGAACCAAGTAGTACCAAGTTAATTTTGGTTGTGAAATAGATTACAGGAAAATAATTATATTAAACTACATAATAATAAATCGATCTTTTCAAATTTAGGGGTCTTGGCCCTTGTCAAGAAAAGAAAATTAGGCAACACGGTTTTTATACAATAAAGCAATAATTTTCAATATTTGTACAATTTATTTAATATAAAAATCCATTTATTTTTTTATTTTTGTATACAAGTATAAATAAATCGCGCATAAAAATCTGTAATAATATCTGTTAATTATATTTATACATGTAATTTCTTATAAAACAAGTTATCATTAGTTTATTTTTGTTTTCATAATTGTTTATATTATTTGGCAACAAATCACACTTTTTAAAGCCCAAATTGCTTACCGAACTGCTTGCCAATTGTGTCAAGATTTAAAAAAAGAAACCTTCAAATTATTCTGTATTGAAAAAGTACCAATAATCTAACATTTAAATCTTCATTTTCAACATTTGTCACATTTTAGGAAGCTAGAAAATAATTGAGGGAAATAATTTATTTTCTACGTCTTTATTTTAGTGGAATTTGTAAAATATTTTTACAAATTTGTCAATAACACAATATTTTCCATTTTTTCCATGTGATTTTCTTTATGGAGTATTACCAGTCCTGTGCACCAGGTGGCGTTACTTATATGAGACAAAGTCAGTTAATAAATTGGCAACTATCGGGAAATTTTCACCCGTAGACTTTCTCGGGATTGAGAAGTCTGTTATTATGATTAGGGAGCCTTGTATACGACAATGCAATAACTTTCTTAATCATTCTAATATAACAATAAAATTTTGGCAGCAAATATTTTGCTTTTCAAGATGTAAAAAAATCACTAGCGGCTCTTTCGAAGAGTGGCTCGCTATGAAATGGCTTAGTCCATTAATACTGCAGGTGGGGAGAGAGGAGTAGAATAGACTGGGAGAATTCAAGTTCAGCCCCTTACCTGGACTCTGGGCTGTGGTCCGATTTCTCTCTATAACCTAAGGGGTTTACCATAAATGATGTCGCTCTTGGAAGGGGAGGAGGGTGGAGGGGTTTATGAAATTGTGACAGTTTGTGACAAGGCAGTAGGAGGGGATAAGAAGAATTGTGACATTTTGGTTAGAATGAAATCATTGAAATATAGCAGATTAAATTATGAATTTATTTTAAAGATAAAATATTTTGTATTCATAAAAAAAAAAAAAAAAGATTTAAAGCCAAGTATGTTAAATTCTATTTCAAATTCCAAAATACTGTTGTTTTTAATTGCTGTTTTATATTAATATTTTACTTTTTTTATGCAAAATACGAATAATTGTTATTGTTCAGCTCACAAATGTCATTAAAACACATAGTTAAAGTTTAAAAATAAAATTGGAAATGTTATCTAAAACGCGTGCTTTGTTTATGAAATGCAAGTATTACGAACAGTTTACGTAATATAGTGTGACATGTCACGGGAGGGGGATGGGGGTTAAGCGCAATTTGACAAATGGGGGAGGGGAGTCAAAAATATGGAAATAACGCGAGGCCCCTAATGAGCATTAATTACGCAACGTTGATATTTAAAATAAAGAAAAACATTGCTTTTTTATATTGAAAATAAGATTTTGTTTAATACGTTTTACATTGTTTCATGTTTTTAATATACAATTTAGAAAATTAGTTTTTACTACATTTTATTTTTTAAATATTTTTATGTCACTGTCAGTTTGCTCGTAAATTTGAACAGGACGCATTATACAGATTATATTCCAATACGCAGAAAGCTTTGCTAATTTATCCCTTTCATATAGAAATTTAACTAACTAATTTTATCATAACAATTTTTTTTTATTATAATTATTTTGTTACATTATTACGTACATTATACATTATTATTTATATAAGTATCTCCCCCGCCCCTGGTAGATATCTTGTATTTATAAAAATTATTAAGTTTTCTTAAATTCCATTCTAAAGAAAAATTGGCTTTAAAACTTGTATTTATAAAAATTATTAAGTTTTCTTAAATTCCATTCTAAAGAAATATTGGCTTTAAAACTTATAATTTTTCTCCCATTACACAAATTTCTTTAACTATTTAATTGGAAATTTATTTAAAAATTATTATCGACAAACATTTCTTCTAATCACATCACTTATAATTAATTATTTTTAAAATCTTCCTTGATTATCCGAATTTACATATGTTTAATGACGCAGAAATATTTAATCTTTCTTATTACTTTTGTAAAGATATATTGCATCTTAAATCATTATATGTTTATTATTATAAACATTAGAAATGGATTTGCGATTTTTTTTTTTTTTTTTTTTTTTTTTTTTTTTTTTTTTTTTGTTAAATGTGCTAAGAAATTTTTTGGTTACCCAATTTTTTTTTCTAGATTTCTCAAAACAAATATGTAATAATAATAAAAACCATTACCTTTATAAAATTTATTTATTTATTTATTTTTAATATTATCACCTTTTTGAATATTTTTATTTGTAATAATAGATTTTTGTGAGCGAAATCTATTGACATCTGAGCATATTTTTTTAAAGAAAATTATTATTTATCAATTAAAGTTTATGTAATGTTATCATTATTTTAATCAATTTTATATTTACCTTTTGAATGTCCACACTTGCCTTTTTTCTTGTTTTAGGTGGAGAATTTGTGGCTTTACAAAGGCACGTCTAAAATCTTTTTAAATGTTTTAAATATTTCTGGACATTTAGTAAATTTATTATTTAAAAAAGGATAATCATATATCAGTATTTTAATCCTAATCACCCCAAACTCTTCAAATGGCAAAAGATATTTTTTTCTAGAGTGAAAATTTGTTAGATTTCTATTTATTTTTATAATTTTTATTATTTATATTCTACTCAAATCCATACTCTCTCACAAAACACAAATTTAAAAACTTTTTACTGTTTTAAAAATTTCTTGCCCATTTTTGTTAATTTACAGTAAAAAACAAAAATATTTCTAATACCCCTCCCCCCTCTCCTCAATTCTTCACATAGTAGAAAATATTTTAAACTTAAAAAACAAAACAAGTCATTTTCCATTTTTTTCCTTCTGTTTATCATTTTTATAAATATATAGTGATATTATCCTGTCTTTTAATATTAGAATTTTAAAAAGGAAAATAATAATACTAAAAAAAATTGCTCAAAAATTTCATTTTACTATATTAGTTTAAACAATGGATTAGAAACAGGATGTGTATTTAAATTTTTCATGTTACATCAATGCAAGAATAATGAAAGCAATGCGTAACAGCACCCGGTAATTGAATAATGAAATTGTATAACACATGTTCAATAACTTCAAAAGTAAAATTTGAGCGGTGCCGTATGTGGAATGTTGTGTCATACAATTTAGTTCGTAAGCCGAGTTCAGAAGATAAGCTATAAGACTACCTCCCAGTCTCCTCTTTTCATCTTTCCCCACCTTCTGTATCGAGAGTTCTAAATGGACCGTTCCGTTACATAGTGCGCCACTCTTCGAAAGAGCCGCTAGTAAAAAATCTATCTTCAGTTTTTATCAAAAAATTTGAATGACAAGTATTAAAAAATGCTCTGGTGAGCAACAAAAAAGGTTAATATGTTTCTAAGTATGAAAAAGTGTTTGACAAGTGCTTCTATTTGAGCATGAGCGAGGATAAGGAGTCCCTTCTTGTCCAAAGCTCACTGTCAATATCAAATTTTGAAAAAGTAATATTTGCGCTTTTTTCAAAAGAAATTTGCGTAAAACTTTCCGTCTTTCTTTTTAGTAAAATTTTCAATCCTGTTTTACATGTGAACTGTGCTGTTATTCTGCATTGCAATTGCATTACAAATAAGTTTTATGCGGTTCTATGCTGCCGGCATGTTTAGTGGCACTACACGAGTATGATATGCTACAGAAACTAAGGTTTCTGACACTATTTCGCCTTACATTCATGTTTAATTATGCTGTGTTTTTTCTGGCTATGTGTTTGCGCTACACATTTTTATCGCAATCGTGACTGATTTCTTTTGCACGAAAAAAGCGCAAATATGATTTTTTTTTTAATTTGATGTTGACAGTTAGCTTCAGCCAAGAAGGGACTCCTTATCCTCGCTCATGCTCAATTAGAAGCACTTGTCAAACACTTTTTCATACTTAGAAACACATTAACATTTTTTGTTGCTCACCAGAGCATTTTTTAATACTTGTTAATGTATAATTTAAAATTTTGCAATTCGAAAGAGTCGCGTGGGTCCACTGGTATTGACATAATTTAAATAAAATTTTCCCTGCTTTGGAGCACATTTTACTATGGTATATTCACTATAAGGGCTTTATAAAAATCCGTAGAAGGGTAATAATTTTTTGATAAAAAACAAAATTTATGCCAGAAAATTGAATCTCCCTTCGATAATTCGAATTGTAGAGGTACCGAAGACAATGAATGTCTCATTTTGAACTATCGTGAGACAGAAATTACAACAAAATTAATTTCTTTCGATGTTCTTTGGAGTAACTTATGGCATCTGAGAGTAGTTTTCTATAAAAGCCTCCTTACAAATGGGTGACACCACATATTGGCAAAAAACATAATTTCTTTCCAACTTACATATTTTTTGGGGGGGGGGAGGGGGTCCGTACTTATAAAGTGAAAACGGAAACCATTTATAAGATCACTCCTGTATCTGTCTGTCAGTATGTCACAGACATTTTACTCATGAACTATGAAACGTGGAAAGGTAGAATTTGGAGAAGTAATAAGGATTATTGACCCACATATTTACAGATTATTTAACGTTTACAAATATATTAAGGAAGGAGTAAGGGGCTAATTAAGTTGCTTGAAGAAAAGAAAATATTATCTTTGTATATCATGTGGGGTACCTTGTGAAAGCTTTCATTACGCCGAATTCAGAAATATATTACTTTAAATTTTAGGTGTTAGATTATTAGTGATATCGTCGAAAATATAGTGCAAAAACATTTCCCCCCCCCCAATATAATTCCGAATCTACTTAAACTAATATTATGAAAAAATTAGAGGTTATAGATGTTACTTTAAACATTGCATGAAAACTATAGTGATTATTCTAGGTTGCATAGTTTTTGAGAAAAACGCATTTTTCTGTTACACACAAATTTCGTTTTGTGGGCATTGAACAATGCTGTGGAGGAGCAATGGAGGTATTAGTCGTAGCAGGAGTATAAAAACATTGTTGATAATGATTTTTGAAAATATTCGTCTGTAATTAGTTGAGATATTAAACCTTAAATACAGGGACGGATTGGACATAAATAATGACAGGAGCTCTGCATACCATCGGCCTTTAAATCCTAGGTAACAACTTTTAATAATATATTTGCATAATGCAATACCTAGTAGTAGTAGAAATAGCAACCACTACGTTACGAAATTTTTGGTATAAAAACTTAAAAAAAAAATTCCTTACGCATGCGAACCTTTGATAAATACTAGGGGGTTTGCGTTGAGTGAGTCTCTCATTATGAACCTGATGTTTAAAATTCAATAAAAAAATCTATCAGTAAAAGCACGTCAAAGCGGCCTTGCAAGTTTGCGAGTACCTTTCTACATAAGCTTCTTTAGCACAATGCCAAGTTTAAACATTTAAAAAATGTTTTGTGTTAGCAACACAGGAATAAAAAGAGTATTATTAAGCTGAATTTTGTTTAATGAAATGCCTAATGAAGTTTAAATATGCACTATATTTTATTCTGAATACCGTGTTAAATTCCGCATGAACTGAAAATTATAAGATAAAAAAGAGTTATACAGCAATATTTCATATTTACTCTTCATATCTCTTTGAATTTTATGGTATGCCATTTATAATTTTCTAGTATATTCAGCTATAACCAACCCTACTTTCTACAGAGTGTATCTAAACTACTGCGCAAAACTTTAAGGCGTGATAATACACATCAAGACAAATAATATTAAATGGGAAACTAAGGGTCCCAAGCGTCTTCCGAAGGAGATAGGCGCCATCAAAGTTTAGGGTCCAAAATTTGGAATGATTGTAAAAAAATGGAAAAATTGGTCGATTCGCTTGCAGTTTTCACGAAAACTATTCTTTATGTCAGTATTGTCTTGAAAATAAATTATAAAGATAAATTTCAAAAAATGCCGATAGAGGGCGCTTTAGACTTTGGAGTAACGAACAACTATTTTTTACCCTTATTTTTTGCATCTCATTAAATTTTTTTATACGTCTAGACAAACTTAAATTTTGAGCTCAATATCTGTGGTTAAGTAACGCAAACTGAACTGTGTTCAATGGGAGTGGGTAGGTCAAGATTTCAAATGATTATAAAAAACAGAATAATTGGTCAATTGATTTGCGGTTTTCACTAAAACTATTCTTTATGTCAGTATTGTCATGAAAATAAATTATAAACATAAATTTCAAAAAATGCCGATAGAGGGCGGTTTAGACTTTGGAGTAACGTACAATAATTTTTTACCGTTATTTTTTTCCTTCTCATTAATGTTTTTTTTTAAAGCTTAGACATAAACTTTAATTTTGTGCTGAAAATCTGAATCGTTGAGAATGTTTAAGTAGCGCTAATTGAACTGTGTTTAATGGGGATGGGAAGGTTCAAATTTTCAAATGATTATACAAAACGGAAAAATTGGTCGATTCGTTTGCGGTTTTCTCTAAAACCATTCTTTATGTCCGTATTTCCTTGAAAATAAATTTTAAAGATAAATTTCAAAAAATTCCGTTAGAGGGCGCTTTAAACTTTAGAGTAACCAACAACAATTTTTAACTGCTATTTTTTGTATCTAATTAAATGCTTGCCAAAGCTTAGATTTAAATTTTTGAGCTCACTTTCTGAATCGTTGGGAGGGGTTAAGAAGTGCAAACTGAAGTGTGTTCAGGAGTTGAAATGTTACACTGCCCACCCCACGAACACAGTTCAGTTTTTCGCTACTTAATTACTCACAACGATTCAGATTTTGAGCTCAAAATTTAATTCTAAGCTTTTAAAACATTTATTTAGATAAAAAAAATAATAATAATAACGGTTAAAAATAGTTGTTGGCTACTCTAAAGTTTCGCCCTCTAACGGAATTTTTGAAATTTATCTTTAAAATTTATTTTCAAGGAAGTACTGACATAAACAATGGTTTTAGAGAAAACCGAAAACGAATCGGCCAATTTTTCCGTTTTTTATAATCATTTGAAATTTGAACCTCCCCACCCCGATTGAACACATTTCAGTTTGCGCTACTTAACCACGCTCAACAATTAAGATTTTTAGCTAAACCTTAAGTTTATGTGTAAGCTTCTAAAAAAATTTAATGAGATGCAAAATATAATGGTAAAAAATAGTTGCGCGTTACTCCAAAGTCTAAAGCGCCCTCTATCGGCATTTTTTGAAATTTATCTTTATAATTTATTTTCAAGACAATACTGACATAAAGAATGGTTTTAGTAATAACGCAAACGAATCGACCAATTTTTCCGTTTTTTATAATCATTTCAAATTTTGGACCCTAAACTTTGATGGCGCCTATCTCCTTCGGAAAACGTTTGGGACCATTACTTACCCATTTAACATTATTTGTCTTGATGTGCACTATCACCCCTTAACCCTTTAACGATCATAGCATTTTCATTGCGAAGATGTCGAAATAAATGAATGAAACCGGTAATTAAGAACAAATATATTTCTAAATAAGAAAACGTGATTTTTCACATACAAAATAAAAGGGATATTTTTAGATAAAAATACCGGTGTCAGTGTTGCGTATCGGAATTAAAATTTTGTGGTTTCGTGGCGAAACCAATGAACGTTAAAGGGTTAAAGTTTTGCCCAGTAGTTTAGATACACCCTGTATAGTTTTTTAAAAAGTCTAATTCTTTCAACAACGATTTTCTTTTAACTTTCCTACCCTGAATGGGTCTAATCGACCCAGTCGTATAATGCGTTTAATTCGATTCAGACCAGAAAATTTTTCATAAAGTAAATTAGTTTTATAACATAAAGATTTAAGTTAAATAAGTATGTTAAATGGATTTAAATAAAAATTCTGGTATGAAATATTTTAATCAAGTTTGAGTAAAATTTCAACAGGGTAGGAAGGTTAATACTACAATTAACCGAAGAAGTTTAATACCCTCGCGATGAGAGCACTTTAAGAGCATTTTTAATTTTCAACCACCGGTTTTTCAAAACAAAAAATTTTTCTACTTAAATTGCAAAAATACTCCAATTATGGTAAAGGTTTCACAAAAAAAGAATTGGTGGGAATAATGAAGATTTCTGACAAATTTAGTGTCACTTATACCAGTCTCTCGTTCTCAAGGGGTTATTAATACATATGTATATTGTACGGAACTCTCTGAGCGCGAAGAATCACACTTGATCGATGATTCGTTATTAAATATACTTTCCATACTTTTGGGCTCGTACGCATCTAGCGATTCGGGGTATTTTAGGTGTTTCAGTACCAGGAATTTCTTAAGACTAGAACCACGGGAAATTTTACTCACTTTTTATAAAAGTATTTCTCACCAGAAATTTTTATTGAAAGCAATTTAACTTACTTATTAAAATTATTTTTGCCCAACTTATATTTACCATATTTCATAAAGAATTTTCTGGTTTCAATCGACGTCTACTCATTAGGTATGGGTCAAAATGACCCGTCACCGAGGTTCTAGTCTTATAGTACTAGTGACTATATCTGATTTTTTCCTTTAAATAACGCTTGTATTATTTTAAAAATTCGATAAAAGTTCTTGAATGTCCTTGAAGCGGACAAAACCTGTCTCTCTGTACATTTTAGTGAAAATCGACTAAAATCACTTGCCTAAAATTTTGATTTTTTGAACTTTTATATCTCTTTTCTCATTTTTGGAAACCCATTGTTTTCTGACGCGTATAAAATATAATAGTAATAATTGTCATTCAACACTTAACGCAATTATTCTATTAACCCTTTCCGGCACACTGTGCCCAGTCCTGGACACCTAATTTTAATTCCAAACGCACATTGGCATCAAAAATATTTTAATAAAATTTTGCTCTTAAAGTGAAAGCTTAAATTATAGGGCTCTTGATTTCTTGAAATTTTCTTTCTAAATTCCGGTGTCTGTCAATAATTTCTCATTTTACTGACAGAATTTGCCCGTACCGTAAAGGGAAAGCTGATCAAGGGTATTGAACTAATGCCCAAAGGAAACCATTAAAATTTTATAGCTATTATTATCTTAGCTAATCATGGAATCTCTATGATTCAACAAGTCAACTATTTCTTTAAAAGATTAGTGGCATCAGTTTGACACCCATGATGTAAATTAAAATACCATTTCAACTAGATTTTATGCAATTTAGTTTTCTACCATATGCATTTTTTATATAAAAAATGTCCTTTAATTGTTTCCGCATCCAATAGCTTCCTCGTTTTAATTTAACACGCTTGTTAAACTAATAACAACTTCAAAATTAATTAGTTTTAAAAACATTACTTTCACTCTAAGTGTTGAAACTGTTAATAAGATCAGAAAATTGTATCGTTAAATGCTATATGTATTTAAACTTTAAAACTCTGTGGTTGTTAACTGAATTAAATGCATTCAGTTTCCAATTAGCTCAGTCATTTTAGCAAAAATAGGGGAAAAAATTAGAACAAAGCTGATTTTTTGCATAGGTGCTAGTTAGGTTATGTAGTTAAACATACTAAAAGTCCCCATCGATCCAATGGGAGCTTTCGCCACCAGGGGGCGCTAAAGAGCTTGAAAATCAGTTTTTTGTGAATATCTCACGAACAATGGCATTTAGAAAAAAAAGGTGAATTACAAAGTTGTAGATAATTTAATTTTCTATAAAAAGTGTCATTAACATTTGTTTGTCACATTAACCCTTCCCTGTCAAAAATGTAAAAACATGACCATATTTGAAAGTAAAATTATAAAAATTCAAAAAATCTGCTGCTCTTTTAAACATTTTTGTAAACAGATCTATAATTCTCACCTTTGAATGGGAAAAGTGAATATATAATATACATTAAAGCTTATTTCCACACAACCCTTGAGGTAAAACATTTAATGCGGTTTTTTTGTGGTTTTTCCCGTAGGCATATTCCACTTATAGTGACTGGATTAATCCAGTTTAAGTCGTTTAACTGCTTTAGTAGTTCTTTGCACAGCTTCGATTTCTACACTCGATTCAGATTCGTAGTTATCTGTATTTATTTCTTTCGTTGCTGTACTTCTTTCAGTATTTTTTGTTTGCCTTTCAATATCATCACTGAATACAGAAGTAGCGCTTCCCTCCTCCCTTGCAATGGGCAGGATACTGTCAATATTTTCGTCGTCTTCAAATTAGATTTTACTTGCATTATGAAATGAAACTCCGCAGCAATTTATGAAATATCAGAACATTTCAATCCAATTTTTCGGCATCCACATGCTTTTCCACATTCTTTGGAGCAAGTATAAAAAATAGATTCAATAATATCTGTTGGTGCGGGCGGTAAAGTAGTAAGAATTGGAAACAAATTAGGTGCATTTTGCCAGCCCCAGTTATCAGGAAGTAGTTTATTGCTCAATCAGTATTGTACTTCTAGATAAATACGTAAACTGTACAATCTAGCTGCATCTTCGGCAGGCGGCAACGATAAAGGGCTTTTTTTTTTTTTACCAACAGCAACTCTTTTCTTGAAACATACATAACGGTACTTTTTCAGAGAAATTTCTGCTTTACTACCTTATAAAGCAAGAAAAATAGTTTTTTCCAGCCTCGGAAACTCAAATTAAGATACTTGATCACTTTTTAAAATGCTAGCAGCTTGTATGTTATGATCTTCTTCCTTCTTCAAAAATTTTGCTAACGACATTTTACCTTTTCCAAACATTTCTTATGTCGAGTCATAACCTTAAAAAAGCGTGAAGGAACAATATATAATTTTTCAGAACAGCATCATTGTTAAAATTGTGAGATGAATGCAGGGTGGTAACAATTCGTTCTCTTCCAGACTTAATAAAAATATCTCTATCTCTGGAGGTGCTAAAACTGTCAACAATACGAGCAAGTCAACATCATCGCCAACAACATCAGTAATGGCACCAGACTTTGCTACTTCAATTAGTGTTTTGTTAACAATTGTTATTTGTTAACAATTAGTGTGTCTGCATCATCTTCTGCTTGTTTCGCTTCGAAACCATTCTCCATAAATTTCTCCATAAGCATAGATATGAGACGTGTCTTCTTTTAATGATTAGATTAAAAAATTCTTTTCCGCGATACTTTAGAGCTTTCTTTTTTTCCTTCTGTAAAAAATCTTCGTCTAATGTATCAGAAATAACAAACATTTTCCCTTAAATTCAAACAACGGACTGTCATTTCTCAATTTTTCCTTCAATGGATGATTAATTTGTGCAGATGTTGATCGTTTTCTGGCAATAGATTTATTGTATGATTTAATAGAATTCTTTCGTGAATAATTTTTCTTACTCTGTGAATGAACTGTAAATTCATTATTGTTTTTAGCCATTTCTTCAAATATTTTCCACTTATGGTCATCTCTTTCCGAACTTGCTATCACAAGCGACTTCAGACCCATTTTTTCTGTTTTTACAAAAACTTTCGATACCCAGTCCTCATCTCATGCAAGATAAACTATTTTGTCAATCTCCATTTTTCGCTCAAAATCAGCAATTAAGAAAGAGTCATTTTAAACTGTCATAAATAATTTAAAACTTTCTACAACATGTGTTGAAAATAAAATTATTCCCTACCTAAAATCTTAAAAAAGAATAAATACTTCTTTCAATAAATTAGGGTCATTTCATACTAGCGAAATGAGCACCAAATAAAAATAAAATATTGAAAAGTACTTGCACGAGGTACATTTTGACAAATGCAAAGAGAGATAGGGTATTGGGCAATGACTATTCGTCACCTGAGAATAATAAAGTTCTATCTGTGCTTTTGGAAATATTGACTTATCTATATAGAAAGACTCTATTTTTATCTATGAAGGTATTTTTGCATGAAAATGATTTTATATATAATTTACATATAATATTACAATTATATTACGACTTTATTTTAATCCGTAAATGCCTTCATCGATACAAATAGAACATTTCTATATCGACAAGTCAATTTTTTCCAAAACACAGATAGAACCTTATTATTCTCAGGTGACATATTGCACAAGCGCGTGAAAACGCCATACAAACAATGGGGGAGAGATGAGGGGGGGATCAAAAATTGTTTCCTAATTGTTCTGCCTCTTCGCCGCGTTATGATTGTGCTCCCATATTCTTTTTCAATAATGTTTATTTTATCTTAATTTTTGGCGGGGAAGGGTTGGTGTGACAAAAAAATGTTAATGACACTTTTTGTAGGAAATTAAATTATCTACATTTTTGTAATTGAACTTTTTTGTCTAGATGCCATTGTTCGTGAGATATTCACAGAAAACCGATTTTCAAGCTCTTTAGCGCCCTCTGGAGGCAAAAGCTCACATGGGATCGATGGGGACTTTTAGTATGTTAAACTACATACCCTAACTAGCACCTATGCAAAAATCCAGCTTTGTTCTAATTTTTTCCGCTATTTGCAAAAAAAGGTGCTAAAATGGCTGGGCTAAATGTCAAATTCAAATTTTCTACCACGGGTATTCTCAACTTTTCAAAATTAAGAAATGATTTAGATAAGGGCATCCTATAGCTGTTAATTTAAGGAAAATTTCTGTAAATATGAGATATTTTGACCCAGATAACATGAAATGATTTTAATGAAGATAACATGAAAATAAATAAGAACCACACATACGTATGACATATTTTTTGAAATATTTTTTTTATATATAAATGTTTTTAAGTTCTACAGATGATATTAGTACAGTTTTACGTAATTTATTGATATTTATTGAAGAAAGAGAAATTTCCAACGGAACGATGGTTATAATTATCGTAAATTAGTATACGAAATTATAAATATATACGAAATTATAAATATGTCAATTGCTTTTAAATATTTCATTTGCTATACAATACAAACTGTAAAATATTTAAGTTTGTTTTAATTCTCAAAAATTAATAACTCCAAATTTGTATGCATACTTTTCAACTTTGTAGTTCGTAAGAAATACACGAGACTATTGTTGTAATTATTTTATTTCAAACTTTGAGTTAATTTTATAACAAACACTTTATTCTGTGAATAGAATGCAATCTTTAATAAAGTTTATATCTCTTGAGAAACTTGACATGACTGGTAAGCGAATTTTTTGTAAAGCGATATAATTCGGACTACACGGGAATTTTCTAAAGCGATATCGATCAACAGTTACAATAATTCTAATTCAATTTAGATATTTCGTCGGATAAAGCCATAATTTATAATCTGGCTTCTTTTTCTTATCGAAACTAAATGTTTAATTTTGTATCTTGAAATATTCCACAATTTCTCATGTTATATAAATATATTTAACATATATTTACATATTGTAACTTTGTAAAAATACCTTAATATAATTTAAAGTCAAAAAGTATTCGTATGTGATTCTAAATATGTTTAATAATGCAGGACTGTCACTGGCTACAATTTTTATATTCTATTCGTGCCAATAGTATCAGAATAAATTTTGAAATTTATATCTTTTGCTGATGTTCTGAAAGTGTAAGGGATGTTTTTGTATGGGTGTTGGTGGTTATTTATGATGGACCATTTTCTACACGAGAGGCAAAGGCGAAAAGAAAAGTGCACTTCGATGGGATCTTTCTAAGAAAAACTAGTCCGTATTTACACAGAGAAATTCAAGGCTCGAAGAAAACCCCGGAATAATCTGAAGGATTACGTCCACGGATGAGATTGGGTTCGAATCCAGCGTCATCCGTCTACCAGATTTGAGAGCAGGACCTCTCGGCTACTGGTGGAACTTTTTATTCTTAAACAGTAGTGCGAGATAGAATTTTAAAATAGTCATTAGTAGAAGCTCTAATAATGTCAACATTCTTAAATTAGTTATATAAAACTATTTATCTGTGTTGCCAGATTGTTATTCTCTTTCATTCATAGAATACAATTTCTAAAAAAATATTTTTAATTTGTGAATTTTGCTTTTTTTAATGACGTACATTTCGAAATTACAAAAATGATTTGTCCAGATTTATTATTTAAAAATTTTATTTTAATTTAATTTAAGAAATTTTTGGTCAAAAACTCTTGATAGCTTTTTGAAATGCCTCTTTAATCGTCTATTACTACCTAGTATCTTTTTGGACACAAATAAAAAGACAAAATCATAAAAAATAAAATTGTTTTCTTGAAAGGTAGAAACAGATAAATAGTCATAAAAATATATGTAATTATTTTTAAATTATAAAGTATTTACTAAGGCAGTGTGTGTAATGGAATTTTATTAATCATTCAATTTTTCTCTTTTGTAGAAGAATTTATGAATTCTGATTAATGTACATTTGATGAAAAATATAAGCATGTGTTATGATTGAACTTTAGTTATTGCAGAATATTTTCTTTTGTTCCATTTTAAATTTTTTAAGGGGAGGGGGGATATTTCAAATAACGAAAATTTAAACGAAAATAGCAAGTTTGTTTTTGAGTAATAATTATTTAATAGTTTAAATTATTAACCCTTTGAGGGGCAAAACACTGTTGCTATTAAAACGCTGAATGACTTCAAAAATTAAAAACAAATTTTATTTTAACACTAGAACCGCGGAGACGGGTCATTTTGACCCGTATCATATGCAGAGATGTCAATTCGAACCAGAAAACTCTTTATAAAATAAGCTAAATATAATCTGATAATAAAGAATTTCAATAAATAAGTTAAACAGTTTAAAATAAAAATTCCGGTGAGAAATATTTTTCTAAAACTTATATGAATTTTCCCGCGGTTCTAGTGTTAAAATAGGTAAAAGCTTTTCATCACGTACTTGATAAAATTAGAATTTTCATTTCAAAATTCTGGAGACAATGTGATTTTACGCAATTAAAATTAAGCGGGATATATTTCATCTCTTCACCCTTGAAGAGGTTAGTTTATTGCCGTACACTTAACTCTACATTTCATGATAAATATTTAGCACCAGAAATTTTTATTTTAAACAAATTAACTTTCTTCTTTAACCTATTTCCGTAAAATAGATATTTTATATAAAAAAATAATCTTGGGATCGCTGTATCTTTATTTGTTACCTATCAAATTATCATTTGTTGCTATATTTAGTACAGGGTAGTAATAATATGTATAAATGGACCTCTAAAGGTCTAACCGCTAAATGAATCGAAAAGGAATTTCAGCTATATTTATATGAAGGTACGTACTCTAGATGGTGATGATTTAAAGATTATAGCTCGCGGTTACGGTTACAGTGAAACAATTTTCAAACTTTTAAAATGGCAATCTGTTTTTTCTTCATGCACAAATTTATCAGCGCATTGAAAAACCATAAATGGCGTTGGAAAGATACATGTTACAATGAAAATAGCCGGCGTAAAACGTTTGCAAAAAAGTCTTGTGAAAGATTAATGAAAATGTTTTTTAGTAACGGATTTTTTTTTTCACTTCTGAACTGCTTAATGTTGTAAGATTCGTTTTAAACTGTGCTTTTGAGTTGTTTTTCTGTACATATAGTGATAATAAAGATGTAATCATTTGTTTTAGAGTGCTGAATATTACATTACATAGGAACTGGTTAAGATTGAATTCCAAGATGTTACAGTGGCAATTTTAGTCATACGTGTATTACTACAACGCCATATATGATTTTCAATGTACTGATGAATTTGTGCAGGAAAAAAAGGTGACGTCATTCGAAAATTTCAAAATTTTTTCACTGTGACAGTAACCGTGAGAGCTCTATTGTTTTACATCATCATGATCTCGAGCGCATACCTTGAAATAACTAAATCAGAAGCTTCTTTCGATTGGTTGAACAGCTAGGTCGCTAGCGATACATATATCGCGGAAGTTTTTTTTTTTTTATCACTCTGCATTGAAAGCTCTTTTTTGTACATTAATTTTAGTCTCTTCATACATACCTGAAATAAATGAGTATACTTGAGTTTTAGAATGATATAAAGCTTCCCGAATTGCTAATGGAATCCGTTAACATGTTTTATTCAATGAGCTTAAATAATATTTACAAACATATTTAAAACTTTTTATTAGAATTCTGAAATCTAAAAATTTCAGTTAACTTATTCGTTCTTTTAAATATCTTTACAATAGACTGCTTTGTATTATTTCTTGTTGGAATACAATAAATAATGAAAAATATTAAAATGGGTGATATAAACTAATATGTATATTTGTTATTTAGTATTAAATATGAAAGTATCTCGATCTTCAAATAAGATTTGCTATTCATATTGGTATTTATTTAGTTATCAAATATTTTACAATTAGGCTATGAATTGAACAGAAAAAGAAACTCTCCATTATGTTATATTGCAAGGCCTTTGCTTTTGGATGTGATTTCAGAAAATGCACTCAATGTTTTAAACAAATCTTAAACAAGTTACATATGTGGGTGATTCTCAAAATAGGGGACAATTTCAAAAGTGAAATCTTAAAAAAATTACTGTTAGCAAAATTTCTGAAAAAAAATAGGTGTTGTTAATATAGTATTAGGTATACTTTGCATGTAGTCAGCAGAGCTAAATATTTAAAAATTAACTTTTAAAAAAATAATTAGTATTTTTTGAGCCATGCTAATGACAAAACAAATTGCATGGAATAAATATATTAAGAAATTTTTATTTTCTTCCTGTTTAAATATTTTTTCTATATTTATTAGCTTTCCTTTTCAGCAAATGGTTTCTATTTTTACATATATACATATAAGGAGAATAAAAACATTACTAAACAGCAAACTTTGTTTACATGAGCAACATTCTGACACTAACAATGTAAGAAGCTGTCTTAGTGATTTTCTGACAGATTTAATGCATATTTTAGGGATAAAAAATGTAATACCTAAATTTATATGTAAAATTAAACTTTATAAAGGATACAATATAAGCAATATGGTTACATTTATGCACATAGGAGTCTTTAGCATGGACAGAAAAACCATGCTAATGACACTGATATTTGTCCATGCTAATGACAAATTTGAATTTAAATAAGATTATGAGCCATAATATAA
Organism: Maratus speculifer; assembly: GCA_964019185.1. Taxonomy (NCBI): domain Eukaryota; kingdom Metazoa; phylum Arthropoda; class Arachnida; order Araneae; family Salticidae; genus Maratus; species Maratus speculifer. The sequence continues at coordinate 34,144 of CAXHSM010000558.1, read as the reverse complement.
TCACAATGCAATAATCCTTTCTGGGGCTTTTTAAAACACAAAAGTCCTATCCAAATAAGTAAAATAAAAATTTTAACTATAAAATAAACATGAAAATTATTATCCATTCTAATGACATACAATTGATGCACGCCCCTAATATTCAATTCTTAAAATGAAATACATGCTTCTATTTTCAGGCTGGGATAAAATGGCTACTTGTTGCCATGGAGAAACTTTATATTTTCAAACTATTGCCATATGTGAAAATGAAATTTTGATTAATAACCAGGTGTTATAGTATGACCTTGTTTTGAAAATAGAATATGGAGGACAAACTTTAATTCTTTTTTTATATACTATAATTTTATTTTTAAAAAGAAATTTACTGGATAAATCCTCTCCTTGATTAATTTAAAGAAAGAATAACACTTGTTTTATTTTATAAACATGATATTAACATTTGAAAAAGCTAGTATATACAAAGCACAGCTGCTGTGGACATCCATGCTAATGACATTTTGAACATTTATTCTGTTATTTTAAGGTGTTTTTAACTAAAAAGTGAGTAATTCTTGAGTGCAAATAATAAATAATATTACGGAAAACATATCTAAATATAAAAACATAACAGAAAACCTCTGAATTTTTTTTGTATGCCGAAAGAGATAAATTGTCCCCTATTTTGAGAATCACCCATGTAGAGGTTGCACCTCGTGTCTCGGAACAAATTGTATACGAACGCAAGGTTCGCATACTCCTTGGAATTTCCGAGGACTCTGGCACCACTATTAAAAAAAAAGAAAAATTGCGTTTAATTTTTAAACAACAATATTTGTAAACCCCACCTTCATTCACAGATTTTATGATATTTTTCACCATTGAAACAATTTGAAAATATTCTTAAAAAATTACGGTAGAACTGTGCGAACCTTGCGAACGTATTGAGTCGTTAATTTTTTCTGCACTTTAAATTCAGATTAGAATCTTTCATCCTGTTGAGTAACCAGATTTTATAAATCGGATCCACGCCAGATCGTGTCATGCGCGATATCCTTACAACATCGAAATATACTCGGTATCCAAGATATAAGATTAAATTTCCAACATTTGCACTAGAACGGGTTTAAGTAGTCATTTTGACCACTACCATATGAATACATTTCGGTTTAAATTGTAAAATAATTTTAAAATATACAAAGAATAAAAACGCAAAATAAAAAGTTTTAAATCAAAATTCAAATCTGAAACATTTTTATAAAACTTGACTGAAATTTTCGGCCTTTCTAGTGTTAACTCTTGTTTCTTACGGAGTCTGATCAAAAACAATCTTGTTTAACTCCTTGAAGGGCGGCGGTGATCAATACATACCACTTAATTTTAATCCCCCAAATGCCACAATGGCACCAGAATTTTGAAATAAAATTTTGCTTTTGGTGATATACGAAAAGAAAAGTTTTTCTTACTTGCACATAAATTTCTTCATAATCCCCGGTATTAATAAATCATTTTGATGTTTTAGCAACAGATGTACTTATCTCCTGAACGATTTAAAGCAGGAAAATGTACATAAGAAAATGTACTATTATTTTAACACAATCTAACTGATTGGTAAAGTTATCACACGAATTGAATATTTCCAAACTGAGCGAAAAATTGCCCAGGCCGGGAATCGAACCCGGATACTTGGCTTACAAGGTCAATGCTTTACCCGTTAATCTAACCGGGCGATCACCAGTCATCAGTTTGGAAATATGTAATTTAGAAATATTCAATTCGTGTGATAACTTTACCAATCAGTTAGATTGTGTTAAAATAATAGTATATCTACGTATCCATCGTTCTATGGAGTTCCATTACCTGCGGCTTATTCTGCCGAGCTGTCTAAATGACAGACCAGATGTTATGGCCAATAAGGTTATCTGAGCGAAAAATCCCAGCCGGTTATCGCCTGGTTAGCTTAACAGGTAAAGCATTGGCCTTTTAAGCCAAGTATACGGGTTCGATTCCCGGCCTGGGTAATTTTTCGCTCAGTTTGGAAATATTCAATTCATAACAAAATGTGTCTCGATTTTCTTCCTTGTACGTAAGTGATTTGATTTTAAAATTTTTGAAAAAATATAAATTTCAGGTATAAATGGGTTTGTTTTGAAAAATTAAGAGATCTTAGGATCTATGCTATTCTGCAGAAAGAAACCAATAGACACAAAATACTTCAGCTCTTAAAATTGGATTCATCTAACCGATGGAGGTTCCGAAAAGAAAAGCAGCCAACAGAAAAAAATCAATCGACCCATTAAGGTCATGTTTGGTCAGTTTTGGGTAATATCTGGTCACCCAACCCGATGCATCTTCGTCACCCATTTTACAAAATGAAAGCACTTTTAAGTATCAAATTCATCATAGTTTTACGTGGCAGCAAGGCTTAAAAACTCCCAAATTACATTCACATTCCCATCACGTGACGTCACATCGATAGTCACAAAATCACACAGTAGCGTTTACTTGACGTCGCAATTCTATACTTGTTTTATTAATTAACCCTTCGGACTCCGGTGCCTCTTACACAAATATTATTCGATTAGCAACACTTTTTTAAAAGAACTTTCCTTGAAGTGCACAATTTCGAAAATTCTCTGATTAAATAAGGAAAATTTTATTTTCCTTTATTACGGGTGCCAAAAATAAATTGTGGAAGGAAAGATGATGTCTCCGCAGCGGAGACAACGGAGTGCCAAGGGTTAAAAAATTTATTTCCTTATTTATAACATATGTTTAAAAATATATTAACTTTGTTCTAAAGCATGTTTAATTTTAGTACTTTTAGGAGTGTAAATAACTAAGGTAAATTTGCGGACAATCATAGTCCGAGTAAGTTCCTTTTACATTTTACACAAAGCAATTTTTGATTTAAATCAAAATATCTCACTAATAATATCTCACTCATAATTTGAAACTGGCAATTTAATTTTATTTTTCAAATAATGTTCTGCAGGTTTTGTATTAATAATGTTAAAAATCAAAAATATAATTCTGAATAAGGAAAATCTAAATAATGAATGCAATTTTACTTTGACAATTAATATTAGAAATTTTCATTTTTGAAGAATTTTTAATTTTGGCGACCGTAAGCAATAGTAGGATATTTTTAAAAAGCTGTTCTAATCAAATATGTATAAACAATTGGCAAGATCAGTAAAAAAAAAAAAACTGGGAAAAAATACAATCTGTTGTTTTGTATTAAATTATTTTTGCATCCAAAGAAAGAGTGCTTGATAAACTGGATATAACCATTGGTATACTTTTTTAGCATAACATTTTTTTCAAGCTTTTCAAATTTATTTTTTAGTTTTAATGGGACTCAGTGTATCAATGTATAAAGGAATACTAAAATAAAACAAGAAAATATTATATGGCAATAATAATTTTATAACTTTTTTTGCCCCTTACTGATTTTTGTTTAAATTTGTATATAATAAAACCTTTTTTAATATTGATAGGATTAATTCATTTTAAAATGGTCTGTATTAATTCCTTTATATGTCTGGTGAACAATGATATTAAATTTGTATTTTAGAGCATAATGTAAGACAGATTGACAGTAGATTTTGAAACACGTTCTGACGCCAAATATAGGCTATTTCCCACGATCTGTCTAAAATTAATTAGAAGCATAGCAGGCGTTGACTGATATTGATTAAGTAAAGTGTAGAAAATGTTGAGCACTATCACTTTGGAAAGTATAGCGTTTTCTCATCATCATCACACCATGTTTCATAAAGGAACTGTCTTTAATAAAGTTTCCTTGGATTTTAAGCTTCTTGTCGTAGAGAGTAAGTTGAGATTCTTTTTAAAATTATCGGTAATTTCAAGAAAAATCACAAAAATGAAGAAATATTGTCTTGAAAACACTTATAACGACATCAAAGTCTTCCAGGAAAATGTAATTAAAATGTTTCAAACTTTTCCGAAAGTATTCATCAAATATTCTTTTTGTTCATTATAACTTTTATACTGTAGACACACCAAGATAACTTTCCTGTGTCAAGAAAAATATTTAAGTTAGTTCTATAAGTTAAATATACGGCTGTATTGCTGTTACATTTATTTAAATAAATATAAATATATAATTTTGTAGCCATTTTGTAGCGTTTGTTAAAACGATCATTAAAAAAAGACCTTTAAATGAATTACCACCAAATTGTTACTTTATTTTAAATAAATTATTTAAAATCTGCTAATAATTTTCGAAAAAACTTTACTTTTATTATTCCAATTTATAGATAGAATAAGATAAATTTTGAAATAGGACCTTCAGTTTCTGAACCAGCAGGACGAATTTCTGCATTTCATTAATATTGGTTGACATAAAATTAGAAAGAAAAAGATTTACGGATATGTTGATTTTATCTGGAAGAAAAAGTATTAATTTACATACCGTAATTTCGGGTGTATAAGCCGCGGATCAAACAATTCTTTTTGGACCCAGAAATCTTATTTAGTGATTGAACACAAATACTTACGGTGATCTAAGTAGTAACATTCATTTTTAAAAAAAATTCTGGGTCGAAAAAGAATTGTTTGATCCGCGGCTTATACACCCGAAATTACGGTATATTTCTATTAACAAATTGTCATATGCGGACTTGTCATGTCTGTCACGTACTACGATTTCTGGCTACCAGAACGGGAAAAAGTGACTCATTTTATTGGATATATCTCATCAATTGAAGAAGGTGAAGCAAATTTTACGAAAATAACGGTGGCCAAGAAGGAGAGAAATTTTCAGCTGCGTGAAACACATAACAAGTTCGCATGGAAATAGCTATACGTGAAATATTTGCTTACAGTTGCCTTTTTCGCTAGTAAATTACTATGAGTGGTCAGTTATGAAACATACATCCTTCATTTTGATTGCATATATAACTTCTAAGAAAATAACAATTACAGTAAAAATTTGATGAGGCCCTTTAAAAAAATATTTAAGTTCAGATTGATTCAAATTAAAGTATCCCTGTTTGAAACACCCTATCAAGAGAAGAAGTGGATGAAAAAACTTTATATTTGGAGCATATACATATTAAACCATGGGAAACTGATTGGCGCAATAAAATTTTTAGTTCAAACAAAGGCCACCAGGGGATAAAAAGGTGTTGCGATCGGTTTCAGATAAGAAAAATGTAACATGACATAGAATGTAAACATCTTGGTGCCAATGGGCTGATTCCCATCAATATATTTTTAAATATTATTCGTTTAAGTTTTATTGGCATATGATCGATTAATTTTATTAGCATTCTTATTAGGCGATGGATACTAAAAATGTAGTGGTGAGAATTGTTTGATAAGCGCCATAATTTGTACACCCCAGAAGACACATTCAATAAAGAACAGAATTCAAGGTATTGGTAATTAATATTGTATTAAATCTCTTTAAGCTTATCGTGCTAAATAGGTGAGAATAAGAATATTCCGATTCTCACATCAGTAGCATAATTTGTATGTAAAGATTTTTTTAAATATTAATTGCCTACACCTGCTATTCTGTGCTTATTTATTTGCGCGCGCAGTACCTGAGAATATTTGCATGAGAGGCGGGATAAAAGACCATGGTAACAGATAAAATGGCAGGTGAATAGGTTTGAAACATTCTCAGACCGCCACGATGGTTCCCTTTTCTGAGCGTGCTTTACTATTTTTTACCAAAATGAAAATAATACTGCCAAAGCGTTTCGATTGTACCGACAGCAGATATTTTTGAGTACAGGACCAGTGACAGCATGTGCTCTGCGATGTAAGGTCAAACTCTTTAAGGAAAGTGGTAGCTTTGCAGTTCAAGCAGGCCGAGGAAGAAAAAAAAGATACTGCAGGTGATGAATGACATCACAATCGCTTTTCTTGAGCAAGCCAGTACAAAAGCAGCTGGAGCATCCAGTGTTCGAGCTGTATCCAGTCAAATTGATTTGCCATACACTGCCGCATGAAGGTGCATGAGTGTAGAACTCAAGGCCTATCACAGTAAACAAGAATTAAAACCTGGCGGTAACGATCTTTGTGAAGCGATCTATTTCACGTTCTTGACTAGAATGGAGGTGGATAAGAATCGCCATGGGACATCCTATCGACCGTCGAGGTTTATTTTAACATGTGTGAAACAGTGAATACAAAAAAGTGTCGTATCTAGTCTACTGAGAATCCTCACCATATCCATCAAATGTCCTTACATTCTCCGCATGCTACATTCTGGATCACTGCGACCTCTTTGACTGGGCCATTTTTCATTTAGAAAAACATTCCTCAATGACCAAAAACATTTTCCGTAACTGCAGCACGTTAGCAGGGCATGTTGCAAAGTGTGGTCAGTCCAGAACTTCAGGGTGCTTCGCTACAACAACATTCCAACAAGATGGTGCGCAATCTCACATTGGACGTGAAGTACAAAAATTACTGCGATGCTATTTTACGGAAAATCGCATTATCAGCCTTGCATTTCCTATAAGATGGCATCCAAGTTCACCTGACTTGACGACGTGTGTTATTTGGCTTTGGTGTAACCTCAAAGTTAACCCATTAACGCCCAGCGTCCTCGTTTGAGGACAGTTACAAAAACAGCAAGAAAGCGGTTTTCCCACCAGTAAAGGGGAAAATAATTATATACCTTATTCCATGAGACAGAATCATCGATAAATTTAGATAAAAGTTAATTTGCTTTTAAAAGTGGTGGGAAATACAAAATTTAAATTTTAGCGAAGAAAATAATTTGGGCGTTAATGGGTTAATGTTTATCGAAAAAACAAAGGAAATCGGTCTGATTTGAAGGTTTTTATTTTATTGGTTCCGTATTTTAAAAGTTGTTAAAATCGAGGCGAAAATGGTCTAATCCCCACCGCTAATTTATTATTATTTTTCGCCTAATAAGAACATTGATAAAACTAATCGCAGCATATACTAATAAAATTTAACCGAATAGTACTATTAAAAATTATTGTTGGGAATTAGCCCTTTGGCACAAATATGTTTATATACTTGGTCATGTTACATTTTTCTTATCTTAAACCGATTGCAGCGCCCTATTATCCCCTGATGGCTTTTTTCTGAATAATTTTTTTTGCGCCATTCAGTTAACCATGGTCTGATATCTATATCTTCCAAATATCAAGACGTTTCATCCACTACTTCTTTCACTAGGGCGTTGCAAACAGGGATACTTCAATTTGAACCACCCTGTATACAAAATACTTCAAACAAAGAATATACTTTTTAAAACTACTTATCTCACATACGTGAGAATGTGTAACTTTGCCAACCTCAGTTTTTCTTATAAAATTCATTATGTTTGAAGTATTGTATTGCATTGGAAATGAATTAACCATTTCTGGCACAGTGTGTCCAGTCCGGGCACACCTAATTTTAATTCCAAACTTTCAAATGGCACCAATAATCTTTCAATAAAATTTTGCTTTTACAGTGAAAGCTTCAATTAAGGAATTTTTAATTTCTTCAAAAGTCGTATGTAAATTCCAGTGTCCCCCGATAAATTCTCATTTTACTATCAGAATTTGTCCGTGCCGGAAACGGCTAAACCCATAAGCCATAAAGTAACATAATTAATTCTTTGTCCCTATAAACTAAATATAATCTGCTACACAATTAATTTTCAGTTCCGAAAATCTCTTATATTAAACATTAATAGTACTTAAAAATTTCATGGAATTTCAAGTGTCATTAATTGAGTCAGAGCATGGACAGACTGCAGAGCAAACAGAGAGAGAAAAGCAAACCGAATGCATAAACCATTTTCGATTAGGTTGGAAAGGTCTAAAAACATCATTCTACTGAAAGTAATTACAAAAAAGTTATAATAAAAATTTCGAAAAATATATAATCACGTCGAAAATTATTATATTTGCATTAAATGAAATGTCAGTTTCTGCTCTGAATAAAATTTTAATTTATTTTTTTTTTAAATATTTCATGAGAAAAACACATTCACTGTATTTAAAAATAAAATAGAACTTGGATATTGTTTAGATACATCCGACTGAATTTTATAAATTTATATAGTCTAAATCTGACGTTATCTGTATCCAGTCACCAATACCCCCCTCCTCCCTTCCATTCTCTCTTAGTTTGCGTAACTGTGCGCAATAGTAACTTATAGCTTCACTTTTATGTCATTAAATATAAGCTCTTACAAAAACAAATTTTATTTTTAGAACAAAAGAAGAACGTATAGAAAACAATAAAAATAAGGCCATTTTATTTTGATATCCTTATCCTATGTATTTTTTTTTTTCAAAAAGTTATGTAAAACATTTATTTCGATCCACACTTCTATACTCATTAAAGCTAAAACGTGAGTACAATACCACCTCTCTGTAGATTGTGCTTCAAGATCATTCAAAATTGAAGTATTGCACTTGAAGTGCTGAATATAACTATAAGAGAAACTTCTGATCATAGCCCAGAATGTCACGTATATCGTTAAGTAGTCCGCATCTTGACTTAATACTGAAAATGCTATCAGTTGCACCATTTGCTTTGCCTCTTTCAAAGTTAAGATACTGACTTTAAGACTAGAAACATCTTAATGCCTCCTGAACATTGCGGTTTGGATAATATTTACGTTTTCAAGCAAGATCGATGGAGGAAATAAAAAAAAGTGTTATGAAGAAAGAAATTTAAATTTAATGCTTGATTAAGACCTGAAAATATTGCGATGCTCAGAGTAATAAAATAATATTTATACAATAGCTAGAGTACCGAATTTGTCGCATTAGAAACTTTGAAGTTCATTATGAAAAATAAGGATTTAGAACAGAGTGGAATGAAAGGGGCATTTTGACTTTATAAGCTTATAAAGTAATAACACTAAAATACATTATTCTAATGATTAAGACTAATTCTCGTCTAAAACTTTCGCTTTGATACTAAAAAAATTTCTTGTCTTCAAACACAATAATTTAAAATATGTACACATTTTTAAAAATTGGATGAAATGTTCCGTTTAATCCCATTGTAGAGGATGAATGGGACATTGTGGGGGTTTGAAGGGAACATATATAAATAAAACAGTTTTATATTTTTTCCCTTTTTACTTACGATTCCATTTTTCAGAAGTAAAATGTAATAATACGTAAATAAATATAAAATGTATAGCAACAGATGATAAAAACAAAACAAGAAATATAACCCCCCTTATCTGACATAAAACAATTTCAAATCAGTCAAAAATGTTAAGAAAGCTTTAGCTCTACCTCTCTCACCACTAGTTACGGATTTAGGTAACTTCATCCCAATATCATCAACCCTTTTGACCCGGTCGTCTCTTACACAAGCACAGTGCAGTCTTATTATAAACATTTTGTCGTGTCATGACAAATTTCAGGCAACTTTGCAAATTTGCAAACCATGTTTGCTGCAAGTTTTTCTGCAAAAGGAAATTGGTAATCCTCTTTTTAAGTATCCTTGCGCTCATAATCGGTCGGAAAAAATGAAACCAACATCTCCACTTTGTACAGTGATTTTCATAATCTTCACTGTCAGAAAAATTCGTCAATATACACTAACTTGTCGTTATTTTTTCACAAATAACTTCTGTTTTCCCAAAAGACGTATTTGTTCTGTGAGTTCATTCCGAAAGTCGAAAAATGAGGAAACGTTTCCGTTTATATCTAGCACGCATGCGCATTGGGTCTGTTAGTAACAAATTCGAATCTATTTTTAAAATGAAAAACAAAAGTATTCTATCGATTAAAATGTCTAATTTAGTTTTAAAAGACAAAAATGTTTTCGAATTTAAAAATAAATAACAATTACTTTCTTTATTCGTTCAAAAATTCTCACAATCTGTTATTCAAAGTTGGATAAGTTGAATAAAGTTCAATATACTAAGTTATTTCTATGATAAATATTCGCATATAAAATGTACTTTAAGTGAACACATTTAAAAAATATTTTAATTAAAAAATAAAATGCAAAAAAAATTGATATTATTAAAAAAAATCTTATCGAATAAAAATAAAACATCCATGTTTTTTCTCTAACAATCTACGTAATATATTTAAAATTCACATATTTATACTATATTAATATTAAAGTAAAAAAAACCCAGCCACAGTTTCATTAAAGATGAAGTCTTTCCGAGATTAACTGCAAAATTAAAAGCTTTTTAACGAAATACACCAAACCACACCCATATGAAATGAACACTTCTATTTAAAGCAAAATCTTCACGAGCAATCCTGGCGCCGTGGATGCGCGTTGGTCTTGTAATCCTGGGGTCCTTGGTTCGATCCCCACCTCTTCCGCATTGATTTTTCCAAACTTTTTTCAAGTGACGGAAATTTTTCCTCTTTTGACGGAGAAAAAAATAAACGGAAAGTCGTCAATATACAGACAATTTCTGGCAGCAGTGCTGCCAGTACATTTTCTGTAAAAAGACGGAAATTTTTTTGAGAGTGTTCAGTAGCGTAACCAGGGTTAATGCCCAAGTGATCTGAATACTGGTAATTTTTGAAAGTTCTGTTCCTCTTATCTAGCCAGAAAATTTTCTGTTTAGAATCAAGGCGAAGAAATCCTTAACCTTCCTACCCTGTTGAAATTTTACTCAAACTTGATTAAAATATTTCACACCAGAATTTTTATTTAAATCCATTTAACATACTTATTTACCTTAAAACTTTGCGTTGTTTATTTAATTTATATAACCTCCCTACACTGAATGGGTCTAATCGACCCATAGTTATAATTTGTTTTATACGGTTCCCACCAGAAATTTCTTCATAAAGAAAGTTAAATAATAGATTCAGAGAAATAAGCCAATTAAATATATTAAAATGTTTTAAGTAACAATTCTGGTGTGGAATGTTTTAATCAAGATTGAGTAAAATTTGAAAAGGGTAGGAAAGTTAATGAAAAATTTTCTGGTTTGAATCGAATGAAACGCATTATAGGACTGGGTCGATTTGACCCATTCAGGGTCTGAAGGTTAAAGTATGACTGGTTTGGGGCACCCACCCTGGTTACCCCACTGATATTGCGTTGCGATAGACGTGAAAGTATAGTGTTCATTGTATAAACACTCTGGCGTCTTGGCGACATCTGAAACCACGCATTTATATCTGGGGGTTGTCACAAACATAGTAGGTCAGTACAATTTTGAAAACAAAATGCGATACTCCCACTTATATGTTTCCAGGGGTCGTACATTTCTGGAAATTTTTCAGGACAAATATCAATATTTATTTATAGAAACATACATCTAGATTCGACGTACGAAATGACACTGTATTTTAAGAAGATATTTTCTATGAGAAAATACTGGTGCTGAAGATTTTCTTGGTCTTAAAATTTCAGGACATGTACGACCCCTGTGTTTCATAAAATATGTTTTATCTACTCCCACAGTGATACAAATCTGTAAACAGATGACTTATATCAAGGCTGTCCATCCTGGCAACCGCGAAATACCAAAAAAATTTTACAAATTTTTTTGCTTTATTAAATTTTCTAATATCTCTCATTCAGTAAGATCTTGTTTTTTGTAAGAATTTTCTGGTATCCCGCGGATTTCAGGATACCTTGACTTAAATAAAGAAAAATATGTAAAACTTGCTTGGTTATATATGTGGGGAGATAAAAACCGATTTTATTCACCTTCTAAATGTTTTATCTCATTTTTTTTTTCCAAACGGACGTGGTCTGTTATGGTTCTGAGCAACTCATTTAATATTTCCGATTTTATTTATTTATCTTATGCACTCAACATGGGAAGCTAATTCAGCTTATTATGATTATTTTATGTTCAACCCAACCCATTAATATGGAATTAAGTATTTTTAGACTATTTTTTTTATTTAGAATATTTTTTAGTATGATGTGATTTATACAAAATATGTGACTAATCTCAATTTCAATTAATATTTTTGTTTATTTGTCATGATATATTTTATGGCAGAAATGATAAATTAAAATTTCATCTAAAATAATAATAATAATAATGATTTTTTGTCCTTTGCATCATTACCCAAGTTTTTTCAAAAAAACATTTTCGTAAATAAAATACGAAACGCACTATCAGTAGAATATTAAAATAAAAGTTTGATTTCTGTACTTATGTTTAAAATAATCTCATATCTTTTCGAATAATAAATCATCACTCCTTAATAAAAATGCTTAATGGAAGTTCGTGTTATGTTACATTTTCTCATAAATAGTTTTATTTTAAGTATGAAGCTCAGTAGGTACTATATTATGCATAGCTCCAAACTCTTCCGATTTTTTCACCCGGAAAAATTTAATAGAAATTTTTGAATTATTTATCGGTAGATTACTGCGATTTGAAATGGTAAAGTTTTCTGTAAAATTTTTCCGGGCCGAAAAAGTGGAAGAGGTTGGCAGCTGTGATATTAAAGCTAAGGCTCCAAACTTGCCCTCCAACTGAACATCGGCAATTTCTTAGGGAGATTTTCTTTTTTAGATTTTTCTTGCAAATTGCCCAGAAACCATGTTTAGAGGCTGATTCTTGTGCAATTTCTGTAGAAGCCTGCCGTGAAATTTTCTGTTAAGAAATATTGGTGTGCAATTCGGAGGATCATTTGTGAGCTCTGAAAGTACTAAATTTTAAATTGTCTTGGGGATATGATACACTATTTATTTATATTTAATATTTTAACACTTTCATACATAAATTATTTTACATTATTATTGATTATTTTCCATTATTACTTTTTGTGATAAATGGAGAACCATTATAAAATAATTTTATTAGTGTGCTGCATCAGGGCTAGAGAATATAAGGGCTAGGTCATCCCTTTGAAGCGATCTATGCCGCCTTGTGACTAGTTTTCCTCCCGACCGGAAACTCTGTGACGTCACTGCTTTCACGCTGGTCATTGAGTTGTACTTCGTTCTCAAGAAAGTACATAGTGTATTGAGTTTATTTTGTCTGTAACTAGAAAGTAATTAATATTAATATATTTAAGTTAATTTCTTTAAAAACCATCTTATTGCAATCATTTTATTTGTATGTATAAATAGTACGAAGCTGAGAATCAAATTAAAGTATGAAAAACTAAACACATTTAAATCTAATTTGGAAAATATACATATTTTTTTTCTTATTTGAAATTTTATGCTATTGTTACATAATGTAAAATATTCCTTTTTATTTAACAAAGCAATAGTGTAATAGAGAGGAAAAACGTATGAAATGCAAGCATTTAAATATTCCTCTAATTTTAATAAGTATGAAATACAAAAAGTGTTATTGCATATTTAAGAACAATATTTCTCCTTATTTAAATAAACTTTCTTAAATTATTTAATAGTAATGTTGACTAAGTTAGTTAATAAATAGTATCTTAATAACTTAATGTAAATTAAAAAATGAAAATTTAAATACTGTATAGTACTTTATTTAAATACTGTGTATAAATTTAAATACTTAAATGCAAACATTTAAATATTTCTTTAATTTTGAAAAGTGTGAAATATAATATCATAAAAGTATATTGTTACGTATTTATGAACAATATTTCTCATTATTATATAAATTTTTCCTTTAAATCATTCAAGAGTAACATTGATCATGAAAGTCAATAGTCGTCATAATAACCCAACGCCCGAAATAGTGACAAACAGACATTTCAAGTATAATTTTCATATTTTGATGCAAAATAAACTCAATACGTTTAAATCCCATTTTTTGGTGCTGGCTCCTTCAGCCAGCGTGAAAATGACTACGTCATCACGGGTAACTTCCTGTTTCACTCTCTGAGGTCCGATGACTTAGCCCTTCTTTTCTCTAGCCCTGGTGCTGCATGCTAGCTATTATCTGTCTACAATACATATCTCCGTAAATGAATGCTAAAAACATTTTTGCTTTATTAGAGAATTCTTATCTGTCCTCACATGAGGCCCAGAAGAATGAACGCTCCTTTCAGGGACAAAGTTCGCATAGTAAAAATGTTAAAATGACTGATTCGCACCAGTATTTACAAACAAATTTATTTGAAAATAAGTAAAAGCTTTTCTTCACGTTTGGTATAAATGCAAAATTTTATTTAAAAACTCTGGTGCCTGTATGACATTTTATTATTAAAATTAAGTGTGATATATTATGTCCCACCGCCTTTCAAGGGATTAATATTGTTTATTAATGTAACTTATATTAACAATGTTTAATATTTGAAAATTAAATGTTAATAAGCCTACCAAGTAGTCAACCGAATACCAATATTTCTTAGCAGATAATTTTATGGTAGGTTTCTACAATATTTACTCTACGATTAAACTCTAAATGTTCTTTCTGCGTCATTTGAAAGAAAATAAAAAAAAAAAAATCTAAAAAAATGCTGATATTTAACACTAGAACCGCGGATTTTTTTTCTCGTGATTCCTGAAAATATTTCACACTAGAATTTACATTTTAAAATAAATTACTTATGTATTTAAATTATTTTCCTTCATCATATATAGAACTTATTTTATAAAGAGTTTTCTGGTTCAAATCAATATCTATTCATTTCTTACGGGTCAAAATGACCCGGTTCCGCGGTTCTAGTGTTAAAAAGCGAGCCCTTTGAGAGCCCTATATTGAGATATTTTCTTGGTCGAGTTTACTACCTACACTCAATCCTTTCAGAGCCAAAGAAAATTATATTAATTAAATATTGAAATTATTGAAAACAACAGAATTTACAAATAGATTTAAAATTTTAAAATATAATATTTTTCATGAACAATAAAAATGCAAGATTTTATTAAAAAATTCTTATGTAATTTTGCCAGATGTGAATTCAAAGTAAGTGAAAAAAATGATGTACCTGGTCATTTCATAAGGTTAACATATTAAACATCCGCTATAAAAAAATAAATAAAACATACATCAACAAGCATTTACTTCAGTTTCCTTGAAATTTAATATTTGTTCAGTAATATTTTCTTCCCTCAATCTTGTCGTTTGTCTTTAACATCATTGCAATTTTTTGAGAAATATGTGACTCGTTTAATCTTTGTGTATATATTTCACTGGAATTCTATATTCGGATTCACCGAATACGTTTACCCTCTCGTTACTTAACTATAGAAACCCCGAAGTCCATTTCCTTCCAACAATACCGGGCTTTCAGAGGGAGAATTCGCGCAATCGCTCCTCTTAGCGTAATACATGAGCTTAAATGAACATAATTCATACCAAAAATCGAAGTTCATTTTCTGTACAATAAGCAGCCATTCAGTTTTCGCTAAACTAATTAAATGTTGCCCGGAGCAGCAGCCTTTCAGTTCCTGTGATGGATTCTATTCAATATAAAAGGGGTTGTAGGAAAATCAAAACAGGCGACTCAACTGAACTCAGAGTGGATGATGTTGAATTCTCGAGTCAACAAAGCTTGGAAATAACAACAACACGATAAATTAATTTACTCCTATTTGTGAAACTTACAGGATGCAAAAATTACTGAAGACTTCATTCATTCAACTTTATCAGGTAAAAACATACGATTCCAATTTAAGACGGAAAAATGCAATTGTTCTTGTGTTTCAAAAATTTTCGTAGGTCATATAAAGTAGTCCGCGCAAACGCCGTAATGTGAAATTCAAATAGAAATTTGGAAAAATTGCGAATACACTGGCTGACTTGCCCAGCGTTGCCCGTGCCTGAGATAATAACATTAATTGTACACAAAATAAGTGTTCAATGATTTTATTAAAAAAAATCGAAGTAAAGGGGGCTCTCAAGAATTTTTCTTTTTTTTCATCTGCTTAAATCGGTCACATTTAAATTACAACAAAATTTATATTCTACTTTTTTTATTACTTTATACTTAGCCCTTTAAGGGGCAAAGCACTTTTATTCTTATAAGGCTAAAATGATCGATTGGCACCAGAATTTAATTGTAATTTATTTCAAAATAGATAGAAGCTTTTCTTCACATACTTCATAAAATTAAATTTTTTATTTTAAAATTCTGGTGTCAATATGGCATTTCTCAATTAAAATAAAGTGGAATATATTTTATCCCCCCCCCCTTCAAGGTGCTAAATTATACGAAACATTGAAATTTTAAGCACGAACTTGCAGATTTGACAATATATTTGGATATTTCGGTAGATTTTACTTAGCGAATTTTAAATGGGAAGGCACCATGCAAATTAGCTAAGGAATTATAATGGTTTAAATTTTTGAATCTAATAAATTTCTTTTTACTCATTTTAACACATATTGCAAGACAGAGAGTTTAAAACCCCTTCAGCATCGCATAATATTTGGAAAAAAAATTAAATGTACCTATTTGTTTATTACGGATATTGAATAATTTTAAGGTTCAAAACAAAATTTGCAATTAGCTTTTTCTTCAGGCGAAAAGAAAAAATGTTGTAGAATAAATTCATATTTGCAGGGCTCCCAAATGGTCCGCAAACTGAACACCAATATTTTTCAAAACAAAAATTTCATAGTAGGTTTGAAAAGTATTTGTGCTAAAACTAACCCCCGAAGGCGTTTTCTGCATGATTTGTGAGAAAAATATAAAAAGAAAATATTTCTAAGAAAATATTGATGTTCAGTTGGCGGACCATTTGGGAGCCCTGCATTTGTAGAAAGTCATCATGCGAGAAATCTCTGTTTTAATTTTTGTTTTACACCATACAAATGAATGGGAATAATACCTTTCATAAGATTTTTCACATCTTTACAAATTTCTACAAATAATATTTGAAAAAAAAAATTACAAATTTATTAACCCTGTATGTAACTGTATTTACAATACAGTATTTTAGAACGTAAAAATATAACTTACTTTTTCAGAGATATGTCATTAATTGAATAAGATCATGGAAACCTTTCGAAAATGACAGTGGTCAACAAATTTGCAATTACTAATAATGTGAGTCACACGACAAGTGCTCATGGAAACACCCTAAAATTAATGTTTTTATACCATTTTAGTATGATCACAGGCATGTGCATGTATCTGGTTGTATTAACTCCTGTATAATACTCCTGATTAAATCATGCTTTTATAACAATCTAAAAAAAAGTAAGTGGTGTTTGACTTTACGATAATCGGGTTACTTACATAATTTTGAATTAAAATGTTTAGAATTGTTTTTTATGCTTAATATGTCACAAATGAAATTAAAATTATTCTTTTTGATACAATCTCAGCAGGGCCACAGACATGGTGCATATCTCTGTTTGCGTAAGAAAACATCACAGATAGGTATAGATTATTTCATGCACCTAAATAATTTAGGTAATATTGATGCAATTTTTTATTTTAGAGCTTTGTAAATGTACATTTATTTGAACATTACTTTGAGGAGAGGCGTAACATTGAAACGAAACACATTTCTCTTTAAAATTTTAAGTATTTGACTCTATATATTTGGATGTAAAAGAATTCGATGTTTATTAATGAACAAGACGAAAAATGCTTCGAGCAGTGCACGGGAGGAGGTATTTGAAACACAATACGGAATGATGCATCTTTTAACATATTTAGGCCCATCGAAAAACAAAATTGAGATATCGAAAAATAAATTTTACACCATTTGAAGCTCGCCGTCATAAAAAAATTTCGATCGCTAGAATCCGCAGGTTCGGTTTTCTACTCTACGCGTGGGTGATTCTCTTAAATAAAAAAGGAAAATAATGCCCGGAAGAAACTTCAAACTTTAAGTAGTCCAATGATTTTGCATTAACCGCCCTAGACATTCTAGAAGTGTCGAAAAACTTTTTTTTTCAAATATGTGGCGAATAAATCCTATAACCATCAAATAATGGTACTTAGATAACCTGGGAAATATTAGAGATAAAATATTGAAAAAGGATCGTCTGATAAAATAAACAAAAGAAATAAAATGCATAAAAAATATTAACAGTATACTTATCTTTTATTTATTTTTTATTGTTCATGTTTGAGAATGATATATTACGCTAGATTTGACAGGGAAATGCACGAGTTTAGATCAAGCCTTTTGGGTTCATGGTAGGCCAACAAAACGGAAATAGCACCACAAGCATCTTTAGGGGACATAGGTCTCGCAACCATTATTTTAAAATGACAGATAAGGGCTTTGAATATCCGGTAGAATTCACATCGTGTTCTTTTCCGTCTCGTATCTGTTTGAAAAATGAGGAGAAAAAACTTAAAATAGTGTTGATTTTTCTCCGATAGAAAAATAATTCTTTATTCTGTTTTTCCCGTGTGTTTTGTATTGTATCTGGTGCCTGGAAATGTGCTTTTAAAGGTAGCATTGATCCTGAAATAGGGGTCCCTATCTTCTAAACTATCTGTTTATTTATGTGTTTTACATCATTTTACAAAACTGTTAAATGTTTTTATGAAGTAAAAGGACTTAAGCTTGAATTTGGATAGTTTAATTTTTAAATAACTAGGGGGGCCCCGCCCCCCTGCTCGCTATGCTCGCCAACCCCCCGCGTAATCGCTTCGCGATTCCAAATTATTGTCTACCCCTGCTTGCTGCGCTCGCCAATAACCCATGGTATGAATAAGCAGTTGCAGACCTTTCAAATGATGTACCATACGACTGGTGTTGTAAAGAAATTAAAAATGTGCCCCCCTGGGGGGCAGAGTGAAAGGCGACAAAAAAGACATCCATAATATGAATAAGCAGCTGCAGACCTCTGAAATGATGTCACACGACTGGTGTTGTAAAGAAATTAAAAATGTGCCCCCCTGGGGGGCAGAGTGGGGGATGACACACAACACATCCTTAATAGGAATAAGCAGTTGCAGACCTTTCAAATGATGTGTCACTCAACTGGTGTTGTAAAGAAATTAAAAATGTGACCTCCCCCCCCCTGGGGAGAGCAGAGTGTGGGGGTGAAACACAAGATATCCATAATATGAATAAGCAGTTGCAGACCTTTCAAATCTTGTGTAACACGACTGGTCTTGTAAAGAAAATAAAAATGTGTCTCCCCTGGGGAGCAGAATGGGGGATAACACACAAGACATCCATTATATGAATAAGCAGTTGCAAACCTCTCAAATGATGTATCAAACGACTGGTGTTGTAAAGAAATTAAAAATTTGCCGAAATATTACAGTTATCGCCAAGTTGGCGTCACTTTTGACAACTAATTTTGGTCGCCAAATTTGGCGATATATCGCCAAGTTGGCGACAAACTTGGCGATTGTTGGCGATGGTAACCTTTCCTCTCTTTATGGTAACCCATATGGCGATGCATAGACGGAACCCTTTCCTGATTGGTCTATTCGACTCATGGAAGGAGTGGACTACCCGGATTCGTTAGTTCCGGAAATCTTCCACATCAGCATCATTCCAGGAGTCATTCCTTTTAAGGCTAGTTTTTTTTTACTATAGAAGGATTTTAAACATAATAAATTACCGTAATTTCGGGTGTATAAGCCGCAGATCAAACAATTCTTTTTGGACCCAGAAATCTTATTTAGTAATTGAAGACAAGTATTTACGGCGATCTGACTAGTTATATTTGTTTTTAAAAAAATTCTGGGTCGAAAAAGAATTGTTTGAGCTGCGGCTTATACACCCGAAATTACGGTAATTAAATTAAAACTTTATGTAATTTTGTTTGCAGAATATTCTTAAAAGTGAGCTGCATTTCAAAAAAAGTTTATTTTGTTACTTTAAAAGTTTATTAATTATACAATATTTCAAAAGATAATTAGTTTAAGAAAAAAAATAATAAAATATTATAATGTATGACTATTTACTAAACACTTTTATTTTTATAAAGAAAACTATTCTTATAAGGTATTTATCCGAAAGAAAGCTATCAATCTATATATTTTACTGAACGATTTCAGGCCGACAAATGAGATTATATTCTTTTGTGACCTTCACATGAACGCATATTTTCAATCACAACCACAACCGACGTCGTCTTGGCCGTCAGATTTGGGCCATTGAGTCTTTTAACACGTCGCATTCAAAACATAAAGTAAACTTTGGTATGGATTCATAGTAATTAGAAAGTCAATTTTACAATTTTCGCATAAAGTTCCAGACAATTAACGAAATTTTAGAACGCTTATTTCGAACATTTTGTATCTTTAATTATATTTATTTTTGAAAGTAAAATATGTTAAAAATAGAAATCGCTTAATAAGGCGAGTAGTATAAAATTTGGTCAGTTTGCGAGACCTTCATTTTTATAGTATATATCATTATCTAAGTAATTAACATTAAAACTACCGTGAGCCGTCATTTTGACGGCTACCATATGTATATGTTTCGCTTTAATCCTTTGCGGGGCAGGGCAAATTCATTGCTTAAATATTGAAATTAATGACTGACACCGGAATTTGAAAACAACTTTGTTTATAAATAAGAAAACTCTATACTTCACGCATTCACGAAACAGTAATTTTCTCTAATAAAATTCCGGTGAGAATGTGGCGTTTGGGAATTAAAATTAAGTGGCATATCTATGAAAACTAACCTCAAGGGGTTAAACCAGAAATTCGATTATGAAATAAGATACAACGAAGGGTAAACGTTAATATTTAACGGTTGCCTTAAATTACGATTTAAAAATTCAGATCCATAATTAATAGCATTGCCATCAATATTTGAAAAAGAAATACTCACCTTTTTAATGGTCAGCAAAATCATACCGGAATAACGACAATTACAGCATTTTATAAAACTGATCTGAATCAAACAATCCTGGATAAAATCCGTGACGATTGCAGCCCGTGAATATCATAGGAGAAAGACATAAGAGGTTAAACAATAAAGTTAAACTGTTCAAAATGAAAATTCTGATGTGAAATATTTTTTAAAAACTTGACTCAAATTCCCATTCGTTATAGAGTTAACTCTTTCTGATTCAATATTTTTAAAAAACTATGGAGTCTCTCAAAGCGGTCGTAGGGAGATCTCAGTAGTGATAGATATAAGCAATTCTGTCCCTTCAATATAATATCTCCGCAAATAGAGCAAACACGAAATATTGTATTCTAAGAAATGTTTTTTTGGGGGGGGGGAGGGGAGTAATGCCGGCAAAACACCTGTTAATTAACGTTAGATTATGCATTTTCAAAATTACGACTTTTTTCACATTTTCATGACAGAGACAGTTATACATATTTTGTTTGTTTTTCACTTTCCTGGTCTCAGTTAAACGGCGACAGAAATTCCATTGTTAATTATTATAAAAATATGTATTAATATCACATTCAGATTTTCCTTTAATTTTAATTCCCATTTAATCTTTTCCGTACAAGTGTGTCTTACAGGGTTCGCACAGTTCTACCACTAAATTTTAACCTCTTCAGTCCCTGAGTACCCAAATGGGTACATCAGTTTTGTCCCATTTTATTAATGATACTCAAATATAAATGAAATTTCGATATAAGAATAATATGTTTCGAATTCTAAGATTCGAGCTAATGAAAATAAAACAAAAATCTCGCTCTGAAGTCAAACGAGAGAAGAAATAATTCAGTAATAATTAAAAATAATGTAATAATCGCCAGTAGCGAAGAGGTTAAGAATATTTTCAAAGTGTTTCACTGTAGAAAACTATAGTAAAATCTGTGCATGAGGGTGAGGATTGCGGCCGTTGTGGGTTTAAAAATTAAATGTAAATTTACTTATTTTTAATAGTGGTGCTAGAGTCCTTGGAAATTCCAAGGAGTGTGCGAACCTTGGATGTTAAACATAATCACAGCTAAAAATAAAATTAAAATTACAATATCATACAGCACGATAGTGCTGTATAGTAGAGCTCAGATGCATCTCTAATGTTAAAGTCCAAAGTTTGCCCCTTTATAACTTTGGATCCAATCGTCGGATTGCGATAAAATTGAAAAGGCGAAGTGTCCTACTATAGTCCTCAGAGTTTATAAAATTTTATGCAGATCCACCAATTAATTATGGAGATCCAGAACCCCTGTTTTGTCACTTTTTTCTATGTGAATCAAGGTAAAACGGCAACAACTTAAATAGAACCCGAACCAAGAAACATTCAACGACGTGTAATAGCTTGTTCGGAAGCTTTTAATTTAGGTATGTTCCTCCGAAAGTCCTGTCTAAAAATATCCAATATTAAAGAAATGACATCCATTTAAAATTTATATAGCATATACAATTTATACATTTATTAGGATGAGTGAAGCGAATCCTTTACTAGGCCACTCAAATTACATTTTGTCGTACACTTTACAAAAAAACTATTCAATATTTGAACTTCAAATTAAACACAAAAATAAATTATGATCTGTAGATTTGCACAATATAATTTTTCTGTACAGTAAAACGTTAAAGAAATTATTATTTTAATTAATTTATTTTACATGCATTTCCAATACGGACGCATTTTAGCAAATAAAAAAAATGAAACGCGTATATTTTCAGAAAAAAAATATATATAAATCATGGATAAAGTAATTATAGATAGAATCATGATTAATTAAATAAATAAAACATGTTTTCATTATTCCGCAAAATCGTTTGCACAGATGACACTTAAACATTTTAAAAGAATTGTATCAAGGTGGCCTTGAATTGTATTATGGATTTTTTTTTTTTTTTTGTAAAGTGGCAACAAAATAATTGTAAACAAATAAAATTAATTGTTAAATTTGTTATATAAATAAAAAATTAAAAGAATTGCGTGAAATTGTTGCCTCGATTCAAGCTCTTTATAAATGTACTAAAGCAAAGTTCGCCGATTCAGAAACGACAAATAGACTTTAACCATTTCTTACTTTATCATTTGGATCTAAAGTAATGTTACGTTATTATTTGTGGACCGAAAAAGATTTAGTGAACAGAACTTTAGACTTTGTTGCACGTAATAAAGAAAATCACAAGCCACCAGACCAGATATCGCGAATAATCATGGATAAATTTGAATACTGCAGTAATTTAACTTATAAGAATTGGTGCGTACAGATTCCCCCAATAATTAAATTCTGGAAAAATGGAAGCATAAACTGCTCAAGGAAAGAATTTCTTCTGCAGTTAGCTTTTGCTGTTACAATTCATAAATCCCAAGGTTTAACATTAGATGAAGTAGTTGTAGATATTGAGGATATAATATAGACACCAGTTGGTTTAAAAACGTACGTAACGTTGTGGAGAGTGAAAATCCTTCAAAATTAAGCATTCAATAGAAATTTTCTTTACGAAAAATTCTACAATATCAAAAATTCTCATACGCTAACATGTATAAAAACGAAGAAATTAAAATAAGTTGTTTTACAGTTAAAAATTCATAGTATCAACGAAAGCAGATTACAAATGTTTTTCCAGAAAATAGGATTTTGAAAAAGGAACTTTCTGCAAGCTCTCTTCAAATTCTCATTATTCTAAAATAGCTATCAAAGATTATCTGATGTTAATTACAAAGATTGGAAACATGCATATTTCAAACAACTTTTAAAAACACCAGTGGCTACTGGAAATTATAAAATTATCTTTAAAAGAGCTTTTAGTTGAAAATTTAAAAATATTTTGTAAAAGTTTGCTTCGAAAATATCTTATTATGCCAGTCTTACATCATAAATAAAAAATTAAAATGCGCCAAAACATAAAATAACGTTTTTGTTTAATAAAGATGCAAAAATAATATAAAAAAATATTGTTACTTTCAAATATCTGTTTTATAAAATAAGGCTTCGCGAATCCAAACAAAGCATGGCTTTTGCTAGTTTATATTTATTTAACCCATTAACGCCCAGCGTCCTCTTTTGAGGACGGTTACAAAAACATCAAGAAAGCGGTTTTCCCACCAGTAAAGAGGAAGATAAATATATACCTAATTTCGCGAGACAGAATGCTCGATAAATTTAGATAAAAGTTAATTTGCTTTTAAAAGTTGTGGGAAATACAAAATTTAAATTTTAGCGAAGAAAATAATTCGGGCGTTAATGGGTTAAGCATAATCCAACATTATAGAAATCTCTCCTTTTTAATTGCTAATTTAATCATTTCCTTCAAGTTGCCACCAACTAAAAGACAGCACAATAATTCAAAAAAGGAAAGATAACACGTGTTCTTTTCTTACCAGTCAATAAGAATTCAAATTCCTCTGATAGTTTTTTTTTATTTTTGAAATTGATGTCATTCGAAACAGAAAATTCATATTTCCATAAACAAATATATAATCTCTAAATAAATTTGTATTAAAATAACATCATACCTTTATTTGAATGTTTTCAAAGTAAAAACAGTTACTATAATACAGATATTTCCATTACAAAGGAATAATTTAGAAAAACATCCTTCTATATACCGGGTGATTATAATTAAAGTCCCGATTTTAAAAATCGATAATTTTAAAACTATTGGTCAGAATGACTTGATGTTTTAGCAGAACAATCGTAAGGCAATAGAATTTTGTTTGGCGAAGGAAAAAAATTGTTCCAAAATGTGCCGATAGATGGCGCTGTCCGGCTAATATCAGGAGGAAAGACCAAAAATGTATTCGTTTAACACAAAAATGTTGTTAGCCAAAAGAAAAAAATTAGAGTTCAGGGATTTACTAAAGATTTATTAGCGAAAAGACCAGAATACAGCGACAACAGCGATTATGACAAAAAAAAGAGCTTCATGGAATCAACACCCTGCTGATGATTAAAGCATAAGTTGTTCGATATGCCCTCCGCCTTGTTCCGCTACTAATTGGAAGCGCAAAACGGCATGCTCCACAACAGATCGGAGGGTATCTGTACTGATTCAATGGATGTGGTGTGTGATGCTTGCCTTCAAGTCGGCTAGATTCTGAATCCTCCCGCTGTAAACAACATT
Organism: Maratus speculifer; assembly: GCA_964019185.1. Lineage (NCBI taxonomy): Eukaryota > Metazoa > Arthropoda > Arachnida > Araneae > Salticidae > Maratus > Maratus speculifer. The sequence goes on along the minus strand of CAXHSM010000558.1, from coordinate 9,391 downwards.
CTTCAGGTACTCCCAAAGCCAGAAATCACACGGGTTTAAGTCGGGGGAACGTGGCGGCCACGTTGTTGGAAAATGACGGCTTATGATCCTGTCATCTCCGAAATTAGCACTCAGTAGCTGCTTCACAGGAGTAGCAATGTGCGGAGGAGCGCCATCTTGCATGAATATTGTGCGATCCACACACTGACGCTGCTGAAGTGCCGGAAGGACATGGTTACGCAAAAGTGTTTCATACCGCTTGCCAGTAACGGTGAAGGTAACGGGACCCGCAGGTCTGATCTCGAAGAAAAACGGACCAACGATAAACGCTGCCGTTATTCCGCACCGCACAGTAAGCTTTTCAGACTGAAGAGGTAATGGCTGTAGCTGGGACGGATTCTCGGTCGCCCATATCCTGCAATTTTGCGTATTTACAGAACCTTGCAAATGAAAGTGGGCTTCGTCAGACCGCAGAATGTTCCATGGCCATTCGTTGTCCACTTCCATACGGGCAAGAAATTGCAGTGCAAAAGATTGACGTGCTTCCAGGTCAGCAGGTAGCCACTTCTGCACATGAGTTATCTTATACAGATAACAGCTCAAGATCTTCCGTAGGATTTTACGCACCGTGCTGTTCGGCATATCCAGCATTCGGCCAATTCCCCGTGCACTGCTGATTCCCACATCACTGTTAGTCTGTTCCTGTAACGCTGTAGCCACATCTTCCAAGGCCGCACCGAAACTGGTTTCCTTCCTCTACCCCGTTTAACGTCAAATGAACCGGTCTCTTCGAATTTAGCAATCATTTTTCGCAGACCTTTTGTGGTTATCGGACCCAATTTAATGGATTTTAATGTCCGAAACTTCCTAATAGCTGTAAGTGCACAGTCATCGTTCTTATAAAAAAGCTTCAAGAGCAGACGCGATCCTTCATAGTCAGAGTCATGATGAAGTATTTAGGGAAAGAGCTGGTGCTCTGCATTTTTATGGCAGCTAAGTCTCATGTGAGCATTTCACGTATTAGTAATTTGCATATATCTAGACAATGTGAACACTCACAGCGCCATCTATCGGCACATTTTGGAACTATTTTTTTTTCCTTCGCCAAACAAAATTCCATTGCCTTACGATTGTTCTGCTAAAATATCAAGTTATTCTGACAAGTAGTTTTAAAATTATCGATTTTTAAAATCGGGACTTTAATTATAATCACCCGGTATAAAAAAATAACGATTTGGAAATAGAGCAATGAAAATCTATGTAGATATCAATGGACAAATGAAAATCTGCATAGATATCGCGAAACTGTGCTAGGGGGGATTACCACGTTGAACGATTCTGTCGCCAAACGCCGCCAAGTTTATCGCCAAATTTGGACACCGAAATTATTCGCCAAAAGTGACGCCATGGCGCTAAAAAGGAGTGGAATCAGATTATCTGTAAAGCTCATGAAATTACCCACATTTTTGTTAGCCGATAATGTGGACTGAGCTTTACTGATGCCCACTATTATCCACGCCAGGGATCATTCTGAGTCATACTATTATCAACTCAGAAATATTACTGGACAAAGCAGTTAGTAGAATATATAGTTATGTTATATCAAATCAGCTAAGATCCACAACGATAAACAAATGTAAACCATGAAATAATAATTAACGTATAACATTAATTTAGTCAGATTGTCGAGGAATTGGTGTAGAAAAATATTTTTGAACAGAAATATTTGGTATATGGTTGAATCGTATATGTTTAAAATTTTGGGTTTATTTGGAGCTTTGATCTACCACTTATCAAAAACCCTTTGTTCACACTTTGTACTGAATGGACCGTTTAGGTTATCGTTCTTTATTACATCAGCAGGTAACTTATGAACACAAATTTTTTAATTGGTTATGGGTTATTGGGATATGGACCGTGTAAAAAATGCTTTATTTTCCATGGCAAAGTTTAAGGCACCAGCAAAGCTCAGTCTATATTTTCATCTAACAAAAAATCAAGTAATTTCACGAACTTTACAGATCGTATTCCATTTCTTTTCTACGCACTTTTTATATTGAAAATATTTGCAAATTTGTTACTGTCTCATATTTTAGATCGAGCTCTATTTTTCTCTCTGGTTCCACCAGAATTTTATATGATAAATAGGAAATCTGTTTTCACTCTGACATATTAAAGGAAATTATACAACTTGTATAAAAATATAAATAAAAAAGGTAACACAACTTTTGTTAAATGAAATGATTAAAAACAACATTTGCAATTTTTTACAAAATATTACATACTAGCAGACCCGCCCGGCGTTGCCCGGGTCCGTAATATTAATGTTAAACGAACTTGAAATTTCTATGATTTTATGTTTAACTCGAAATATGTGTAAATACATTATATTAAATACGTGGCCCTTGACTGTGTCAAAAATCGGTTGCGGAAAAAAAAATATGTATTTAGCTGCAAAAATACTCAAAATGATTGCAGTGGGAAACGCAAGAGGGAATATGTGTACATCAATTGCGTGCTGATATTTATCCTTAAAAAATACTGTTAAGTCACTTAACTAAATAATTTTTTCACATAGATATCCCAAGTGAAACATTCTGAATTTCAAACTATTTATATCACTGTAAAATCCGACTATACCGTGAATGAAATCGATACTCGATGATTAGCTAAAAGATTAGTATATCTATATTAATAAAATAACAAATCGCTCTGTGTGTGCGTGTGTGTGTGTGTGTGTCTGCGATAGTTAGCGAAAACTACGGTACGTACGAAGCTCAAATTTTTTCTGAGAGTAGCCCAATATCTCTCCTGATGCACCTGATGCTCAAAATTTCAAAATTCTATTTATTAACTGAATAATTAATTAAATTCCAAACCTCACTCTCATAAAAAATTGCTTTTTTCCGCTTTTTTCACTTTCATTTTCTTATGGTTGGTTGGTTGCATAAAACTTTCGCAGAAATAATTAAAAAAGCTGGGACTGACCTTTAAAATTCGTAGACTGGCAAACTGTCCGTTTAAATGAGGATTTTTTTCATCACAGCTGCTGTACGCCATGGAGGAAAAAGATAGGTGGTGGAGAAGTAAACCGAAAAAAAAAAGGTTTGCAATATGAAACCATTTATCGCTGAAATTTTAATATCTCAAACAAAAGCAAAAGGAAGGAATTTTGTATTAATAAGACGGATTGGAAGAAATGAATTACAGCTGAAGCATATTTTACGAAGAAATAGTAATTTTTTAAATGGTTTTTTCTATTATATTATTTATTAAAATAAATGTTTGCTTTTAAAATAATTAAAATTGGAAAATTAAAAATAATTAAATGTCAAAATTAAATAAAATAAAATATTGAAAACATATGATTTTAAGAAAAAAATTGTATTACTAAAAGTTTTCTTTTTTTTTTCAGAAATGTTTAATACTTTATAACGTAGATGAAAAATGTTTATGATTTAACAGCATATTAATCATTCCATGTCAATATATAAAATATAGTGATGAAAAGATTCTTTTGAAATCATGCATGAACACTTAAATAATAATGTTAATCTAAAACCTAGATTTCAGAGTGCAGACGATTTTAAGGCATTAACGAAAGAATGTTGATTTTTCAAGCAAAATCTTAAATGATGCTTCTATATTGATATTTCAAAGTCATATGATAAAAATAATCAAATAATTCTTGCCTATGATTGATCTATTTGTATCTTTCATGCATTCTGGTCGTGTATTACAGGCAATAATGTCACAAAACGTTATTTTTTAAACCTAATTTTAGTCATCGATTCAATAACAGTTTAAAAGATATAAATCAAAAACAAGGAAATACTGGTTTAAACCAGTTTGAATTGATCGGAGTTTCAAAGCACATGGTTTTGTTGGTGCTTATTTGGACTTAATGTAGCGGATATTCGAGTTACATTTTTTGCGTTACCCCAATACATCATACAGCCACTCTATTAATTTCTTTTTACTGTATGGTTGTACGCATATTTTTGGCATTTCGAACATTAGAATGTATGAGTCATTAGCTGTGTTGCAGTAAAAAAAATACACAACACTTTTCTATGAGTTTATTTTTTTAATCATTGATTCAATTTATATGTGTTCTATTCAATTTAAAATTGTAATATGGCTTTAATTTGTTTTTAAATCAAAAATAAAATAGCTGTTTGGCGTACATTTGTTTGTATCCGCAAACGGTTCATTCACTATAATAAATTATCAAATAGCAAAGTAAATTATGTATCAGAAATAGCCATAAAAAGAATAGTAGCAAAATTGATTATAACCTTAATGTTTAGACTAATTTAAACATAACCCGATCCCAACCAGAAAAAAAAACAAACCACACTACGATCCGTGATACACAAATTTCCGTGAGTATAAACCCGACCCTAACCTAAAAATTCTGTTTGGAAAAAAGCATGGATTTGATAACTGACCTGAACCGAATCTGAATCCCGCAAACAAATTCAAGTGAAGCATAACCCGATCCAAACAAGGAAAAATAATTTTCGTGGGCATGAAACCTGACCCGAACCTAAATATTTTCTTTAAAAACCCCGAAATATGACTCGAACGAAATCTGAAACCGATAACAATATTCCAGAGAACTATAACCCGATCTCAGCAAGACAAAATACTTTCCGTGGTCATAAACCCGAATCGAACCTAAAAAAATCCGTTTGAAAAATCCTGAACTTTGACCAAAACCAAATCTAAATCTGACCAAAGTATTCGAAAGGACCATAACCGGATTCGAGTAAGACAAAATAATTTCCGTGGACATGAAACCGATAAGAACCTAAAACTTCCATTCGAAAAAATACCTGAAATTTGATTCGAACCAAATATGAATCTGACAAAACTATTTCAAAGAAACTCACCCGGATCCAAACAAGACAAAATATTTCCATGGACATGAACACAATCCGAACCCAAAAAATTTCTTTGAAAAAATCGCGAACTGAATGAAATCTGAACTTAGCAAAAATATTCCAGTGAAGCATGTCCTTATTCGAACAAGACAGAATAATTTCCGTGAACATGCAAGAAGACCCGAAACCAACAGTTATATTTGAAGAAAAACCCAAAATCTGAATGAACCAAATCTGGACCCGACAAAAATATTCCAAAGAACTATAACACAATCCAAGCAAGCAAAATAATTGCTATGAACATAAACCCGACTCGAACCTAAAAAATTCGATTTGAAAAAACCTGAAATTTGACCCAAACCACATCTAAATTCGAGAAAAATATTTGAAAGAATCATAACTGGATTCGAGTATGACAAAATAATTTCCGTGGACATGAACGAGATCCGAACCTAAAAATTCTATTTGAAAAAATACCTGTAATTTGAATCGAACCAAATCGGAATCCGATAAAAAATATTCCAAATAATCGTAATCGGATCTGAATAAGACAAAAAAATTACATTCACATGAACCGAATATGAACCTAAAAAATTTCTTTGAAAAAATCACGAGATATGAACTGAACCAAATCTGAACTTGAAAAAAAATATTCCAGTGAAGCATGTTCTTATTCGAACAAGGCAGCATAATTTCCGTGAACGCGCAAGAAAACCCGAACCCAAAAATTCCATTTGAAGAAAAAGCCGAAATCTGAACTGAACCAAATCTGTTCCTGACAAAAATATTCCAAAGAACCATAACTGTGTCCGAGCAAGGCAAAATAATTTCCATGGACATGAATACGACCCGAACATTAAAATACAGTATCAAAAAATACCTAAAATTTGAACCGAACGAAATCTGAACCCGACGAAAATGTTCTAATCAATCATAACCAGATCCGAACAAGACAAAATAATTTCCATGGACATGAAACCAACATATGGTTTGGTAAAATTTAGGTTGCAATTACATTACGGTAAGTCTTTGATTATATTTAATTTCCCGTTAGGTTACAGTTAGGTCACGGTTAAGTTAAAGTTAGGTTAAATTTGAATTGCATTTATGTTATGGTTAGAATAAGGATATGTCACAATAAAGTGAAGGCTAGGTTACATTTATGTTATATTTAATTTACAGTAAGGTATTGTTAAGTCGAAATTAGGTTACAGGCAGATTATGGTTACGGTACAAAAGTTTACGGTTAGGAATTTATCCACAGAGTGAACATTACGCATGATTTGATTAAAAATAGCACTTACTTTTGTTAAATGGCTCTGAAATTATAACACTATATACCAACCTTTTTAGCTAACAGCGAGTATCGATTTCATTCATGGTATAATTGGATTTAAGAGTGATATAATTAGTTTGAAATTCAAAATATTTCACTTGGGATTTCTATGTGAAAAAAAAAATAATAATTAGTTACGTGACTTAACAGTGATTTTTGATAAATATCAACACTTTAACACGAAAATCACGCAGTCGTTAGACACATATTTCCGTCCGCGTTTATCATCGCTCATTTTTAGTATTTTTAGAGCTTAACATTAGTTGTTTTCCAAACCGATTTATCGTATAGTCAGTGGCCACGTATTTCAGACATTGCATTTTTGCATGTTTCGAGTTAATGATAAAATAATACAAATTTCAAGTTCGTTTAATATTGTTAATACGGACCCGGGCAACGCCGGGCGGGTCAGCTAGTAGTATTATAATTTCAAAGCCCTTTTACAAAAATAAGTGTACATTTTTAATGAAACATGCGTAATGTTCATTCTGTGAACAAAATCCTAACCGTAATCTAATTGTATCGTAATCATAACTTGTCTGCAACCTAGCTGTATTTTAACAGTAACCTAACAATAACTTAAATATACCATAAATGTAACCTGGCCGTCGTCTTATTATAACATACACATAATCTAAACATAACCCAAACGCAACCTTAACCTTACTGTAACTTAACCGTGACCTAACTGTAACCTAACCGGAAATTACATATAACCTAAGACTCACCGGAACGTAATTGCAACCTAACTGTTACCAAACCGTAACCAAGTTCTAACTTAACACTAACTATAAACAATATATCTTAACCATCACGCGCTACAAAGTACTTAGTTTCACTTTCCACCGCCACGGGACGCAATATGTTTTGTAGAACATCCGAATTTTAAGTTCGGATTCGATTCATGTCCATGGAAATTATTTTGTCTTCTTCGGATCCGGTTATGATTGTTTGGAATATTTTTGTTGAGTTTAGATTCGGTTCAATTCAGATTTCGTGTTTTTTAGGCTCGGATCGGATTGTACTTCCATGGAAATCATTTTACCTATTTCAAATGAGGTTATACTTCACTGGGATATTTTTATCAGGTTCAGATTAGGTTTGGTTCAAATTTCGGAATTTTTTTAAACAAATTTTTTTGGTTAGGACTGGGTTTATGTTCATGGAAATTATATCGTCTTGTTCGGATCTGGTTATAGTTCTTTGGAATATTTTCGTCGGATTCCGATTTCGTTCGATTCAGATTTCAGGTATTTTTTTTCAAATTGATTTTTAAAGTTCGGGTTGGATTCATGTCCAGGGAAATTATTTTGCTTTGCTCGGATCCGGTTTTGTGTCTTTGGAATATTTTTGTCGGGTTCAGATTTCGTCCTATTTTGATTTAGGGTTTTTTTAATGGAATTTTTAGGTTCAGGTTGGGTTGCGCCTCCACGGAAATTATTCTGTATTGTTCGAATAAGGATATGCTTCTCTGGAATATTTTTGTCAGGTTCAGATTTAGTTCAGTTCAGATTTCGAGATTTTTTTCAAAGAAATTTTTTAGGCTCGGATTGGGTTCATGTTCATGGAATTTTTTTTCCTTCTTCGGATCCGGGTATGGTTCTTTGGAATATTTTTGTCAGATTCATATTTGGTTCGTTTCAAATTTCAGGTATTTTTTTCAAATGGAATTTTTAGTTCGGATCGGGTTCATGTCCACGGAAATTTTTTTCTCTTATTCGAATCCGGTTATGGTTCTTTCGGATATTTTGATCGAATTCAGATGTAATTTGCATAAAATTTCAGTTTTTTTCAAATGGATTTTTTTAGGTTCGAGTCGGGTTTACGGAAGTTATTTTGTCCACTCTTATCGTTTTATAGTTCTTTGGAATATTTTTATCGATTTCAGATTCCGTTCTGGTCATTTTTCGGGGTTTTTCAAAGAAACGTTTTAGGTTCGGTTCGGGTTGCATATACACGAACATTATTTACCTTGTTCGGATAGGGTTATGCTTCATTTGAATATTTTTTGTGGGATTCAGATTTGGTTTGGGTCAGATATCAAATCCATAGTTTTTTTCAAATGGAATTTTTAGGTTTGGCTTGGGTTTATGCTCATGGAATTTTCGTCTTGCTTGGATCGGAGTATGGTCTGCTTTTTTTCGGATTGTGCTCGGGTTATGTGTTAATACGCATAAACATTATGTTTTGCTACAATTATTTTATTGTAGCAAATATATACATAGTTATACAATTATCTATGAATTTTAAAGGTCTTTGGAAAAAAAAGAGCCACTTTTGAAATGTCAAAATCTCAAATTCATTTCGCAAAAATTTTTGCAACCAACCAACCGTAAAGAAACAAAAGGGAAAAAAATGGGAAAAAAAGATGATTTTTTGTGAGAGTAACCTCTCGATTTTAATTAATTACTCAGTTAATAATTGGAATTTCGAAATTCTGAGGCTCGGGTATATCAGGGGAGATTTGGGGCTACATTAAAAAAGTTTGAGCCTTGTGCATGCTGTAGATTTTGCTAGCCATCGCAGACACACAGACAGAGCGTTTTGTTCTTTTATTAGTGTAGATTATAAATTACTATTAGAATATGTATCTATAATTGCTATTAGGAGTTTCATAACTCGGCTAGTTTCAATGTCAGATGAATGTTTTTTTTTCTTTTTTTATCATAATTTTTAGTGAAATAAGAAATTTTTACTAAATATCATTTGTAAGACCATATGACTGAAAATTGTTAATTTCTTATTTTTTATATATTATTTTTCTTGAACCAAATTGCTTTAAAAAGAATTATATATCTATTTTAAAAAAATTTAATTGGAACGATATGTCCATGAACAACAATTTAAGAATTTTCAATTGGACATCATTGAAAATTTATACCTTATATATTACTTTTTTTATCATTTAAATTATTTAAAGCTTAAAAAAAAAGATTGTTAAAAGAACTGTAACATTTTTTTTGTCTTTACGTTTTTTTTTCCTTTCTTTTGTTATGTTCGGAACTGTTGAATATTGCCGCTTTATTAATTTTTTAAATGTTGTATAAAAGGCTTCAGTATCCTGGAAAGATATAATATAAACAGGAGTGAAAATGTATAATAACTTTTCGGAGTTACTCACAATTTCAAAAATGTTCTCTGTCTTTAGAAAGCATAAAAAACAATATATTATAAAAAATATACACGCATT
>CAXHSM010000556.1:72100-185100 GCA_964019185.1 Maratus speculifer | reverse complement strand
AGGTTATGTGATAAGGTGCTTATGTAATTAGTTTTTAGGATTCATTGGTTACGTATAAAGGAAAGAACGGAAAATCTTATTTAAGCTGTTCTTTAAGATACTTATAATCGTCTTTAAGATATTTTTAAATAAAATTAACTATTAACATCTATAGTTTATTATTTCAATTATATTTTAAGTAAACTTGAAGATTTTAAAGTTCATATTATATATTCAACAATGCTCGTTTAATGGGGAGTTCATTGTTAGAGAAATGCAGCATTGGCTTATGCACACAATGTTTTCCTATGAAACAGTGGATGAATACAAGTGGAAAAGAAAATTAAATTAAAAAAAGCGCAATTATCATAATCAAAAGATAGCTTAGCGCAAGAATGAGACTAAAAAACTAAAAATGAAGTGACATTTTTATTTTGTAATATTATTTATGCATAACCCTATGTATATATATATATATATATATATATACACCGAGTGTCCCAAAAGTGACTGATGGATTTTAAAATTCAATAACATGCAAACGGTGACAGCTATTTAAAAAGTTTTTATAGGACGGTTATGTATAATGTCAGGAGTTTTTTTACCGTAATTTTTTGTTTTGGTTCGAATTTCAAACAATAGGTAGCGCTGACGGCGATTGAAGGCCAGGTCGACGCTTCACTTATGTAAAAGTTATGAAATATTATGTAATATGTGTTATGAAATATTATGTAATATTATGCATAAAATTCATAAAATTTTGCAACATTTAGGCAGAAAACGTTTAGCTATTTTGAATATCAGTAAACAATCATATTTCTTAATTCAAAAGTACGTGTATAATTCAAATTATTCAATTAAACAATCTTAAATAATAGATATTTGAAACCAACTTGACTAAATTTGAAACTAACTAATAAATAGTTTGAAACAAGATAATATTTTCCAAGTGATTTTTAAACAATATTAAATAAGTTGGTCAAATTAGTATTTTGCAAAATCAGCAATTTGCCACTATTACAAAATTACAGTTTTTTTTTTCTTTTTGCACATATTTCTCTGCATCAACAAAGAGAATGACATTTTCAGATTTTACTGAAAAATAAATTGATAGTTTTTAGCTCACAGGCTATCATAGCCTGAGAGCTTATGTGCCCGTCCGTTCTGTATGTATGTTCGTATGTACGTAACGCGATAACTCATGATAAAAATATCCGATCCACTTGAAATTTTGTATGTAGGTATATCCTGACAAGGCGCTTCCCTGATTAGTTTTTGGAGTTCATTCGATATGTATAAGAGGGGGAACGGGGGGCTCATGCCCCCCGTTAGTTGATATAGATGGGATTTTCATGCAGAATTGAGTTTTCAAAATTTAGATTAGGATCATTCTGATGAGGCGATTCCGTGACTGTTATTAGGTGTTCATTGATTAAGTATAAATAGGGGGAACAGGGGTTCTAATGCCCCCCCCCCGTTAGTTGATATAAATGGGATTTTCATGCAGAATTAAGTTTTCAAAATTTAGATTAGGATCATTCTGATGAGGCGATTCCGTGACTGTTATTAGGTGTTCATTGAATAAGTATAAATAGGGGGAACAGGGGTTCTAATGCCCCCCCCCCGTTAGTTGATATAAATGGGATTTTCATGCAGAATTAAGTTTTCGTTCAAAATTTAGATTAGGATCATTCTGATGAGGCGATTCAGTGACTGTTATTAGTTGTTCATTGAATAAGTATAAATAGGGGGAACAGGGGTTCTAATGCCCCCCCCCCCCCGTTAGTTGATATAAATGGGATTTTAATGCAGAATTAAGTTTTCGTTCAAAATTTAGATTAGGATCATTCTGATGAGGCGATTCCGTGACTGTTATTAGGTGTTCATTGAATAAGTATAAATAGGGGGAACAGGGGTTCTAATGCCCCCCCCCCCCGTTAGTTGATATAAATGGGATTTTCATGCAGAATTAAGTTTTCGTTCAAAATTTAGATTAGGATCATTCTGATGAGGCGATTCCGTGACTGTTATTAGGTGTTCATTGAATAAGTATAAATAGGGGGAACAGGGGTTCTAATGCCCCCCCCCCGTTAGTTGATATAAATGGGATTTTCATGCAGAATTAAGTTTTCGTTCAAAATTTAGATTAGGATCATTCTGATGAGGCGATTCAGTGACTGTTATTAGTTGTTCATTGAATAAGTATAAATAGGGGGAACAGGGGTTCTAATGCCCCCCCCCCGTTAGTTGATATAAATGGGATTTTAATGCAGAATTAAGTTTTCGTTCAAAATTTAGATTAGGATCATTCTGATGAGGCGATTCCGTGACTGTTATTAGGTGTTCATTGAATAAGTATAAATAGGGGGAACAGGGGCTCTAATGCCCCCCCCCGTTAGTTGATATAAATGGGATTTTCATGCAGAATTAATTTTCGTTCAAAATTTAGATTAGGATCATTCTGATGAGGCGATTCCGTGACTGTTATTAGGTGTTCATTGAATAAGTATAAATAAGGGGAACAGGGGTTCTAATGCCCCCCCCCTTAATTTATATAAATGGGTTTTTCAAGCAGAATTGTCAGATTTCGTTCAAATCTCTGAATAGTTTTGGAAGTTTAATGGTTAAGTATAAAAGAGGAGGATAACTCCTTTTAAATTATATAAATGCTAAATGGGTTTTTATTAAGAATTATCTCATTTGCTCTGAATTTTGGATATAGATTTTTTATATGATAAAGCATGTCTTTGATAGTATAGGAGTTTCAATGATTAAGTATAAAAAAAGAGGAAAGGGGAGAGCTGTTTCCCCTTCTTAATTTTTTTTCGAACGGAATTAACTCTTGAAAATATAAGGCTTTAATGTACAATTAGTATTTGTAGCCTGTGAGCTCAATGCCATCAGTTTAACTGGGCATTATTCTTTATTTAGCTCACAGGCTGTCATAGCCTGAGAGCTTATGTGCCCGCCCGTTCTGTATGTATGTATGTTCGTTCGTTCGTTCGTGCGTGCGTGTGTACGTGCTTAACGCGATAACTCATGATAAAAATATCCGATCCACTTGAAATTTTGTATATAGCTATATCCTGATAAGGCGCTTCACTGATTAGTTTTTGGGAGTTCATTCGATATGTATAAGAGGGGGAACGGGGGGCTCATGCTCCTCCCCTTAATTGAAATAAACGGGTTTTTCATGCAGAATTAACAGCTTTCGTTCAAAATTTAGATATAGGATATTCTGATGAGGCGATTCCGTGACTGTTATTTGGTGTTCATTGAATAAGTATAAACAGGGGGAACGGGGGTTGTAATGCCCCTCCCCTTAATTTATATAAATGGGTTTTTCAAGCAGAGTTGTCAGATTTCGTTCAAACCTCTGAATAGTTTTGGAAGTTTAATGGTTGAGTATAAAAGAGGCGGATAACTCCTCTTAATTTATATAAATGCTAAATGGGTTTTTATTAAGAATTATCCGATTTGCTGTGAATTTTGGCTATAGATTTTTTATATGATAAAGCATGTCCCTGATAGTTTAGGGGGTTCAATGATTAAGTATAAACAAGTTGGAAATTGCATGTGAAGTGCAGCAAATGAGGTGCGTTCCTACGATAACGAAGTTTTAAAAATATTACTCTCCTATATCAATCTCATAAAACTGTAAATAGTAAATTACAATTAAAACTCTCACCAAACAATGTTCTCCCTATACCATTACGTAATGGAATACTTTTGTGTGGTCTTGTAAATCAATAACAAATGTTCTTTGCACCGCAAATTATGTAAAATGTATATTATCATATGTACTTTATAGTTGCATATAAATTTTATTAAGTTCGAATGAGTATAACACCATTAAAATCCATTTGAAACATTTTTCCCAATTGACCGTAATGTAACGGAATACTTTTGATTGTCCCTGTAATTGATCTATGCATCCGATTTTCATAAAATTTGAAATAACTCGACAAAATTATGTAATAATTATGTATTTTAAATTTCAAACGTATAAAATACATTTGAAACTTTTCCCCCCATTGACCATAATGTAATTGAATACTTTTGATTTCCCCTGTAATTGATCTATGCACCCGATTATCAAAAAATTTGAAATAACTCGACAAAATTATGTAATAATTATGTATTTTAAATTTCAAACGATTAAAATGTATTTGAAACATTTTTCCCCATTGACCGTAATGTAATGGAATACTTTTGATTGCCCCTGTAATTGATCTATGCATCCGATTTTCCTAAAATTTAAAATGACTCGAAAAAATTATGTAATAATTATGTATTTTAAATTTCAAAAGATTCTGTTGGGTAGTTTTTGCGTTGTTATATGCGGACAGACGGACGGACAGACGGACAGACGGACAGACAGACGGACTGAACGACCGCTATAGGTGCTACGTATTTACTTACGAACGCACCTAAAAAGGGGAAAGGGGAGAGCTGTTTCCCCTTTTTAATTTTTTTTTCAAACGGAATTAACCCTTGAAAATATAAGGCTGTAATGTACAATTAGTATGCGTAGCCTGTGAGCTCAATGCCATCAGTTTAACTGGACATTTTTTTTTTTAATTTTTCTCTAATTGAATGAAAACTTTAGAACAGCATACCTACTCAAATTTTCAAGCATGTTACCTATGATACGCAACGTATGTTTTCAAGTACGTTTTTGAAATTAGACTTTAAGATATGTTAAATTTAGAACACTTTTTTATGCATTATTCAAATATTCTTTTTAATTTTTAACCAAAGATCATTATTAGGAACATTAGGAGAATATTTTAATGCTATTTGAGAAAATGTTATATGTGTATTGTTGTCCTAGAGATCCTAGGTACCAAATGGTACAGCTAGATTGTTATGGGTTAAGGAAATAATCTTTCTTTATGAGTTATGCAGTATATGATTGTAAACGTGCTCACACTGTTAAAACTAATGGTGACACATTGCACCTTTTAGGGGTGAAAGGCTTGTCTCTCTGGTGACACCCCTAAAGGATCCAGAATGGCACCTTTAATTAGGGTGAAAAGATGGCACCCTTAATCCAGTGTGTCCAATAATAAAAAATATACAAACCGACTTTTGGCTGTCGAAGGATTCGAACTCACCACGTCTGATTACAAGCTCAGCGTTCTAACCGCTCGGCTATCGAGCTCACCTTCATTCACTCATAGCCATAGATTTTACTTGCCGTCACAGAAAACAGAAAGACACACGTCACAGCGCATGTGCATGGTTCCAGTTACCCGATGAGGTGCCACATTGCTGCCAATACGAAGTGCATGGCACCTTATTTAGCTCCAATCATTCAGTAAGAGACCTGTCGGCACTGCAACCACATATCCAAGCCCCTATGGCACCCTAGGGTTTCAAATGCCCAGGGTTCCAATGGACACTAGGACCTTTTCACCTTCGGGTCCCAAATGGCACCGGTTTGTCACCTTCACTTTTAACAGTGCAGTGAATAATCCCGTATATCGAATTATTTATCATGTAGCTATAATTAAGGATCTTTCTTTACTAATTTGGCTGTTGAAATAGTCGGGTGGGCAACCTGATATGAAATGAATTCCAATGACATGAAATTCCGTGCATTAGTTTTTGATATATGACTATCGCTAAAACAACTTAAATCATGCAAAATGCAGCACAATAACTTCACTTGCTGCGTGATTTACACGGAAAACTGATTTGCAACAACTTATGATAACATATTTTTGAATCCAATATTTGATGAAAATCCGTGGATTAGTTCTTTAGATAGGGCTACGGCGGATATCCTAAAAAATGCAACTGTGCGACTTTTTGTGCGATTTACATCAAGATGTAAGCAACAGCATGTCATATTAAAAAATAACTGAATCTTCAGTTTTATGAAAATACTTGCATTATTTTTAGAGGCAGAAGTATTGCGGAAATCACAAAAAAATGCAGCATAGTAACGTCTGTAGTATCTGTTGACCTATTTACATCAAGAGGTACAAAACGTTAATTCAAGTCAAAGACTAATTGAATCTGAAGTTTGATGAATATTAGTGCATTATTTCTCGAGAATGAACTATTTCGGAAATTGTGAAAAAGGCTGCATAGCAGCACCACCTGCAAAGCGATTTACGCCAGAAATGTCAATTCGTGTTATGGACTAATAGGATCAGACTAAATACGTACATTGGTTTTGAGATAAAGCTATTATGGAAATCGCTAAAAATGCTCCATAGTAACACCCCCTGTTAAAAGATTTACCCTATAATGCAGTAAAGGTCAATTCGGTTATGGACAAACTGAATCTGAAGTACAAAATCAGTGAAGTCAGTGCATTAAGAACTTGAATTAAGCAAGTTGCAGTTCTTGAATTAAGAACTTGCGAAAATGCAAAAATTGTGTGAAATCCAGCTCCACTTGTTTAGTGAATTTCAGCAAAAACTAATCTGCACAAATTTATAGCAAAGACTAACTGAATATAAAGTTTTATTAAATTTAGTCCATTAGTTCTTGAGATTGAGTGCCCATGCGTTTTATGTCCTATAAAGTCAGGCATATTGACAAACAGACTTACAGACATTTTGTAAAAATTTTGGATTCTCTGACCCCTAAAAGGAATAAATCAATCAAAAACCGAAATTCGAAAATTTTACGGAATTCAATACTTTTTTCTTGTAATGATATACAAAATTAAAATATTAATAAGTGTTACACACTTATAACCTTAACAAGTTACTTTAACAACACAGGTATAAGCATTGCACACTCATATGCACCGTTGAAATACACCGTAGTATTACATAGTTACGTACTTACGTATATATACATAGTTTACGTATATTACGTAGTTTCTAAAATTTTTCTAGGAAATTATGATTTTTTGGACAATTTATAACAGCAACAGTAAAAATTCATATAATAGATACAGGTTTGTGATGTAAATCAAAAACATTTCTAAGGTTTCTAAAAGGTTTTTAGGAAACCAGGATGCCTAGACCTTTTTACGTAGCAGCAACCCGGATTGCAGATAAAAATTTACTTATTAATTTTTGTAGGTACTTTTATAAAACTACATACTTTTATAGCTTCATAAAAACCATATTTGTTGATTTACCTTATATTTTTGGACAGTGTACAGATAAAATGTTAGAAAACATGGTGATTTTTGCTACTTTAAATGTAAAGAATTACAGTTATTTATTTATTTATTTATTTATTTATTACATTCTAAGAAGAGTATGCTCTGAATTTATCATATAATTTCCATTTTCCATTAATTAAAACTTCTGATTTTCAAATAGTATTTTTTGTCTTTTACTCCTGAAATATGTTAGTATAACTCACTAGGGAACTGCAAAAAGTGTAAGTCACCTATTTTGACGAAAGTGGTATCGTTGGAAAGATCTCATCGAGAGCACTAAAAACCTCAATAGAACTAACCGTCGCAAATGATCAATTTTCGAAATATCCGACAATTTATGTCATGGAGCTATTGCTCACTTAATGGGGGACCGCAAAAAATTTTAGTCTTGATTTTAACGAAAGTGGTATCGTTGAAAAGATATCATCATGAGTATTAAAATACCCAATGGAATCACCGGTTGGAATTGAGACATTTTCGAGATATCCAACAATTTGTGTCGCAAGCTAGTGCATACTGTTCTAGTGCACACTTAATGGGAGACCGCAAAAAATTGTTTTCTTGATTTTGATGAAAATTATGTTGTTGCAAAGATATCATTGTGAGAAGTAAAAAACTCAATGGAACTAACCATCTGAAATGAGCCGTTTTCGAGATATCCGACAATTTATGTTACTTAATGCAGTTTCCCAGCAGTGTGCATTAGCAATGGAACACAAATTGTTGGATATCTCGAAAATGTCTCATTTCCGACGGATGATTCCATTGAGTTTTTTATACCTCATGATGATATCTCTTCAACGATACTACTTTCGTTAAAATCGAGACTAAAGCTTTTTGCGGTCCCCCATTAAGTGTGCACTAGCTACGTGACATAAATTGTCGGATATTTCGAAAATGAATCATTTGCGACGGGTAGTTCCATTGAGTTTTTTGCTACTCACGATGAGATCTTTCCAACGATACCACAATCTTCAAAATCATTGACTTGCAGTTCCCTAGTCAGACATTTATATTATAATGAATTTCCCTAATAAAGTTCCCTTCGATATTTCCCATCATTATAAATTAAATTGTATGGAGTTTGGGAAAAGTAATATTGGCTTTGTTTACTAATTTGATTACTTTGGTAATTGTTGGTCTACATTGATTGGTAATTTTTATACACGCATGAACATAATTTAGCATGTTATTTTAATTTTGCTAAATCTATCTATTTCAGAAAAGTAATTTCCTTCTTTTTATTTCTGAAATACACTTTTATACATCAAACATACATCATATATCATACATTATACAGTGAAATCTCTGAATAAAGGATTCCTATGGGACACCTATAAGGGTGTCCCTTATTCGATTTTTATTCAAATGAAAATTCCAAATGAGGGACAGAGGAACTTTTTTCTTGAAATAGATGTGTCCCTTATTCGGAGTGTCCTTTATTTGGAGGTTTCACTGTATTATATTATAATGAAATTTTGTAATAAATATCCCTTCCATATGCCCAATCATTATAAGCTGCGTTCTACTGAGAATAAGAAAAAACATTATTAGCTATTTACTTGCAGATTTATTCATTGATTCTTTATTTACAAAAAATAAATAAAAACTAAAGAGAAAATATCAAAGAATAATACCATAGAATTTCTGCGAGTGATATTTTATTCTTCTTTCAAAAGAACATTCTTAAAATGGATGCCATTTATTTTCCTTCTGGATATTTAGACTTCATTTGTATAAAGGCGGGTATACAAAGCCTTCTTTTTCTTTTTTCAAAATAGCGTTTGAAATTGAAAGCATAAAAGCTCGTCATCTATCAAGTTAATTCCTTTTTATAAATATTTTTTTTAAATTTTATTTTGACTTTGAAAAAAAAATTACAAATGGTAAACGATAACAAATATATAAAACATGATGTTGTAGAACCAGTTAGAACCAGTGCATTTCTAAAACACAAAATATGAAACCAATACAAAAAAATGTAATTTAACAAATTACAACGACTTTTTGGGAAAATGATAATTTCAATGAATCAAATTTTAAAGACTTATAAATAAATTCCATATTTAAATTAATAATAATAATAAGCATCATTTTTAGGATGATCATAACGAGTCATATATTACGCACGCCATGCATTAAACATTAATATTCCTAGACAAAGTATTAAAAAAATACTTTAAAGGTAGACAACTTTAACTGCTTAAAGTGAGCATTTTTATTGGATGGAGTGCATGAGACTTACTTCTGAACGCTTCATACCCTCATAGCATGCATGGTCACAGTGACGTCTCAATGACTTTAATGCGAGTCGCTTTGATCACATCACATCTGTGACCAAAATGCCACCACTCAGTGACGTCACATTGTGACTGAGATGTAACTTTCTTAAAAATGTTTGAAAATTACAAATATTCTTCAAAATATGTTATTTACTTAAAAAACATGTTTCTGGCGATTTAAATATCGTGGCTTTTGCCACAGTTTCGTCACAATGTTAATGTCAAAGTAGTCACAAATGACACATTTTTCACAAATTTGTCTCACCGTGACTTCACAAAGTGATCACAATGTGACGTCACAAACGAGCTCTAAAACGGCCATAACGATTTAACATTTTAGTCACTGTGACTTCACATCGACAACCCATGGTCACAAAGTCACAATGTGACTTCACAACGACGTCGCAGTGACGTCACCATGCCTTACGGGTATTACCTCCGACATGGATTAAACATTAACCCTTTCCGGCACGGGCAAAATCTGTACTAAAATGAGAAATTATCGACTGACACCGGAATTCACAAACGAATTTTTGTAAATATTTTGAATCTTTTAATTTAAGCTTTTATTTTAAAAGCAAAATTTTACCAAAATATTACTGGTGCCGTTTGCAAGTTTTGAATTAAAATTAGGTATCCCAGACCGGGCACAGTGTGCCGGAAAGGGTTAATACTCCTGGACCCATCACAAACAATTTCTAAATGAAATTTCAGTTTTACAATTTTCGGAACTGCAAATTTTTCAACTTCAAAATATCGCACATTGTAAACTTTTACGCAGTTGCGTAGAGAAACTTCTTAATGAAATTTGTTTTAAATCTCTATCACAATTTGTTGTTAAATTATTAATTTTAATTTCTCTTTTTCTCATCGTGGCAAAAGAAGTATTCCATCTTTGGATATTAAACTTGGACCAATCAAAAATCGAATAAAATAAAAACGGTAGCATTCCATTTTTGGACATTAAACTTGGACTAATCAGAAATCGAATAAATAAAAACGGTAGCATTCCATTTTTGGACATTAAACTTGGACCAATCAGGCAACGAATAACATTAAACAATTTGCGGAATTGAAACTATCAAAAGATTCAAAAATGTTTTTCAAATATTTAATAAATTAGAGATTTCAAAGAATAAATAAGATTGGAATGTAAAACAAATTATAACAAATTAGTATACGAGATGTCATTTGATATTCGCTCTTGTAGGTATAATACATAGATTCATCCTCACATAGGTGCCATAAAAAGATAGCACCAATGAGCATCGAACAAAAAACCACACCATTACATTTTATGAATACATATTTGCTAAATATTCTTTCTTACATACATAATAGCAAAGTTGCTGCAGAAATTGTATCTTCACAATTATACCATTGGCAGCAAAATTGCCAGAATTTCTCCATTCCGTTAGTAGATTTTCCGTTCTAGGAAATAAAAAAAAGTAAAAACTCCGTGCAAAGATGTGGTAACTCAGTGGTTTTCATTAGAAAATTTTTTAAAAATCTGACTGATGGTGCCATCTATCGAACAGTTGAGAAGCTCCTCATATTTATTGGCTGGGGGAATAATGTATTATCGTCGGGATCATTCGAACAAACGAACTTTGGTGTGGGTTTCCGTTGCTGTAGCTATCAAGCCTCAGGGTTTTCAAATATATGGGATTCTAAAGACAAAATATAGATTCTGCACTGTGTTTTTTGTAGATTGTAATTTTATCGGTGGTGCTCTAATTCTTGTAAGTTTTAATTAATAAGACTAATTTATTATTATGATTTTTCTTATGGTTAATGAATAATTATAATAAAGCTTGATTAAATAATTTATTAGGGATTTTTTTCTCAATGAGTGGTTAAATTATGGTCTCGTTAATTTATTGCTCCAAAAATTGTTTGTATCAGTACCGTTATACTTTAGCAGCATTGTACAAACCTTACATAAAGCCAGGTTTCTTTCATCGAATTTTTATTTTATTTCTGTGCAACGATATGTTAGTTTTATAAACATTTAAAATAGCTTTGCGGTAGAAAACGGTGTATCTCCGTTGTTTTCTACCATCTTCGACCGTTTCGTTATTTTCAGGAAATATAATGGATAAATTCAAATTTTAATGAAAAATGCTCTTTTTTCGCGAAGAGGAACATTTTCTGTAAAATTCATAAAGAACATATCTGTGAATTTCAGATTTTTTTAAATAGTACAAGGATAGCAATAGATTTTTTTTAATAGTACAAGGATGCAAATATGCATAGTGAGGATGCATATTTGCTTCGTAGTGTAAAAAAATAATAACAACATAGTTACTTTATAAATTATGAATTTAAAACGTAAAAATACATATAATTGAATATATATTGAATGCTTAAGCGGTACTGCTCAGACAAGGATGCCTTGTCTGTAGAGCATAGTGTCCAACGCCTTTTTTAAAGTTCTAAAAATACATTTTTTAAAAGATGCATAAATTTTAAGTAATATATATACGATTAATTGTATTTTTTCGATTTAAATCAGTAAACAAGGAGAATTCTGCACCGAATTTGATTTTTTTTCCAATTGTAAATTATCAATTGTTAAATGTACTTCATTAACAGTGCGAAATTAGTGTTATTGTTTTATATATAGTACTTATTTTTTTTTCAATTAAAGTGAAAAAGTGTTATGTTTAGAAGGTTGCTAATTTTACAAATTAAAAAAATTGAAGCGTGCTTCGATAATAAGTATGATCTTAAAAATATAGAAAAAACAATAACCATTTAGAGAGTAGATATTTCTCATGAAAATTCTTACAATTTCGATTAAATAAAAAATATTTAGGATAATTCATTGAACGATTTTTTTATGTGCTTCAAGTTTAATAACACGTTAGATCAATAATTTTAAAATATATTTTTCTGAAAATCATTTATCTGAAACTGACAAAGATAGATGTCAATTTATTAAGATCTTGAAAAGCAATATTCACCGGAACGATCTAACTTTAATCTATATTTAACTTTAATCTCTTTATTCTTTCTTTAGAAGTACTTGTAAGCTAGCAAAATTTTGTATAATTTGGATATTTGATTCAAATTTGAGAATTTTCTAATAATAACACACGTTATTTCATGTGTAACATTAATATTTAAAAACGTTAAAACATTAAATGTGGGCTCTTAAAAGCACACCACAGATTGTCAAACATCTTCATCTGTCGAACATCTTCTCAACCCTTTGAGTGCAATCTTAAGAGCCCACATTACTGACTGAACAAGACACGGATGATAATGCTAAGTCTATGAGGGCGTTCTTTTCAAATATCTCACTCAAATTTTAATATTTTAAATGTTTTTTTTTTACATAGCAGAGTTGAGTACAATCTACAACCGGGCTAGTTTTTACTTTTAAAATTTCGATTTTAGATTTTTTATATTAAGAAAGTTTAAATTTCAGAACCGTTTCGAAAGTTAAAGTATATTTCTTTAATCTAAAACTAAAATCGAAAAATTAAAAACTGGTCCCGCTGTGAATCGTCCTCAGCTATCCTATGCAAATATACACTGGTGGACAAAATTAAGAGATGGATGGCATTTTCTGAAATATCTCGAGAAATACTGGATAAAAATAAATGAAAATTGGTATGGATATAACTTATTGTATGACAATAATATGTGCAAAGCAAAAATTAAAGTGCCATTCATTGGCATGAGTTATTCCCAACAGTTCAAAGTGGACTGAAATTCATGATGAAAGATGGCAATGAAAGTGAGGCTTGTATGGTGTGTGGTCGCCTCTAGTATGGTGTATGGTCACCTCTGACAGATAGACAGCATGCACAACGTGTATGCATGCTGTTAATAAGAGAGTTAAGGATTGCTAGTGGAAGACTCTCCCACTCTTCCACCAGAGCAGTTTTTAGCTCCGTAATGTATCTGGGTGGGTGTTGGCGTCTCGCAATAGCCCTCGCAATAGCCCTTCCAAGAGCATCCCAAGCATGTTCAATGGGGTTAAGGTTAGGAAATTTGGCTGGCCAATCCATTCGATGAATATCCTCGGTTTCCAGATACTCCTCAACCAGGCGAGCCCTATGTTGTCGGGTATTGTCGTCCATAAAAACTAGTTCAGGGCCAACAGCGCCCCTGAAAAGACACACGTAGAATTGTAGGATCTCCTGCCTGTACCTCTGGGCATTCACGGAACCAGTGTCAAACACATGGAGCGGTGTGCGTGTATCTTGCATGATCCCTGCCCAAACCATCAGTCCGCCACCAGCATAATAGTCCCTTTCCATGATATTACTGGGATGGTATCGGGTCCTAGGTTCCCTCCATATGAATATTCGCCGAGAATCAAGTTGAAGACTGAATCTGGACTCATCTGTGAACAGAACATTAGCCCATTGGAGCTGTGTCCAGTGTTGGTGCTATCTGCACCATTGTGCACGCTCTCTTTTGTGGAAGGGAGTGAGTGGGATGCAAATGGAGGGCTTCCTGGCATACAACTCTCTTTCACCGAGGCTCCTGGCATCAGTCTTCCTAGAATCTAATATTCCTGTGGCAGCAGCAAGGTCCCTAGACAGTTGTGTCACTGTAGACGTCCGTTGAGGAGTATCTGGAAAGCGAGGATATTCATCGAATGGATTGGCCAGCCAAATCTCCTGACCTTAACCCCATTGAACATGCTTGGGATGCTCTTGGAAGGGCTATTGCGAGACGCCAACCCCCACCCAGAACCATTCCGGAGTTAAAAACTGCTCTGGTGGAAGAGTGAGAGAGTTTTCCACAAACAATCCTTAACTCTCTTATTAACAGCATGCATACTCGTTGTGCATGCTGTCTATCTGTCAGAGGTGACCACACACCATACTAGAGGCGACTACACACCATACAAGCCTCACTTTCATTGCCATCTTTCATCATGAATTTCAGTCCACATTGGACTGTTGGCAATAACTCTTGCCAATGAATGGCACTTTAATTTTTGCTTTGCACATATTATTGTCATACTATAAGTTATATCCATACCAATTTTCATTTACTTTTATCCAGTATTTCTCGAGATATTTGGAAAATGCCTTCTCTTTGCATCTCTTAATTTGGGTTTGCATCTCTTAATTTTGTCCACCAGTGTATATATATATATATATATACATATTAAAATTTGAGGTCTGTTTTAGTCAGCAGTGTAGGCTCTTAATGGAAGCTCTAGCAACCCTTTTTACAATCCGGGCACACGTCAACAACAACAACAGATTCATTAAGAGTTCCATGAAAGTACTTGCCTCTATCTTTACTTATTTTTACTTACCCATTATACGTAGTATAATACTCTCGCAATCGTTTGTCGTTAATCTTGCAATCCTTTTTAAAATCGAAAAAGAAAATTGACGTATTTAAATGTTTTAGACACTGGGGATTGCGAAAAACATATTTTTAGAAAAGAAATCTAAAGAAATAATTTGAGACAGAGACTTGAAATTGTATATGTATTTACCATTTAAGAATGGAACGAAGCCTATCACATATCAGTAACCTCGATTTTTTCGGAACTATTTTTTCGGACTCTCTAAAAATTCGTTCTGGTGAAAGGTATACAAAAATTTTCGATATTTTTTATTTTAAGTAGTGGACGTAAAATGCAATAAACACAAATTTTGCATATAGAATGATGTCGATCGGATTATTTGTTGCCGAGATATTTCTAATCATGTTTTTCATATTCTTGCATTTTTCATGACACTGTACCTCATTCAAATTTCAATTCAAAGATATATTTTAACTGGAAATGCGAAGCAATAAACTGTTAGTTAATAGGATTATTATGTTTGGAGTTATAAGGATGTTCATTTCACGCAATTCGGTACTATTTGAGTAGTTTGTCGTTTTATACAATTGGTCAAAATTGGTTCATCAGTAATTTTCATTAATTGAGCATTACCGTGTATATTAAAAAAAATTAAATATACGTATAAATTTTGCTTTGGAATTGCAATGCGTTTTATAAATAGTTTATACATGTTTTATTTTTGTAAATTATATTATGCATATACATGATGCGTAAGTATTACAGTGGTCCCCAACGACTAGTTTTTCAAAGGCGACTGAACTCTACGACTGAGCTAACGACTGAGCTCCTGAAAAGTTCAGTATCATTGGAAATTCTATCCAATTACGCGAATTAGATTAGCGCTTACACTATGGTTCTGAATACTAATAAAATTAAAATACAATTTTCAATACAATATGGTGCAATTGTCTATTATATGTTAATATTTTTGTTATTCTGTTAGTGCCAAAGTCTTTATTATAGTTCACCTGTTTTTTTAACAATTTTCGACTCAATTAAAAATGTTTATGAATTCGGATTGACTGCCTAGCTGCTCTTTAAATAGTGTAAAGGTACTCGTATTGCTATACAATTGACATAAGAATTGAGTATTATTATAGAAACAATGAAAACTTTTGTCTTAATTGATTATTTTTTAAGATAAATCGATGCCATTAATGATTAATATAAGTTTATTTTGCATAGATATATCATCACATTGTATAAAAGATATTATATGTTTGTACGTAACAAGAAGGTTTATGAAAATCTATACTAATAAAAGAACAAAACGCTCTGTCTGTCTGCGTGTGTGTGTGTCTGTGATGGCTAGCAAAATCTACAGCATGAACGAGGGACTAAATTTTTTGAAAGCTTCAGAATTTCGAAATTCTATTTATTAACCGAGTAATTAATTAAAATCCAAAGCTCACTCTCATAAAAAAATCGCCTTTTTTCTTCTTTTTAGCTCTTCATTTGCTTATGGTTGGTTGGTTGCATAACATTTTCGCCGAAATAATTAAAAAAGCTGGGACAGAGATTTAAAATTCATAGACTGGCAAACTGTCAGTGTAAATGAAGATTTTTTATTTATCACAGCTGATGTACGACATGGAGGAAAAAGATAGGTAGGTAAAGTAAGTCGCAAAAAAGGTTTGCAATATGAAACCATTTATCGCTCAAATTTTAATATCCCAAACAAAATGACGTGGAAAAATTTTGTATTAATAAGACGAATTGAACGAAATGAATTACAGCTGAAGCATACTTTACGAAAAAATAGTAATTTTTTAAAATGATCTTTCATTTATTATATTCTTTATTAAAATAAATATTTGCTTTTAAAATAATTGAAATTGGAAAATTAGAAATAATTAAATGTCAAAATAAAATAAAATATTGAAAACATTTGATTTGAAATAAAAATTGTATTACTAAAAGTTTTCTTTTTTTCATACTTTATAACGTAGATGAAAAATGTTTATGATTTAACAACATATTAATAATTCCATGTCAATATATAAAATATATTGAAGAAAACATTCTTTTAAAATCATGCATGAAAACTTAAATAACAAATATTAATCTAAATCTAGATTTCAGAGTGCAGACGATTTTAAGACATTAACGAAAGAATGTTAACTTTCCAAGCAAAATCTTAAATGACGATTCTGTATTGATATTTCAAAGTCATGTGATAAAAATAATCAAATAATTCTTGCCTATGATTGATCTATTTGTATCTTTTATGCATTCCGATCGTGTATTACAGCCAATAATGGCACAACACGTTATTTTTTAAACGAAATTTTAGAAAAATATCTGTTCAATGACAATTTAAAAGGTAAAAAAACAAAAACAAAGAAATACGGGTTTAAACAAGTTTGAATTAATCGACGTGTATGGTTTGTTAGTGCTTATTTGGCCATAATGTAGCAGATTTTAAGGTTAAATTTTTGGCGTTACCCCAAGACATACTTCCACTCTATTAGTTTATTTTTACTGTATGGCTGTAAGCAGAATTTTGGCATTTCAAACATTAGAATGTATGAGTCATTAGCTGTGTTGCAGTAAAAAAAAATCACACAACACTTTTCTAGAAGTTTATTTTTTTTAATCATTTATTAAATTTAATTGTATTCTATTCAATTTAAAATTATATTATGGCTTTAATTTGTTTTTAAAACAAAAATAAAATAGCTGTTAGGCGTACAATTGTTGAATTCGCAAACGATTCATACACCATAATAAATTATCAAATAGCAAAGTAAATTATTTACCAGAAATAGCCATAAAAAGAATAGTAGAAAACCTGATTATAACCTTAATGTTCAGACTAATTAAAACATAACCCGATCCCAACCAGAAAAAAAAAAACAGACCATACTCCGATCCATGATAGACAAAATTTCCGCGAGTATAAACCCGACCCGAATCTAAAAATTCTGTTTGGATCATGGATTTGAAAAAAATATGGATTTGATAACTGACCCGAACCAAATCTGAACCCCGCAAAAATGTTCAAATGAAGCATAACCCGATCCAAACAAGGAAAAATAATTTTCGTGGGTATGAATCTTGACCTGAACCTAAATATTTTCTTTAAAAAAAACCCGAAATATTGCCCGAACGAAATCTGAAATCGATAAAAATATTCCAAAGAACTATAGCCCGATCTCAGCAAGACAAAATACTTTCCGTGGTCATAAACTGGACCTAAAAAATTCCATTTTAAAAATCATGAAATTTGACCCAAACCACATCTAAATCCGATCAAAATATTCGAAAGAACCATAACCGAATTCGAGTAAGACAAAATAATTTCTGTGGCCATATACCCGATACGAACCTAAAACTTTAATTCGAAAAAATAAAATACCTGAAATTTTTAATCGAACTAAATCTCAACCTGACAAAAAATTCAAAAGAACCGTAACCGGATCCGAATAAGACAAAAAATTTCCATGGACATGAACCGAATCTGAACCTAAATTTTTTTTTTGAAAAAATCTCGAAATCTGAACTGAACCAAATCTGAATTTGACAAAAAAAATTCCAGTGATTCATGTTCTTATTCGAACAAGGCAGAATAATTTCAGTGAACACGCAAGAAGACAAGAACCCCAAAATTCCATTTGAATAAAAAGCCGAAATCTGAATTAAACTAAATTTGATCCCGACAAAAATATTCCAAAGAACCATAACTGGGTCTGAGCAAGGCAAAATAATTTCCATGGACATAAATCCGACCAGAACATTATTATCCAATTTAAAAAAATACCTGAAATCTGAATCGAACCAAATCTGAACCTGACGAAAATATTCTAAAAAACCATAACACGATCCGAACAAGGCAAAATAATTTCCATGGACATGAACCTAATATATGGTTAGGTAACATTTAGGTCGCAATTACATTACGGTAAGTTTTAGATTATGTTTAATTTCCAGTTAGGTTAGAGTTAGATCACGGTTAAGTTAAAATTGGGTTAAGGTTAAGTTGCATTTACGTTATGGTTAAATTAAGGATAGGTTACAATAATGTGACGGCTAGGTTACAATTATGTTATATTTAAGTTAAGATAGGGTACTGTTAATTCACAGTTATGTTACAGACAAGTTATGGTTATGGTACAAAAGTTTACGGTTAGGAATTTGTCCACAGAGTGTACATTACGCATGCTTTGATTAAAAATATGCACTTATTTTTGTTAAATGGCTCTGAAATTATAATACCATATACAAACCTTTTAGCTAACATCGAGTATCGATTTCATTCACGATATAGTCGGTTTAAGAGTGATATAATTAGATTGAAATTCAAAATATTTCACTTGGGATTTCTGTGTGAAAAAAAATAGTTATGTGACTTAACAGCGATTTTTACGGATAAATACCAACACTTTCACACGAAAATCACAGAATCGTTGGACACATATTCCCTCTCGCGTTTTCGAATGTTCATTTTGAGTATTTTTAAAGCTTAATATTAGTTGTTTTTTAAACCGACTTTTCACATCGTCAGCGGCCACGTATTTCAAACAATGCAAATTCTACATGTTTCGAATTAATGATAAAATCACACAAATTTCAAGTTCGTTTAATATTGTTAATATGGACCTGAGCGACGCCGGGCGGTTCAGCTAGTTTAATATAATCTCTTATTACAGGTCTCCCAAATGGTCCGCCGACTAAACATAAATATTATCTTAGACCAATTTTCGTTTTAAATTGCTATTGCAACAGATTTCTACTGCACAGAAATCACTTTCGAAGGTTAATTTTGACGCAAATATCATAGAAACCTATTATGAATTTTTATGTTAAAAAATATTGGTGTTCAGTTTGCGGACCATTTGAAAGCTCTGTTATTAGTAATCCGCAACTCGAAAATCATTCCTTCCTCTTAATAGAAGCACTAGAATATCAGGGTTTATAAAAGCTTTTTCAAACAAAAGTTTCCTTTGATCCCCTCTAGTTTTGGAAAGTATATGAAATATATTTAAAGCGAATTCATCATTTCCCTCAAAAATCTTACTAACCCGCAATAATACTTTATCACGGGGTACCGATTCTCAAGTAAGTATTTTCATCTGCTTATCAGAATTTAAAAATTCAAAACTAACTTAATCATGGTTATTTTAACACTATTAATTTAGAATTTTTGTCTAGCATTATATTTATTTAAGATGAAAATTTTAATGAAAAATAGATAGAAATGAAGAAACCAATATTTAATTTTGTTTAAAAAAATTTTCTTAAAATGTCTTATTTTAAATTTTAACTGTTTAAACAAAAGCTTTGTGAAATCGTGCTTAGCTTGAAAGCTTTTATATTATTTCTTGGATAGTTCCTTGAAATTTTCTATTTGTAATTTGTCATAGTGGATAATTATTAATCATTATTATTATTTTCATAGTGTATATACAATTGTATTGAACTCTCAAACAGGTATCCAAATATAAATACACGACTTATTATTTATCATATATATTATCTTATTGTTTGTTACTTTTTTGACTTTCTTTTGTATCAATAAATTAAAACTTATTGTTAATTAAATCTTATTATTGTCCATTCCTTTTCTAATAGAAAATGTTAATGTCCATTAATGTAAAAATAAATAAAATCATTTACTTCTAAATAATGGTTAGATTATAAATGGAACAATATACACACACACATATATATATATTTAATTCTGAGATGTAAGTCTGGGTAAAACTGTACTGTTAAAGCCTTTTCTGGTCTAACAGGAAAGCGCGTTACAATAGAAAAATGCAATAAACCTATCTTAACATTCTTTATAAATCTGGAACTATTGTTTTAATTTATTCTCTTTCTAATTACGGTATAGTGCTAATTTTCTAAAGCATATACATTGTTATACAATTGCTTTAAAAAACTGCTTTTTTGACTAAAAACTGTAATCTTATCTTATGTTTATCTGTGAATTTATTAAATCTATCCAAATGTGATTGCTTAAGTTTTCCTTCATACGAAACTTTTAATTTTTCAGCAAGACTACTTTGTAATACTGAAAACATTTTATTAGTCAAATCATCACTAAACATTTTTCAACAAAGTTGATAAACATGTTCTATCTCCAGAAATTATGCTTCAGTTTTTAGTACTGAAAACGTTACTACTAAATTATTTGTTTTGTAACTAATGTAATTTTTATTCCTATGTGATGGCCATATACTGATCATAAATCATGAGCACAAGTACACATAGAATTAACTTTCCATATATGGATGGTTATGATTGAAATTTTGTTTTAAAATATGTTACATATAAGCTTTGTTTAGATATAATCATACACAATTTCATACTTTAAAGGTCTGTTAAAGTGAAAAAACAAGTGATAGTACACGTGGGAAAAAAATGTATAACGGTTACGCATGAAGAATTGTTTCATTTTCTTGTTATGTTTGGATACATGCGACTCCTGAGACCTTTTGGAAGTTTCATTTGCAAACGCACTTTATATCGTTTAATTTGATAAGCTTGTTTACAAATAACACGCTTATATTTAAATATAAAAGTAGGCGAACTTTGCATCTTTCTATAAAAAATTATATTTTCATCGCAATTACAATTAACAAGAAAGGGAAACATTTTTGAATGCTAACTGCAGGACTAAGAATTAAACTTCAAGTAAAAATCACTGTGCATTTTATCAAGTATTTTTCTCAAAGTTAAAATGTAATTTGTTCTTGCATGCATCCATTTTTTTTTAATAAGTTAGCTTACAATCGTAATACATAAATCTAATTCATTTTAAAACAAAAGAAACACTTAGCATCTTGCATTTAATTTGTTAGTTTGTTTAGAATTACTCATGATTTGACTAAAAAATGTTTAGGAAATGTGTAGGAAACAATCAACATTTGGACAAATTTAATAAAGTCACAGATAAGCATAAAATAAGAATAAGATTTTTACGCAAAAAGCTGTTTTTTTCCTGGAAGCAATTGTATAAGAATGTGTATGTTTAGAAAATTAACACTATATCGTAATTAGAAAGAGATAGAATTAAAAAAAAAGTTCTAGATTTCTAAAGAATGTTAAGGTATGTTAATTTCATTTTTTCTCTGTAATGCGCTTTTCCGTAAGAACACAAAAGGCTTTAAAAGAGACATACACTGGAAAATTACACTGGTTTTATTTATAATATAATCATTCTTTAGGAATAAATGAACTTAATTTTTTATAAGAAAAATTACAATGAGTTTATGGATCAAGGAATGGAATGTTAACAACAAAATTTCATTTATTGGAACAAAAAAAAAAAAAAAAAGACAGAGGTGAGGCATAAGGTATAAGTAAGAGAAATGCGTAAGATTATATTTATAATAC
Source organism: Maratus speculifer (assembly GCA_964019185.1). Classification (NCBI taxonomy): domain Eukaryota; kingdom Metazoa; phylum Arthropoda; class Arachnida; order Araneae; family Salticidae; genus Maratus; species Maratus speculifer. Next base: position 163,040 of record CAXHSM010000556.1, on the reverse strand, counting down.
ATGTAAATGTGAAGAAAATAAATTGTGCATTTATATTTAGATATCAGTTTGAGATTTCACAACAAAAATTTATACATTGTAAAAAGTAATAATAATTAAAGATTCACAAAGATAAACTATGAAAACATAAATTACAAGTTTCCAAGTTTAGTGTACAAATTTCAAGCCTTCAAAATAAATAAAATACTAAACATTTTTTAAACAAATTTGAATTGGCGGTGATTTAATACGGAACAATCTCCGACAAGAATGTGCGAATAATGACAGCTGCTACTGTTTGACATAAGGATATAATAAACTTAATGTATGTATTTACAAAAATTTTAAGTTATTAATTTTAATGTTAAATGTATTTTTAAGCAATTTATATTTTACTAAAATTTCTCAAACATTCTTTGTTAAAACTTTTTCAAAGTAAGTAAACAATTAAACAAGACCTCAAATGAAATACATTAACTAAATCATAAAAGTAATTATGATTTTAAAGAAAACAATGCATTATTTCTTAAATGGTTCTGACTATAAATGCCTAGCAATCAATATAATCATCTGCTAATAATTTATTACAATATTAATCGTTCTTATAACAGGCTGTAAAAAATAGCTTTGTAACTTTTGTGTTTTTTAATGTAAAACTTATTATTAAGAATTTTTAAGCATCACTTTAAGTTTAAAAACATAAAAAACAAACATAAACAATTATATTTATATAAGTCATGAAACATCTTTATAAAACTATAGCATTTTATGATGTAAGAAATAAAAAGTACTTAAGTAAAATAAAACTCAATCAACTTTTAAACTTTTGTGTTTTTAACTTAAGAATTATTATTAAGAATTTTTTAAACATCACTTCAAAGTTATAAAAAATTTAAAATATATATTTATATTAATCATGAAACATCTTGATAAAACAATAGTATTTTATGATGTAAATCCAAAATAAGTAAGATAAAAATATGTATTAAGCTATAAAAAAAATGCGTCTGCTATTTACTTCTTTTGTCTTTCAAAAGGTTGATATATTTGATACCTAACTTATCAAACAAAAGAAAGAAAGAATGAAAAAGAACAAAATATAAATTATGATATTTCAAGCTAATTTTTTAAGAGCTTTTGTTTATAAAATGATAGCCTAGAAAAAGTGATGAGAGATAAATCTTTTAAGAAAAATATTTGTTGAGCGATAAAAAGACTTTTCTTTAAAAAAAAAATTCGGTTAATCTTTAGAATTTAAGAACTAAACTCTGAGAAAAAAATACTTTTTAATATAAGGGGAACTGGGGTACATTGATACAGATTTTTTCTAAAAAAATTTTTTTTTTGTCTAGAAAACAAAAATTTTAAGTTATTTTTCTATGTGATGTCAGCAAAATCTGTGTAGTGTGTTATAAAAATGTACAATCGTTGTGTTTATTTTTGAATGTAATTTTAAAAAAATCAAAAAAAGTAATTTGTATCAATGTGCCCCATCCCCGCGGCAGATTGATACACTTTGACACGTCTGAGAATAATTCAGACAAAATAACACCAATGCATATATTTCGTAGAAAAATAGTTAGCAAACCATTTTATATTATTTATAAAAATTCAAATCACCCACACTTTATTTGTAAGCAATATTAAAGCAATCAAAATGAAATGTATAATGACCTGATGTTCTGGCTGTTTCTTGTCTGATTGTTGGCTGTGGTAATTTTGTCATATCTGGTACTTCAACCCCATCATAAATCTCCTTTCTTAGGAAAGATGAAAATTTACCAAGTTTTCTGTTTATAAATCGGTTTATAAACAGAAAATAAAGGATAATTATATTAAAAATTCTGTTTTTAATATAATTGTTTCTCTTACGTAACACTTTTCATGTAGAAAATACTTTTTTCTCTGGAGAATTGATATAAATTTGAGATTTTTCCAGGCTGCCTTCCTATTTTTAAAATTCTACTAGCATTATATATTGGGTAAGTTCGTACGTCTTCACTTTGCAAAAATACTATAAAATGTTCTAATATAAAGAAATTAAAGCTATTTCACTTCAATAAAAACTAATATTAGAAATTTTTATCTAAAAATGGTTGGATTAAGGAGTGCATTGTAAAAAAATAATAAAAGGTAATGAAAAAATGAACTGGAAAAGGATTTAGGTTGTATCAATGTGCCCCATACAGCCATTTTGAATAAAATGAGTCTCAAATCCAATACTCCATAATTTATATAATAAAAAAGAATGAGAAACTGATAAAGAATAGTTTCACCTGCCAAGGAGAGTATTCTTTTCGGTTGAAAAAACTAGAACAGTTGTATAATACCATTTAAATTGTACAACTCAAATTTACTTTTGAACTACAAAAACAATAAATCACCCATCCCGTTTTATCAAACAACTGAATCATTCCAAGTCTTTCTGTATGCAGTTGAGTGCACTAGCATCACATTTTGGAGTTGTTGTGAAACTTCCTGTAATGACCCTGTGAGCTGTAGAGGGGGTGTATCAATGTGCCCCAGTTCCCCCTATATATTTATGATCACTTTAAATTGCTTCAGTGTTCACATAACTAAGTGTAAATATATTAGAGTTTTTTTCTTTTTATAAGCACGAATGGAAAAATTTTATTTTTATTTTTTGATATTCAATTTGTTAAAATATTCGAAAATTTTATTCATAATTTATCCCAAAAAATTACGAAAATGAGGATTTTAAATTGGACTGAATTTTAAATTACATAAGAGGATAATCCATAAGAATATAAAATTATCTCTGCTATTTCCAAACAATGGTAATTAACCCTTTATCTACCGACGGTACTTATAAGTACCATTAAAATTATTTATTATAAAATTCTTTTAATACGTCAATTAGTTGTAATACTGTTTAGAATGAGTTACAGACTCATTACTTTATCTTGTTCCAAAAACATTATTGGTTAATGATTACATAAAACAGATATATTTTTAAAAGGATGATTTATTTTGGCTTTATATCTTTTCCAGCGTTCTTGGCGCTGAGAGAGAAATCTGGAGATTTTTTAGTTCGGAAATATTTCTATATTTATATCGTAAGAACATCATATTTATACATTTGATAATTCTACAAAATTCTATGAAAGCAATTTAAATTTAAAGATTTGAGTGGGGTTTTAAATTCCTTTTACAAAATCCATGTAAATTCAAATTTAGTTATTCCTTCAAAATCCTCCAATCTTTAAGAAATTTATGAAATGATTGTGTAAATCTTTTGATTTAGTTTAAACAATTTACGTAAAATGCTTTGGAATGTAAAATTTTCATGAACTCATAATGCAGTAGATAAAAGGTGAGTATGTATGTTGAATCCATTTTTTTTTTTTATTAAGAGTAGGTTTTGTTGAATTTAGAGTTTAGTAGGGGAATGTAGGGATGGTTGACCATACGAGAGCTTTGACCCGCCGCGCTGTCCATTTTCATATTTAAATGTGATTCAGACTTTTATTGCTAGATGGCAATCAATGCTAATGGAATGATCAAACACTTATCTTCGTTTCATAGAAATGGAAGTAAATGGGTTTTAATCAACGTACAAATAGTGAGCTTTCATTAATTGCAAAAGGTGTAGACAGAATCAGTAGTGAAGAATTTTCAACAAAAAGAGCGAGTTTTTTAGAAATGTTTTGTAAGCGTTTTTCAGATAAAATATGTCATAGAAATGAATGTAGGTAGGTTTTAACGTACAAATACTGAGCTTTTATTAAGTGCAAAAGGTGCAGACAGAATCAGTAGTGAAGAGTTTTCAACAAAAAAGTTTTTTAGAAATATTTTGTAAGAGTTTTTCAGATAAAATATGTCATAGAAATGAAGGTAAGTAGGTTTTCATTAACTCAGAAATATTGAGCTTTCATTCCAGGCATGACGTTTGGACAGTAAATAAAGTTTAAAATTATTCTGTATTATTCATTACAAAGTGGCTATGTAGGACACTTGACTGAGTCAATGTGTAATGGGTTGACGATGGTCAAAGCTTTCTTAATTAAATGTTTTGGGAAATATTTTTATTATATTCGGTATATAATAAATTGTTAATATTTATATTTGTAAATAATATTAAAAATAACAAAGTTGTAATCCAACAAATTACAACAAATCAAATTTTAAACACTTATAAATAAATTCTATGTTTAAATTAATAATAATAATAAACATCATTTTTACGGTGATAATAAAGTGTCCTATATTACGTACGCCATGCATTAAACGTTAATATTCCTAGACCAATAATAATAAAAAAAAACCAGTAGATTAAAGAATGACAACTTTAACTATTTAAAATGTGCATTTTTATTTGAAGGAGTTTATAAGACTGACTTATGAACGTCTCATACGACATTAATTAAACATTGATATTCTTAGACCCATCACAAAAAAATTTTAAATGAAATTTTACTTTTACAATTTTCGGAACTTGAAATTTTTCAACTTTTTAGCATCGCACATTTTAAATATTTTCACCGTTGCGTAGAGAAAAAAAAATGCACTTTTTTATGATATTTGTTTGAAATCTCTATCACAATTTGTTTTTAAATTATTATTATATTTTTAAATTTTTATTACTCTTTTTCTCATCGTGGCAATAGAAGTATTCAGGTTTTTGACCAATCAGAAAACGAAAAAAAAAACATAAATATTCCATTTTTGGACATTAAACTTGGTCCAATTAGGAAACAAAAATAAATAAGTTTCGGAATTCAACCAACAAAAAGATTGAGATATACATTAGATTTCTTAATTCTCTGCCGAGAACAACAACTTTTTTTTTTCCAAATAATAAAAAAAAGATGTAAATTAATTCTGTAAAGGTACAGGTGTGATACAAAAGAAAAAATTTTGTTAATTGACTTTTAAAGAGTGGGGCACAAATTAGCATATATCTACTGACAAGCAGTCTGTCACACTGCTCCATCAAAACTGAATTTAAAGCGACATTAACTTATAGGAAGTGTTTTCGTACTTAATATATTGGGTTGGGGAAAAAGTAATTTCGCTTTTTTTCGTATTTTTCAAACTGAATTTATTTATATAAATTAAAAAAGTAATCAATAATATATGTGCTGTTTTGTTTGATGACCTTTTGCCATTTTCTGGTTAAACCATAGTTCCGTCACTATAGAACTTCTGGGAGTTCTGGGCAAAAAACTGAACAAGGTGATTTTCACAAGCCTCTTTTGAAGCCAGCTTAACACCATTAAAAGAGTTCCGCAAGGGGTGTTACAAATAGTAATCGGTCAGATCCAGGTACGGGCTATACAGTGGGGGCATCAAAATTTCCCATCCAAGATCTTTCAGTTTTTGCCGAGTGACTAAAGATGTGTGTAGTTTAGCGTTGTCGTGATGGAAGACAACACCTTTCCTATTGATCAATTTTGGCCAGGTTTTTTTAATCGCCTGCTTAAATTGCATTAGTTGTTCACAGTAGATAGTTGAATTAATGTCTTGGCCAGGTTTGGGGAGCTCATGATGGACAATTCCTTTCCAATCCCACCAAACACTCAGTATCACCTTCCTTGGCGTCTATCCGGGCTTTACCACCGTTTGTGAAACTTCGACCACGATCTTTTTCGCACATTGTTATCGTACGTGATTCACTTTTCATCACCCATAATCATTTGTTTCATAAATGACTCGATTTCATTTCGTTTCAGTAGTGATTCACAAATGGAAACTCTGTCCATTCACTATAAGTTCAGGGGAAACCCAAGTATCGAGTTTCTTTTGATATCCAATTTTATGTAAATGGTTCAAAAATGATTTATGGTCGATGTTTAGTTCCGTAGCAATGTCACGGGAAGAAATATGTCAGTCTATCTCGATTTTTTTTTTAATTTCATCGACTTTTTACACGATTGGCCGGCCAGGGAAAGGTTCATCTTTAACATCAAAATTTCCGGAGCGAAAACGAGCAATCCAATTCTGACTTTGGTGTTTTTCTTAAGAACTGATTACCATAAACACCACACAATTATCGATGAGCCTGCGCCGCAGTTTCCCTTTTTGAAGTAAAAAACAAAAATGTGACAAAAATGATATTCTGGAATCTCTATTTTTAAAACACAATAACTTTTGACTGATTAAATAGATGGCAATACCTTTATATCTAGAATATTTTAGAGACTGTTACCTTTCAAACACTGTATAACATGGCTTAATTGAGTAAGTATTACTCGAGATATGCGACTTTAAAGCTATCTGATGGGAAAAAACGAAATTTCTTTTTCCCCAACCCAATATTGTACAACGCTGTTCTAAGTAAAATGCAACAACGCAAATGTCTCTGGTGACAGTACTAAAGTTCCAAACGAAACAAAATTTTAGTTAGTTTTGTATTTAAACTGAAAGGTACACGTTAAACTGTAAAAATTGAAAAACAAAGTAGCGGTCTGAGAGGTCGGTATCATCAGTTAAAGGATAAAGGTATTCTAGTATTCTTTACTTTTAAATTTTGTAGCATAATGGTATTTTGGGTTTCGAAAACTTGTTTTATTTCCATAAACTCTCGTTTTCAGTTATTCTTGATTTTTTTTAAATTTATTTTATTTGTACCTTGTAGCTTAAAGGTAATTTGGGTTTTTTAAAGTTTTAAACCTTTTAGCATAAAAATTTTCTAGCTTTAATAAATTTATTTTGCTTTTGAAACCTTCTAGCTTAAATTTATTCTGGAGTTTTTTAACTTATTTATTGAAACCTTGTAGCTTAAAAGTATTCTCTGTTTTTAAAATTTATTTTATTTGTTTAAACCTTGTAGCATAAAGGTATTCTGTATTTTATAAAGTTATTTTATTAGTTTAAAACTCATAGTGTAAAGTATTCTGCATTCTTAAAACATATTTCATTTGTTTAATACTTGCAGAATAAATGTATTCTGAATTTTTGAAACTTTTTTCATTTGTATATTTATTTATTATTACTAATATTTCCGTATAAAATACAACGGGCCTAGCCTTCTATATTGTGGGTTACGCCTCCCATATTGTGAGGAGCTTTGACCCAATATTTTTTCATGATTAAAATCGAATTTGTTTTCAAATTTATTGTATATTACAGTTGTGTAATAATTTTAATCTGATAGCTGATAGTATAACTTAGAAAATAATATATAAATCTTTGTTTTAGGCTCAATATTTAAAAAGTTAAAAATCATTTAGTAAAAAATGGGTCAACCATCCCTAGTTTTCCCTATATTCATTACATTCTATAAATGTAGGCGATTTTTACCTCTTTTTAGTTCACCAGCTTTGCTTAAAAAATACGTGTTTTAAGCTTCTGTAAATAGCTTAACCTTCTCAGTTCCGAAAGAAATTTTACGTGGCACTACAAAAAATAGTTTTAAAATATTATAAACCATCTCCAATAATGCACCATTTTATATATCGATGTTTCTAATGTGCACAAATTAGTTTAAAAAATCTAGATGTAATTTTATCAATTTTAGAAGCATTCAAATTAGTTTACAGGGCATTTTTTAGTGTCGCTTGCAGGCGGCATCAGGATTAAGGAGGAAAAGTTGTTGGTTGCTTTTTTCTCACCCATTTCCTTGTTATTCATTACATATATATATATGTGTGTGTGTGTGTGTTCTTATATAAAAGGAGTAAATTGTGGATAAGACACATTTGAACTGCACTGAAAATTTTTCCTATGATTTTTACTTTCTTATGTTTTCGCAAGAAAGTTGGATTAATAAAATTATTCCAAGTTTTAAACAAATTTACACGTTTACTGCTGCCGGTCACCCATTTTCCAAATTTCCCTCCGAAATGTTAAGTCTACGGACGTTTGATGCATTTTTATATTCAAAATATCTCCTCGGCAAATTATTATTTTTAATTTCTTTTACAGTGTTTTCTTCTTAAGCATGTTTATTTTTCTCTTAGTTTTCAAAATATCACTAAAAGCTACGCTCAAGATGTTAAAATTTTACTCCCATTATTTAATCCACAATTAATTAATTCTATAGTTTTTGCCAGTTTTAAAACATAAAGTATGAAATTAAGCAAAGATTTTAGAAATATTTTGAGAAATAAAGGAAACTAGTCGTTGGAGGCCACCGTAATACTTACCCATCATGGATATGCATAACATAATATATAAAAACATAACATATGTAAGCAATTTATAAAATGCATTGCAATTCCAAAACAAAATATAAACGTATATTTAAGTATTTTTAACACATCATCATGCTCTGTTAATGAATTTCTGATGAACCAATTTCGATAAATTGTATGAAACGCCAAACTATTCTGCTAGCACTGAATTGCATAAAAGAAACATCCTTATAACTCTAAAAATAATTAACATATTCACTAACGGTTTCTTGCATCGAATTAAATGTCTCATTTCCAATTAAAAGATATCTTTGAATTGAAATTTGAATGAAATACAGGGTTATGAAAAATCAAAGAATGTGGAAAACAAGATTAGAAATATCTCGACAACTAATAATCCGATCGACTTCACTTTTTATGCAAAATTTGTGTTAATTGATTGCTTTTTACGTCCATTCCTTAAAATAGAAAAGTTTTTATACACCTTTCATCAGACCGAATTTTTCGAGAGTCCGAAAAAAATAGTTCCAGATAATCGAGGATTTTGATATTAAATAGGCTTCGTCCCATTCTTACATACTAAGCACATACAAAATTTCAAGTCCCTATCTCAATTTGTTCGGGAGATAGAGCAGATACAGACAGACAGAGAGACAGACAGACAGACACACAGATGGACGGACGGCAATTTTTTTTTTCAAAAATTTGTTTTTCGGAATCTCCAGTGTCCAAAAAGTGTAAATCCGTCAAAAAAAATTTCGATTTTCAAAACGATTGCAAGACTTACCCTATATTACGTATGATGGGTAAGTAAAAAGGATATCTTTTAAGAAGCGAACACTGAAAAATGAAGTTAAAAATATAAATTTTCCGGGGAAGATATTTTGAATATAAAAATGCATGAAACCCTCATAGACATAACATTACGGAGGGGAATTCGGAAAATGAGGGACCAGCAGCCTTAAGAGATCCGAGATTACACAGAACATATTTTTATAAAATGCCTGTCTGTGAGTTTGGTTCTGTGACTCTGTCTCTCTGTCTATATGTGACATGCAATTTGTGGGCGCTCACTTTCCAGAACTAATGCACCGAAATCAATATAAACTTATATTTACTTGTCCTTGATGTAAATTATTGCTGATTAATTTTTGGTATACATCACTCAACAGGTGGCGCTGCTATGCTGTTTTTTGAGCGATATCCGCAAATTCTCGATCGCCAGAAATAATGCACATAATTTCATCAAACTTCATATTCCGTTAAATTTTGACATGAATTGATTTCGTTGACGCTTTTGTGTAAATAGCTCGATAGATAGCACTGCTATGCTGCATTTTTTAAGATTTCCGCAATCGCCCAATCTCCAGAAATAATATACGGATTTGCATGAAATTTCAGATTCAGTTAGTCCTTAATATGAAATGACGTTTTTTATATTTTGCTGAAAATCGCTCATGAAGTGCCATTTACAAACTACAATTTGTTCGATTTTCACAATAGATTTATCTTCAGAATCAATGCACAAAAATTCCTCAATATTCAGTTAATCATTGAAATGAATTGTCGTTTTTTCCATTTTGGATCTAATCTCTCAATAGGTGGCGCTTCAATTGTCCATTTTTTTTAAGATTTCCGCACGAGCTCTATCTCAAGAGCGATTGCACAGATTTCCAACAAACTTCAGATTTGATTAGGCTTTCACACGAATTGTTGCTGTTTATATTTTGATGTAAAAAGCTCCATAGGTGACGCTGCTATACTGCATTTGTTACAAATTCTGTAAAGTTGTATCTCGAGAACTAAACACGGATTTCCATCAGTCTTCAGCTTTTATTAATCCTTGACTTTTGTTTACATTGAGGGGCCAAAACCCCTATACGCAGCTCTGCTGTGTTGAACTTTGTGGGATTTACACAGCTTTAGTGATAATCATATCTGAAGAACGGAATGCACGGAATTAAGTCACAGAATTTCAAATCTTTAGAATCCTCATGATTCGTATAAATTACAATTTAAATTTGGCACTGTGATAGCAATACTCGATATTTATGCGATATGACAGGCAGGCATGCATATTTTGGCATGTTAGGATTGGTCTTAAGACTCCACCTCCTGATTGAAAAAGATCCGGATGATAATGTAAAGTCTATGGGGGCATTTATTTTAATATCTCACTCAAATTTTAATATTTTGACGTGATTTCTTTTGCATAGGATAGCTGAAGTCGATCCATTACCGGGCTAGTTTTTACTTTTTAGATTTTGGTTTCAGATTAAAAAAAACACACATACTTTAACTTTCAGAACCGGTTCGAACTGGTTATGAAATTGAAACTATCCTAATATAAAAAAGTATGTAATTTAAAATCGAAAGAAAAAAATAGCACGGTTCTAATCCTCAGCTAACCTATGCAAATAAACATGCAAATATTAAAATTTGAACGAGGTATTTGAAAAGAACGCCCCCATAAGCTTTACTTTATCAACCGGTTCTTTTTTATCAGTAGTGTGGGCTCTTAACGTATTTTTAGTTCTTCTGCCACTACTTCCTACCAAACTACGAGTAAAAATCATTTGCATCCACAGATTGCTGGTTTGTCTGCTCTTTTTGTCAGCCAATTCCCATTCGACGAAATTTCCGCGTGTAGCTGACTGCGGGGGACTTTTCTTCGGCTACATTTTTTTTTTTTTTTTTTTTTGTCAGCATTTTGTTTTATGCTAATTTCTTTGATATATGTGTGATGTGCAGTAATAGATTAATTGTGTACATACACTGTAAAAAATGTAAATTTAAGGTTCTTTATCGTGAATTATCTAGTAAATTTACGGAATATGTCTCTTTTTTTCTAATATACAGTTAACTTCCGTATTTTTTTGTGCTTTACGGCTAAAGACCGTTGATAAAAGTATAAATATAGGGGTCAATTAAATAGTAGGGTTCCGTCCGGAAAAGGGTACGGTTTTTTATGGACATTTTCTGGAATCTCTGCTGAGGTAAATCTCTCATGCAGCTTTTTTGCAGTGTAGTGTATTTAAAAATAGAATGGTTTGTACGGTGGTTACAATAGATGCGATAACTCTGTTTTTGATTTGAAAATTCTGTAACTTTCCACCGTCTAAGCAGCATCTTGTTATTATTTAAGTGCATGTCTATCTCAGTTATCTTGTTTTAAAATATTTAATGTTTTTAAGTTTTTCGACACCGAAGTAGTGATGTCAGTTTTTATGATTTTAAATAAATACACGAAACGTTCAACGTGCTTTGAAAATTTAATAAGCTGATTTTATAGCTTTCTAACATGCCCTTTTACTCTGCTCTGTCCTGAATTTAAATTGTTTAATCTCGCTGAATTTCTTCATAAGTTAGAAGAAAACTTTGGTATTGCTACATCCTGCTTCACATTTTGAGGTCTTAATTCCGTTTATTTTTTTTATTGTAAAATATAGTTAAACTTATTCTTAAGGTGTTCTTAATGTGAACAGAGTAATCTTTAATATTTGAAAATGAAATGCTGTAATATATATGTAATAATAAAAATTGTTCGTTATTTTCCCATTTTGATTTTGTTCCAAATTCTTAAAAAAATCTACTTTTACTTATATGTCAGTAATATTCTAAATTTCAATTACCATCTAAATTCCCATGTTCCTTAATTCAGCGTAATCTGCTATTTATTTTCCTAAAAAGAACTCAGTTGTATTATTAAAATATCAATCTTTTATTTAGAATTATTAATCTATTTTATTATTTCATTTCTCCTTTTTAGAATAAAAAATATTCATTCGGAAGTTTAATTTTTGATATTTTATTAAATATCGTCTGCCACCCCATAATCCCTTTGAATCTTCCGGTCCATGCACTTCTTTTTCTTCTTCGCGACTTGAATATAATTCTGGAGTGACGCTCTACTTGCTAGCTAATAACGTAATTGGCTCCGCTGTTTTCTCCATCTCCTGATACCTTTCATTGGCACTAGGCGTAGGCATTAAGGTTGTATTATTCCACGATTTTCGCCGCGTAAAACGCACTCACACCAGCGAAAGCTTAGAAGCCAGCATTAATCTGTCCTCTCCACTGCCAAACACTTCAAGCCAAGTGCAGAAATTAATTCGAATATTTTGATTCGATATTATATTTCAAGATGCTGAGTTTCGGAGCTTCTTTTGTCATTCAACATTTTACCAGTGGCGGACTTATGATTAACCAGTCAGAATAATATGGAATAGCTAGGGAATATAAGTTTAATAAAATCTTAAAACTCCATAAGTTGTCATGTTTGGAGAAACCTCAATTTTACATCTTTTTTTGCCGTCGTTCTCAGGCGATACTGCTAGTAATTATGAATTGATCGGTGATCAATGTGTCCATTTAAGTGGGTCTCATTGTGTGTTGAATGATAATACTTCACTAAGGAAATCTGACTGTCCGTTCATCTCTGTGATTTGATGCTTATTATTACATAAATATATACTTAAAATGGTAATAAATCAAGTTCATGACTGTACAAATACAAGAAAGATTAATTTTTATGTTTTGGTTTGTTTTTAAAATCTATCTCTCAAGCAACGGATTTTTATGGGACCGAATATTTTTTTGAAAATCTGTTTTTCTTCATGATGGATTTTTGCATCATTTCTGCTATTTAATTTGTTATAACTCAAGAACCGTTTAAGATATATGGTTTTAAATTCAAAAATGTCTTTTCAATTGTTTTACTTCAATTTTGATTCCGCAAATTTGAAAAAAAAAATGCTTACTTTAAAAAAAATATGATTTAAAAGAGTTACATCATTTGTTTTTCAAATTTTTAGTTAAAATATTTTTAATGTTTATTTTAATTAAGACTGGGAAAATTGCTGAATTGAAAGGAAAACTTTTGTATTTTTATTTATTTACATTAAAAATCGAAAATCTACAAATGATATTTCAAGTTATAACGACTTTAAATCATCTCACATTTTTAATAAATTTTAAATTTTAAAAGGTATTTTAAAAACAACTATGATGTGTTTTATCATGTGATTTTGTTTACTAATAATATAATTAACTATCACAAAAAATATTAAAAAAATTATCTCAATAAATAAAAATTATTTTAAAATGTGTCGCAGACCCCCTTAAGGATAAATATTTTTCTCATATTTAAATCGTAAACAGATAAATCTAAAATTAAATCAATCACAAAATTTATTGTCAAATAGTTTGAAATATGTGCATCAAACCGTAAAAAAAGTTATTTATTCATAAAAATTACCATGCATTTTAAATACTAGTGATTTACATAAATAAATATTGAATAATGTAGAAAATAAGTTTATACTTTATTAAGTTGCTTTCTTGATCGCTTTAATTTTAAAAGTTTGTTTATTTGAATTGCTCTATTTAACAGAGAAAATAAACATTAATGAAAAGTACATTAAAATTTCATACACTTTGGAAGGAATTTTAATTAACTAAATTAGCTAAACACAACTTGGGTCTCCAGGGATTTGATTACAAGCTAACATCTCAGAATAATTTAAATCTCAACTATCGAACGTAAGTTAATGGAAATTTTTGATTCATCTAAAGAATTCTTTTAAACACAGATGAAGCATATGCTGCATATCTTAAAAAAGCAGTTTTATTTTTTGCAATATTTATGTGAAATTAAAATCCGATTTTCGGTATCTTTCAAAATTGAAAAAAAAATATTAATATGTGTTTTATCTTTAAATCTATATCTATATTATTATCTGAAGTAAGTTTATTTATTTAAAGAGGGTAATCTCCGGAACTACCGAAACAATTTAAAAAGTAATGGTACCAAAATGATGGTGTTCACCTCGAATCGAAAATAGACTATGTATCGTCAATTTCATCGTGAATATGTCAATTTCACGAGTCGAAAGAGCGTACAGGATCAAACAAAAACTCTTTAATAACACAAAAATGTTATTTTTGTGTTATTAAAGAGTTTAGTAACATGAAATTTTGTATGTTAATTATTTATAAGATATAAATGAGCACTAAGAACACTTACTATAAAATATAAAATTTAAAACGGGTGAAAGCATTTTGAAAAAGTTTTAAATAGCGATTTTTAAACAATTACGAGGACTAACAAACTGGCTAGAAAAATAATGATTTCAAAATAATGCCAATCCTTGCTCCAATATTGGCTGTATCTTATGTTGGTGCTACTAACCCAAACAGGACGCAGGAACAAAAAACGCTTTACAAATGTGAGTTTTGTGGGAGGGGGGGGGATAGAAATACGAAATTCAGTATGGTAGTTACGGTAGTTATGGTTTACAGTTATGGTAGTTATATAAGTTATTATGAGTTATATGTTATGAGTTATTATAAGTTATAAATGGTTCCTAACATTTCCTTAAAAATTCGAAATTAAAAAGTTGCAGAACACAAATTTAAAATATTTAAAATTTAAATGTTAAAAATTTGCAGGATTTCCCACATCATCATTCCATCGCTTTGATTTAAAACGGTGGCAAAAATATTCAGAATGGTGATATTTATTGTACTTTAAATATGACATGGTAGTTACTTATAAAATATAAATTATAACACTTTTTAAGCATTTACCTTTCTATCATTCAATTTTTTTGTAGCTTTATAAATTAAATTTACATTCTTTTTAAAATATTATTCTTAAACCTTCATTACATACAGCATATTGAAAAAAATATTTACGCATACGTTGGCCACTTCAAGATTCCACACATAGGCATTTTGTAAAGAATAGGAAATCGAATATTGATGCGTTTTCAGTATTATTTGGATATGTATTTTATAAGGTCTTATTAAGCAGAGAGCATTATTCATTTGTTAATATGATAAAGTTGTTAAATTTATTTTTGTCTCCTTTACCCGAATTATTGCTTTAAATTATTTTCTAGAACTTACATGTGCGACTGTCAGGTGTAATATATATCTCAAAAACACTTTGGAAACTTTTACAAATATTTATAAAAAACATTCCATAATAATGACGTGACTTCAATTAAATATCTAATAATTATGTTAGCAGTAACGAATTGAAAATATGAATAGTTATTATCATGCTCTAATTGTTAACATCAAATTCAATTGTCTGTATTTTCTTTTTGTAATTATCTTTATTAAAACACTCATCATGTTATTAAATTAAAACAAGATATTAATAAGATTAAAACAGTAGTTTACAAACATCCTCGGAACAATATCTAATTAAAGGATTTGAATAAAGAAATATATATTTGCATAGATTAAATTAGTTTTAACAATCCCATTATAAATACGAGGTAGGACTCGTTGAATTTCGACAACAGAAAATTTTTAAGAAGAAACTGTTTTATTAATTTACAATAAATCTACAAATTTGAAACAATAAAAAATTCAACTTATATTAGTAAATCTAAATCTTAAACAAATGATATTTAGCCTAAAAGTTAACAAAATACTATTTCTATAAAACTCAGTTGTAGAAATTGTTAAAATTAAATTTTAACCGTACATGTAATCGTACAAATAATAAAGTTCTGTTAATATGATAAATTTATCAATAAAGGCTCTCATGCTAGTATTTCAATATAAAAAATATACTTTTAAATGCAATTTACTTTAAAACTGTATCTTAATTTAGTTTGTTATAAAACCCAATGGATTTTGATATCATTTACAAATGGAATATATATATACATATTACAAATGGAATATATATATATTACAAATGGAATATATATATATATTCCATTTTGACTCGATCATAGAATTTTCCCCAGCCGAATTTAAACCCGACATTATTTTCACCATTTTTTAATTTACTTGTGCACCTTTCACATTTTTATTCACCTTTAAGAAAAACTGGTATTTCAATTTGATCTTTTTGATTCATAAATTGGATTTTCGATGGGCTATTAGCTGAAACAAATTTCAAACTATTTATATTCTATTAAGTAGAAATGAAATTTTGTAAATGATATCAAAATCCATTGGGTTTTATAACAAAATAAATTAAGATACAGTTTTAAAATAAATTGCATTTAAAAGTATATTTTTTCCGTATACGACAGTGTAAAAACTAAAATTGCGCGATATTTAAAAGTTTAAAAATTTATAGTAGTAAAAATCCAAAACCCAAATTTTATTTCAATTTTCAAAGTGTTGCTATTCACAAAATAACGTATGACTTATGCACAGATACGTTTGGCCTTTATAAAATAGATAGCATTAATGAATTAAGCTGGTATGAAATAAGGTAATGAGAAGTGAATTAAAAAAAATTACAGAATACGCATTTTCTTTATATATGAAGTATTTTTTAGTAAAACATTCTTAAACTACATCCTGAAAATGTAAATTGTAATTTACAAAATATATTTGTAATTCCAGAAGAAACTTCTGAAAGTTAGAAGTTGTTAATGTACTATTTGTTTCAAAATCCAGTTTACTCGGTTATTCTCCGTAAGGTAAATAACGCAGTAGACAAATTAAAAGAGAACAAGCTAGAATTTGCATGTCAAACGTGGCAAGTAATGTTAGTTCGTTATATAACTAGTTTTAGAATTATTCAGATTTTGATACAATAACTGGTAAGTTCTAATACAAAAGTACATGTATGCAAAGTTTAATACGATTACATGTATTAAATTCAGTAATAAGGCAAGGAAAGGACTCCATTTAAAGAGGACGTAATCAACATGAAAACCTAGAAGCATTTCATAGGATAAAATTAAATTAGTTAATTATGATAGGATACAGTGAAGAAAGATTTTATTATTTAAGCTCTGATTCGATTTTCATAAAATTTTGAAAAAAGCCGACAAAATTCCCCAATGACTTTATAAATTAAATTCCAAATCATTTGATTGGGTAGTTTTGCTCTTTTTGATGCGAACACAAGTACAGAGTAGATGATGATTATTAGTGAAACATATTTACATAAGTACGGCATTTCCCATAAATCATATTGTAATCGTTTACAAAAACGTCGTACATATATAGATAACATGCAAAATACAGAACTGTACTTTCTGTAAATAATCAATGAAAACTGCGTACTTTGTTTTCGATGCCGAACATACCGGTGTAGTACATCTCAAAAATATATGTCAATTACTGAGCAATCCAACAATATTGACGCAAATTGAAGTTCGGGCAGACAGAAAATAGGACAGAATTCTTAAACAATTTCATCTATATTATAAAGCGTTAAAGAGCATAACAGGTTAAAATTTGACTTTCAGAAATTTATACTAGTAGACGGTAGAACACATGAATATTTTTGTACAGTTCTGTATCTTGCATGTTACCTATATATGTACGACATTTTTTAGCTAAAATTTAGTTAAAACTAAAACACGCTTACATCTATTGAAATAAAACTTTCTGCGATTATTGTCCATAGCTTTCTATGCATACAATTTTTTGCATGCCTCAGTCTTAATATTTTCTGAAACTTTTATCACGGTTAACTGAATGAAACTCGGCGTAAAAATGCATAGCTAATTTAAAAACTACCTTCAAGTTATTTTCATTGATACTCTGTAACACTTATAGATTATTTCTGTATATGAACTGTACATGAACTACGGCATTAATACACAGAACGTAGTAAACTCATATCCCAACTAAAAATGCACTCTATAAACCATCTGTGACATACAGTATTTGGGGAACAGTATGGTATCCGAAATGATTTGTCTGTCCCAGTAAATACATGCGCTTTTTATTGTGCAGAAAGTAACTTATAGTACACCTCAGCAACGTATATCAATTTCATTATATACGAAATGTTTTACATGATGAAAATACGCGGAAAGCAATGTTTTCCCCCAACGCCATTGTCTAACGAATACTTTTGGGCGACAATGCAATGTAAATAAATAATAAACATTTCTTGCACCGTATATTTTACGGAATGTCTATTTTTATCCGGTACATTCATGCATATAAGTTTTATTCTGTCTGAAATACCATTGAAATGCACTTGAAACAACTTTTTTCCCAATTGGCCTTAATGTAACTGAATAATTTTTAATGTCCCTGTAATTGAAAAATTCATCCAATTTTCATAAAACTTGAAATAGCTCAAAAATGTATGCAGCCATTATATATTTAACATTTCAGAGCATTCCATTAGGTAATCAGACAGACAGACAGATGGACGGACTGAACGGCGATCATAGGAGCTGCTTATTTATATAATAACGAATGCACTTAAAAATGACATTTTTTAGACACGATGATATTTCATGAACAGTTTTCATGATGACGTAAAGAACCAGTGATTAAGCGAGCTTTTTAATTATTACTTTCGGGACTAGCTGTCTTTTCACATCCGTATAATTATATTAATGCATAGAGCCTATAGTCGTGCCTTCAATCGGTACGTCTTTCCGTCTGTCTGTCCATCAGTTACTGTTTAAGAACACCAAAACTATCCAACCGAATCATTTTAAATTGAAAATATGTTATTGTTACATAATTTTCTCGAGTCATTTCAAATTTTAATAAAATTGGATGCATAGTTGAATTACAAAGGCATTATGACAGACAGAAAAATATATTTTTTAATATTCTATATTGAAATTTTATTTTTATGTTTAATTTTAGTGAAACATGAAAAAATATTTTTTGAGGTGCATCTATTGCGCTCAAGGTTGTAGTAAAACTACTGGTTTAAGAATCCCCAAAAGTATTAATAATGATGATAAATTAATGCATCTTTAAAGTATACTACATTTCCAAACAATTTATTTATTCATTTTAAATTTAGATTTAAACTATAAAGTTTGAAAAAAAAATGTAATTGGTTGAAAAACAGCCAGTTTGACAAAATAAAAGAAATAATTTGATAACAAATGGAGTATACGTTTAAGAGTTATATTATGTTTAAGAGTTTATTAGTTTTACATCATTATCAAAAATTTGAGTGGGGGGGGGGGGCTCTTAAACATGTAGTTCTGCTACAATCATGGTGAAGTGCAGTTAAATCAAAAAATGATTTTATCATTATGATTTTTTCATTAGAATTAAACGTAAAAAATTACATTAAATTACATTATATACTATAAAAATACTTTAAATAGAAGTGATTTTAAGTTGTATATATTAAAAATTTTATGCATTTATGTTTTAAAGGGATTGAAAAAATTAACTGTGACATGCTGCTGAATTGCACCGCCTTGTAAAAAGTAAGACTTCTGAGACCACTTAATGCCGTATATACAGTGGCGGTCAAAAGTTTCCGTCCAGCGAAACATTTTTCGTTAATTTGTAAATATATCCATATGAAGACGAATTTCAAAGTGACAATTATACATTTTATATCCATAATAGTTACGCACTTATTTATGGAATAACATTTAATTATCAATAGATTTAACGGAGAAAATTAAGTATAAAGGAAAACGTACGTTCTCAAAAGTTTCCGGCCACCTTCTCAAGTTTGAGAAAAAAAATGGCATTGTAATATAAAATTACAGTGATTAACAACATGTACAATTAGTATTTTATAACCATACCTTTAATTATAAATACTGCGTTGCAGCAATGTGACATTCATACAGTTAACGAATTAACGGTTAAATACCATCTTGCACTTTTTTGGAAATTTTGGCTGAGTTGGACTATTTATAGTTCCGCACACGTTTGTCAAATTTTTTCCAAAGATTTTTAATTGCATTCCTGTCGTGCGTTTGGGCTGGCCATTTCAAAAGGGAAAGTTTTTTGTGCGAAAACTATTTCTTGCCAAGTTTTGCATACATTCTTTAAGTCATTATCATGTTAAAACAAATAGTTGTGACCACAATTTTTCCTCTAATGAGGCAACAAATAATCTTGCAAGATATCCTAATATATTGCATCATTCATCTTGCAGTGGATTTCAAATAACGGAACGACATTTTTTGAAGAAAATAGTCCCCACAGCACAATGTGTCCTCAGCCTGCTCCATTGTCGGAATAACATAGATCGAATCATATCTTTTGTTGTTAGGTCATAGGACATAGTGTCTGCCATCACTCTCAAAAAAGCTTGAAATTCAGTGGATTGTAAAATAGTACCTTTGTCCAGTTTTCCCTTGACAGACTTTTTGTTTTTTAGAAAACGCCACTCGAGTACGTTTGTATTTTTTTACCTATGAAATTTTTTTGAACACTGACTCTTCCATGAAGGTTTGCATCACGTCAGCTTCTTGACACGGTAGACCGACTTATTTCAGCAATATTTTCATTACGTAAATTGCGGGATATTGCAACGGAATTTTGAAGGGGGTTTATCTCCTGACAATTCTGACTCCAAGAATAGTAATTTTCCGGAGTCTCCCGGACCACAGAAAGCCCCGAAGGCCATGGCCAGCTTCATATAATTTTAAAATATCGGTCACAGTCGATATACCGATCGATATCTTTGCCGCAATATTTCTAGAAGTTTTGCCCTTTAACGACAAACTAATCACTAATTTACGAACGATAATTGTTGAACTTTTCAATTTTGAATTTAAACTATGCTATTCACTTTGATTCATTCACATACACGACCAAAAAACACTTTACTGATAGAACAAACTAAGGAATGATGAGTGGCCGGAAACTTTTGCACACACGAACTTCGAATTTTGCACCTTTGTATGAAGCCTCTTCAGTATCCAATCCAAATTACTATATGGTCAGAGTTCATTCATATATTCCTAACTTTTGAAGCATTCGTGCTTCTTCTTTGCTGAAACCTTCTGGTAAATAAGTCAAAGAAATTAACTGGCGGGAAACTTTTGACCGCCACTGTAGTTTAATAATCTTATATTTTTTAATTGTACACGCAATTAGAAATAAAAAAAATAATTTTTTACTTTCCAACACATTGCTTTAATATGGGCAATATTTTTTTTTTTTTACTATAATGGATATGCTTAAAAATATTTCTAATAAAAGCTTATCAATTTATATAATATTTTGTCTATAGATAACATCTTTCCGTATAGAATTCTGTGTCTTTTTTATATGACATGGTATTTTTTTATATGACATCGTATTTCCTTTCAGTCCTTATGTCTGCTCCTATTACTACACTCCAAACAGAATACATAGAAAAGGGTAAAAATTATGAATAAAGTATGTTTACAGCTATAATACTGGTTTTTTTTACATATCAAAAACAGAATGCAATAGAACTTGCATGTGAGGTTTTTCAAAATGTATTTTAATATCACAGCAAGGCAAATAAAAATTATTGAGTCAAACAAGTATAACAAATTTATAATCAATCAAGGAGATAAATTTTAGAATACATAATACATTTTATTACATTCATCACACATAATATTTAAAATAATACTTTAATATAGTTTTTTAAACAAAACAAGTAACAATTGTTGTTTATAGAATTATATAAACTCATTTTTTTTCAATGCAATTCTTTCATCGCGTTCTCAATTATAATTAAATATGCATGTATAAAAGTGAATTATTTCAAATAGATTGGTCGTTATTGCATTTTAATAGCTTCTTTGAAATAACTAAATGGCTCTTAAAAAAAGATTTTGAAAAATGTGAAGGCATTTAGAATACAAAATATTTTTTTTTTATTTGAATATAAAGGACACGTTCATTGTTCGTAAGTACATCAAAGCATAATGACCATATTCAAATCGCTTCTTTATTTAACTCTCAAATATATTTATGAGTAGAGAATTTTCCATAAGACTTTATGAATACAATTTTTATTGCTTGAGAAATATAGAAAAGAATTTAAAAACAAATGTTAAAAACAAATCTATTTTATTTTGCGTCTAGTTTAAAAAAATATAATTTTGAAAAATTACATTGTTATATGTGTTTAGAAACGAGGGTTGCAATTTATATTTCTGGCCTTGGCAACAAGGAGTGTTATTAGGCTATCGCTGACGATTTCATTTGAAAATTTGATATTTTTAACCATAGATTCACCAGAACGATTTGCCATTTTAGCTTGATTTGTGTTATTTGCAGTAAATTGAAAAATTCATCTTTTGCAAAAAGTGAAATTGATTCGTGAACATTTTCGTAAGACCATTTTTCATAACTTTCGACGTGGATTGTGATAAGAGTACTTCCATGAACTTATTTTTTTATACAATGATAAAGCACTATTCTAAGGCCCTGTAAAAAACTGGTATAACGAATTCATTCGTGTTCCATGTTCGCTACAGGACGCATTCCTTGAAGGTCTACCAAAATCGGTTGTCGTGCCAGAAAATATCTATGTTGTGCCTAAACTAAAAAAGCAAGATCATAAAGTGACATACCGTAAAATAAAAAAATCTTTGGACATTAGTGTGACAGGCATCAATAAGATATTGACTGAACATTTGATAGTAAAAAAAAATATTCGTGTTGAAACCCACATATTCTAGCAAAAGCTCAAAAGAAAGCTTGTGTCGATTCACTGTTAAAACTAATGGTGACACATTGCACCTTTTAAAGGTGAAAGGCTTGTCTCACTGGTGACACCCCTAGAGGAGCTAAAATGGCACCCTTAACTAGGGTGAAAGGATGGCACCCCTAATCCAGGGTGTTTCAGGGGGTGAAAGGACGGCACCTCAGGGAAGAATAATGGCACACCTTATCCACAGTGTTCAATAGGGTGAAAAGATGGCACCACAGGGGAGAATAATGACACCCCTTATCCAGGGTGCCCCAGGAGGTGAAAGGATGGCATCTCAGGGGAGAGTAATGGCACCCCTTAACCAGGGTGCCCCAGGGGGTGAAAAGATGGCGCCTCAGGGGAGAGTAATGGCACCCCTTATCCAAGGTGCCCCAGAGGGTGAAAGGATCGCATCTGAGGGGAGAGCAATGGCACCCCTCATCCAGGATACCTTAAGGGGTGAAAGAATGGCATCTCAGGGGAGAATAATGATACCACTTATCCAGGGTTCCCCAGAGGGTGAACGGATGACCCCCATAATCCAGTGTGCCCTGTGGCATCCTACAAAAAATAGCACTCACAATCTATGGCCCACAGTTGCAACCCCCTCCCTCCACCCCGCTTTTCAAGAAATTGTATTTGTTTGAATCATGAAATACAAAGTGTTAACCCATTTTTAAATTGAATTCTGCAAAGAAAATTATCATGGTCAGTCAATATTTTGAGTCTTTTTTTTCCCTTTAGATTGATGGAATATTATATTTTTAAACTCATTGTCAGGTGTCCAAAGAAAAATTGTAGCATATTTTTGTAACTCAGAGAGGGATAATATGAACTACAAAAATAATCATAGAAAGGTAGAGAATTCAAATTGTACTTTCATTTACATGGAGAGTATTTTAAGAAAAATTCCAAATTTTTAACTTTTATACAGTCTTTGCATTTCAAAATCACCAATCATAAGTCATCACTATTGCATTGTTAGTCATACCCAAAAGGTTTTGTTAGAATAAATCGTAAAGTTTACACAACCTCTACACCTATTTTCTGCCTCTAAAAATCACTGAGTTAGAGTCAAATATTGTGACTTTGTCATGCAATTTGAAGCCTGATTTTCAATTTTATGTTTTGAATTTCTTGTAAAATGAAATAAATCATGATTTTTGACTGTCTCTAACTCGGATGTTTGGATCAAACTTTTTGGGTATGTTTAAGAAAGGGCCAGTAACTATTTTTGTGATTGGGCGTTTTTAGATGCAGGAACATTATAAAAATTTGATGCTTTTTGACTCTAAAATAAGAGAAAGTACAAATTTAATTATCTATCTTCATATGAATATATTTATAATTTTCTTATAGTTTCAGAAGTAATCCGTAACCATCTTTTTTGACACATAGTATATTGCTTGACATGTATTTTCATTATTTTATATACAGGGCAACTGAAAAGTATGGGGACACGGAAAAATGCTATATCCTGTAAAATATATGCCATATTTTAATAAAAAAAAGAAAAGAAATGACAATATTTTAACAAATTGTTCACTGGCTTGATATTTATTTTTTACACAAGTTTGAAAACAAAAGATCATAGAATTGACAGTCCGCTGCAGATAATTCTGATTTAAATCATTCTATGCCTTGATAATTTCGCATCACATACAATACAAACTGGGGATTTTCTATTTCTAACTTTGCTACAGAAGTCAAGTGAGTTAAGGTCTGATTGTTCGAAGGCAATACACCTGTTATTAAATATCCACGCAGATGGGCGATGAAGGTCAATGTTGTTTTTGCTCCATGTGAAGGCCCCATTGCTGGTGGATGTTCCATTAAAATTATTTTGCTTCCATGAGGCCGACACTTCGTTGAACATATTAGTTGCTGATCATTTTGACGGTTGTGAACTTTTCGGAGGATTAAGAATTTCATATAATAGAAGAAATGCTACAAAATTTTTAAATAAGCATGTCTCAGATTTTAGTCGTGAAATGTCAAACAACGCACCAATATTTTTTTCAGAAACCCTGCTGTATCTAATAAAAAAATGTAAAACACAAATTAGAAAAGAATATGTAATAAATGCTGTGTAACTTTTAAATTAGTAAGAATATTTCATATTCTTTAAAATTCTTCCAGAAAGTCAGCCATCAAGCTATGAAATGAATTATAGAAAATAAGTTCATTTTATAGTTTTGGTAAAATCACAGATGAAATTGAGTAAAAAAAAAAAAAAAAAAAAAAAAAAAAAAAAAAAAAAAACATTTTTATAATATATGTAGTACTTACCTTTATAGTGAACTTACGCAAATTCATATTCTATAGCATATATCCACACAGGATTAGAAATTAAGAACTGTATGTAAGGTGTCAAAATAATGCCTACAATTTTTTTTCGATGTGCCAACTGCATTTCATATTTTCTTATTTCTTTTCACTACCATGTTAGTTAATAGTAATAATATTGCATTGCATATTTAATTTTAATGTATTGAAGGGAAGTGGAGAGGAAACTTTATATATTAAACACCTTTTCTTATTAAACAAAATAAAAACTGACTTTGCATAAGTATGAAACCTGATTAAACTACAATATTTGGATTCTGGAAAAACTTATTCTTTTTATTAAGCTAATATGCATACAAAACAGATAATCAAGCAAATATGTAAACAGAAAGAAAATATGAGCTTTAGATATAACTAGGGATAAGCTAATTTTTAAAAAATCTGAGACTAACAGTACATCAGAAAATAAAAAGTTAGCAAATAAATGAATTTTTGATTGTCAATTATGGTGTGGCATTTAAAACATTTCCAATTTACACATATTTTTTTTTTGTTTGTTTGAGGAAGGGAGTACAAAAATTTTAAAACAATTTTAATACAGTTTCTTATTTTAGGAACATATAAGGATGCAGAAATACCTCATAATAAAAGAAAATCTTGTTTACAGGGGTGTAATATCCAAGGACCAGTTTTATCAGTCATTGGTTAAAGTGAAGTTAACTTAGAGGTTATTGACAGGTTCAAAATTCTTAAGACACGTGCTGATGTCCTGGTCCAGAGGGGGGAAAGTGTATGCTAAAATACAAATGAAAGCATTTGCTAAACAAAAATTAAAGTTAAAGAAAGCTAGCTATCAAGATTTGACGACTAGGAATAATTTTTCTATAATTTAGTTTCATTTGACGACTAACGACTGGTGATTTCTAGTCCTGTATCCACATCAAAACACTTTCTGCCAAATTGTTTTTGTGTTTTGACTTATTGCATCTGAAATTTTAATCCAAAGAGTAATTATAATGAAAGGAATAAAACACTGAATTAAAAAAACAACCTTTTAGTTCTAATAATCTTTTTATTGTAAACACCAAGAATGTAATAATTATTATTAAACAAAGATGTGACACTATGTGGAACTGATGCTACTAAAAAAGTTTTGAAGACATAAGTATCTAATAAAAATGATAAAAATTTAAATTGGCTTTTGCTATAGTTAACGTTAAACAACCAAAATAATGCATACCACAAAGTAACTAAGCTCATAAAATTATCAGTTTTTGTAATTAACTGTTTATATAAAATTAATACATAGCATGAGTAATTTAACAAGTTGCTTGAGTTGTGGAGCACAATAACAGGTTGAAACACAGAAATTTCTGCATCTTCTTCATGATAAAGAGTCGGAAACTTTTCTTATATCAAACATGGTAATGTAAGTACTGTAAATGTAAGTTCACTATCTGAAATAATAATAACACATTAAGGAAAACACACAACAAGACAGTCCAATTAAAATGCATCATCAAAGTACAGCAAAAATGGTAGATGAACAAAAAAAGAATGAATAAAATTTAAATAAAATTTAAATTATAGCTCACAAGGCTATCAAAGCCTGGCAGCTAATGTGCTCGCAGGTTCTGTATGTAACGTGATAACTCTTTATATAAATATCAGATTTGGTTCAAATTTTATTTGTAGGTTCATTTTGATAAGGTTCTTCACTGATTAGCATTGGAGGTTCATTGATTAAATATGAAGGTGGGAGAAGAGAGTGCTACCCCCCTTAATTTATATAAATATGCAGAAATCATGCAGAATTATCAAATTTTCTTCAATTTAAATGTTTTTGTTAAAATTTTGTTTTTCTTCAATTTAGATGTTTTTTCTTATTTTAAATGTTTTTGTTATTATACAACGTCTTAGAAGCAAAATATTTTTATAATATAAATTCTTATATTTTTATGTAGAATATATATTATAAGTATTACGATTTAGTTATTAGTGGACGTAATCAAGACTTATTTAGTGTTATTTTTCACATTCAATGCCATCAGTTTAACTGGGCACTTTCATCTTTATTGCCTATTTTCGGACAGCACGAGAAAATTACATGAGTAATTCATACTTATCATTCAGATATTCTTTTCCTGTGTTATCATTAAGAATTACAAACTATTTACATTATTAACCATATTTACAAAACATATTTTGCAACAAAGTGTCTATTCCAGATTAGCAACGAATTTCCCTAACATGTCCAGGTATTCCATACCAGTAATAATAATAAAAAAATAAGGAATTTTATTCAAAGTTATTAGTACGCCCCTATTATGTATCCTATATTGCCACTAATCAACGAATATATGGACACAACCCCTCGTGTTTTTCCTTCCTTTTGGGAATAACTAATTTTCAACGTATTCTATTGACAATTATTTTCAAAATTTTCAAGATGTGATTTTGCGACTTTCACAAAAGTTGCTCTATACATTTGGCTAACATAATATGCAGATGAAATTTTGATATCTTTGACGCATGCGCAGTGAAAAATTATTTAGTAAACCTACTCAATATTCGAACAATTTTTATTATTTTTAAATTCTGATTACAGGGTAATATGTGCAATGTTGTTTGTCGCATTTTCTGAAAAGAATGTTACTTTATATTAAGAACTCTTCAAATTATAAGCAAAAATCTTGGGTAAATTTGAGACTGTTTTTCAGATTAGTTGAAAACCTTAATTTTTCTACGACTGTACATGCTATCGACATAAAAATGAACATAGTTTATTACAATAAGCCACTTAATCATAATCTACAGTTTGAGCGCTTTTGCTACATTAGTTTTGACAGGGTTATCCAAAAGATATCCAAAAGGCATTCATTCTTTTTTAATTTGTTGACTCTCCCCTATTGGAGTTTCGGAATAAAACCTTCAGGGAAATATGTGACTTGTACTACTACCTGACCATTGAGTATCGTCCACTTGCGATTTTAGACATTTTGTTGAATATCTAGAAAAATACATAAGGAATTATCCTGAAACTCTCAGTGTATAAACATAATAGGACAGGTCATATATATCCGTGAAGATTTTTTCCAGAAACCTTACAGGAGACCGTCAACAAATTAAAAAAGAATGAATATCTTTCGGATAACCCTGTCAAAAGAAATGCAGCAGAAGCGCTCAAACTGTAGATTGTGATTAAGTGGCTTATTGTTATAAACTGTCTTCATTTTTATGTCGATAGCATGTATACTCGTAGAGAAATTAAGGTTTTTATAAAAATAGTCCCAAAATTTTCCAAGATTTTTGCTTATAATTTGCAGAGTTCCTAATATAAAATAATAATATTTTCTGAAAATCTGACAAACAACATTGCACATAATACCCTGTAATCAGAATTAAAAAATAATAAAAATTGTATGAAAGATGAGTAGGTTTACTAAATAATTTTTCACTACGCATGCGTCAACGATATCAAAATTTCATTTGCATATTATGTTGGCCCAGTGGCCAAGAGGTTCTGACCTCAAACTGGTAGACGGTAGGTGCCGGGTTCGAACCCAATCGCGAACGTCGGCCTAACTGTTCGGAGTTTTCCGTGGTTTTCTTCGAACCTTGCGTAAATACGGGTTAGGTTCCCTTAGAAAGACCCCCACGGAGGGCACCCCACCCCTTAGGGCCTATATCCCACAGTGTAGATAATTGGCCGACATACATACACACATATTATGTTGGCTAAATGTATAGAGCAACTTTTGTGAAAGTCGCAAAACCATAGCTTGAAAATTCTAAAAATAATGGTCAACATAATAAGTTGAAAATCCGTTGTTCTCAAAATGAAGCAAAAAAAAAAAAAAAAAAAAAAAAAAAGAAGGATTTTATCCAAATGTAGTAGTAAGTTCTGTATTGTGCATTCTATATTGGCACTAATCAATGAATATATGGATACAACCGCACTTGTTTTTGCTTCATTTTGGAAATAACGGATTTTTAAGTGATTCTATTGACGATTATTTTCAGAATTTTCAAGCTATGATTTCGCAACTTTCACAAAAGTTGCTCTATATATTTAACTAACATAATATTCAAATGAAATTTTGATATCGTTGACGCATGCCCAGCGAAAAATTATTTAGTAAACCTAATCATTTTTCATACAATTTTTATTATTTTTTAATTCTGATTACAGGATTTTATGTACAATGTTGTTTGTCACATTTTCAGAAAATATTATTATTTTATATTAAGAAGCAAAAATCTTGGAAATTATATTATAAGCAAAAATCTTGGAAAAATTGGGATTATTTTTATAAAAACCTTAATTTCTCTACGAGTATACATGTTATCCACATAAAAATGGACACAGTTTATAACAATAATCCACTTAATCACATTCTATAGTTTGAGCGCTTTTGATGCATCAGTTTTGACAGAGTTACATTCATACTTTGTTTAATTTGTTGGCGGTCCCCTATAAAGTTTCTGGAAAAAATCTTCACGGAAATATATGACCTGTACTATATTGTTTATACACTGATAGTTCCAGGATAATTCCTCATGTATTTTTCTAGATATTTTGCAAAATGTCTAAAATCGCAAGTGGACGATAACCAATGACCAGGTAGTGTATTATATTTATACACTAAGATTTTCAGGATAATTCCTCATACATTTTTCTAGATATTTAACAAAATGTCTAAAATCGCAAGTGGACGGTCATCTCTGGCCATATAATGTATATCAGGAGCTTTAGGGAACTGGCTAATTCTTTATTTCCCCTTTTGCTATATGGGGGAAAGTCGGGTGGAATGGGACAGTAGGTTTTTCTTTTTGTGCATTATTCTAAATATTTCATCGATCGCACACAAGATGAAGCAATGGTTATCCATTCTTCAGTTTACAAAAAATATTG
The DNA here is from genome assembly GCA_964019185.1 of Maratus speculifer. Lineage (NCBI taxonomy): Eukaryota > Metazoa > Arthropoda > Arachnida > Araneae > Salticidae > Maratus > Maratus speculifer. Next base: position 133,375 of record CAXHSM010000556.1, on the reverse strand, counting down.
TTATGCATAGACTTGCAAATGTATAAAAGAAAAAATTATTTCAAAAATCCAATTTAAATTTGATTTATTTGCTTTCAATATATTAAAGGCTTGTTTATGTATAAATGTAATAGTTTTCCTATTTATGGAACATTATAGCCTAAAGCAGCATTTTGTTTGAACAAGAAGTTTAACACAAATAAGGAAGTGGCGAGGAATGGGACGCGCCCAGTTCCTTTTTAAAATTAATAATAATGCGAATTGCTAACATGCAAATATTTTTAGAGGATAATATATTAATTATAACATTGATAATATATATATTCATTCTTCAAAATGTAAATAAATTGGTGATTATTTAAGGCGCAACGCTAGGCACAGAAAAAGACCCGGATGATAATGCAAAGTCTATGAGGGCGTTCTTTTAAAATATTTCGCCCAAATTTTAATATTTTTACGTGATTGTTTTGCACAAGATTGCTGAGGGCAATCCGCAACCGGCGTAGTTTTTATTTTTTCAGTTTTGGTTTCAGTTTTTTTTTTTAAATTACTTTAACTTACGAAATCGGTTTAAACTGGTTCTGAAATTGAAACTATCGCTATCCAAAAAATATAAAAGCAAAATCGAAAAAAAATAAAAACTAGGCCGGTTATGGATCATCCTCAGCTGTCTTGTTAAAAAAAATCATGTAAAAATATTAAAATTTGAGTTAGGTATTTGAAAATAACGCTCCTATAGACTTTTACATTATCATCCGGGTATCTTTCTGTGCGTAATGTGGGGCCTTAATGACACCTATGACAGAGAATCCTGAATTTTCATTCCAGTCATGAAGATACTGGAATTTTATATTGTGGCATATATATTATCAACTTGCAACATTTGATTGTTTATCTTACCGACACTATAGGTTATTTTGTGCCTTATAGCTTTTTTTATTATTGCTGTCCCATAACTCTTAATGAGGAGGTGTGAGACATATTTTGAAACTTACGTTCTCTTTAAAATAAAATAGTATTTGCACGTTATGTTTCTATATTGTTCAGGGGGATTAAAAAGCGTTCTACCTTGCATCCTATAAATTGAAATTTTTCTTTTTGTATATAAAAAAAAAAAAATCTTACTTTTGTAAAAAAAGTCCCACACCGCCCCACTCTCCCCTATATAGATATTATATATTAATACACCATTTACATGAAAATAGAATTTTTATCATTAGTATTAAAATACAATTTAAGGGCTAACAGTTTATTGTATATACTTAGGTTTTTACCACCTTCTCCCGTAAAAACCCGTTTTACCCGTAAAAAGCCAACCCTGTTTATTGGTCTTGTTTCAGAACGCGTGGAATGAAAGATTTTTAAAAATTATATCATTAGAAAAATGTTTAAGATTTATAAATGACAGTGCAAAAATCGCCTTTAAAATACGAGATCTTCATCACCTGCGGAAAAATTTCACATTTGTGTAAAATTACGATATAAGTTTTTATTCATTGTTATATTTTTTGAACACACACTATTCTGAAAGTTCAGTGGAGTAAATACAGATTGTTTTCCTTTTATAATTTTAATGTTCATGAAAAAAAATTTGTCATATCGGATGATGTTGATGATTGAGAAAGGGGGGGGGGGGTACTGATTACGGTCTAATCAAACTTAAATTACTGTTATTGAAAAAAAAAATTTATTTTATTTAACCATAAAATTCTGCTACTAAATATGGTTTAATGCGAAAGAATACTTTCGAAAAAAAAAATGAGTGTAAATCTGCATAGCCGATAATCAGATCATAAGGTATATTCATTTCAATTCCCTAACATTTTCTCACCTTTTTGAAAGAAAATGAAACCAAAAGTATGAAAATATGAAGAATTGGGAGTAAGAAAACATAATGGCAAACCGAAGATACCGCTAAATTCGGGTTTTTAGGCATTTCCCACCAATGTATGACTTGGCTGACTAATAACGTTTTAATATGCAAATCGAGGTTTTATCCGTGATTTTTATTTTTAAATGAGACTAAATGATTGTCCGTGCTACCACCCCCCACCGATCTAATCTTATTATGAACATTATTTTGGAAATAATGGTGGTTAATAATGAAAATATTAATAATGAAAACCCTGTAAATAAGTTTTGATTACTTTAAGATTTGCAAGTATTCAATTGTCTTAAATGAAAAAGTTCCCCCCCCCCTCTCAAATAAAGACAAATCAGGTATACTGAAACAATATTAGAGAAGTTACGCGAGGCTGCAATATGGTGTGAATTAGCCTTTACTGGAGGGGTTCGGATAGCATCTATCCGACAATACATGCAAAGCCGGCCAGATGCTGTCCGAGATCCCGTGTAAAGGTTAAAATTAAAACTTCGCGAATAAAATTAATTGCTTTTAACTGTATATAGACGCAAAAACATATTTTAACCTTAACTGCTCTGACAAAAATTGTTACATAACTACTGTGACCTGTCTGTCAGACCATTTAATCTGAAGATGAATAAAATGTTTCATTAATTCTCAGAATACTATTTATGTATTAAACTTTATGTACAAGAATATTATAAATCAAATTCAGCTATTCAAAAGTATTTAGAGGTAGTAATAAGACTCCAAACTAAAAAAATTTGACCAGTATTTATTGTTAAACTAAAAATTACAAGTTAAACTGTGAAACTTGAAAAACTCACGGTGTCTGAGACCACTAACAGCAGTTAAGGGTTAAATCTAAACAGTTGAGTTTAAACGCAAGGTAAAATGGTCATAGAATATTCCGATTGCAACAAGATTCGTCTATAATAACTGATTTGTAATGAAAAAATATGTAAATATTTTTACAATCTTTCATTTCGCTCTTTTTAATTGTGCATCCTTAGGATTCCCGTGCCTAGAGCAGTTTGCTCCAATTGCTCCTAAGGCCTCGATAAATAGTTAAGGCCCTAGCTAAGGCCTCGATAAATCATTTAAAAATATTGACATGTAAACGAGAAATTGTAAAATAACTGCCTCATAAGTTTAATATTAGCAAGCGAGTATTTTGGTGAGAGTGTAGCTTGTAGCTTCACATAATAAACTTACCAATCAATCATACTAACAAAAAAATCTAATTTACTGTTTTCTTATGACATTACATATAGGGATGTACGATAAATTAACGTAACAATAAAATACAATTAAATAAAATTAAATCTTACCTTTAATCAGACTTTGTCCGGTTCACTGGTCGCGCAAATCGCATCATTAAGTCCTCGTTGTTGTTTTATTGTAGCTCAGTGGTTAGTCCTCAATTAATATAGCCAATTTACACACCGCCATGTTTTGCTTTGCTCACACCCGTAAACTTTACTTGCCGACACCGAAAGCAGGAAGACACACGTCATAGCGCATGCGCAAGTTGCCAGTCACCCGATGAGGTGGTACATTGCTACCAATACGAAGTGCATGGCACCTTAATTAGCTCCCATCATCTAGGAACAAATCTGTCGTCACCCCAACCACATATTCAAGCTCTTATGACACCCTAGGGTTCCAAATGGCACCGCCTTTTCACCTCCGGGTCCCAAATGGCACCGGTTAGTCACCTTTATTTTTAACAGTGTTGGGACAAGGAAATGTTAAACGAATACGTTCAAAGGTTCATCAAAAGTTGTCTATAACATCAACACAGGTGATGAATAATGGATCTATGCATATGAGCCGGAAACAAAGCAGCAATCGACCATATGGGTCTTCCAAGATGAGTCAAATTCAACAAAAGTAGTTCGAGGAAGAAGCACATCGAAGCAAATGGTTGCCTATTTTTTCGACATTACCGGTCACGTGGCAACAGTGGCACTAGAGCAACGCAGGACAGTCAGTTCTGAATGGTACTCGATCATTTATTTGCCAGAGGTCTTCAAAGAAATTTAAAAAAAGCAGAATAACAGGCGATTAAATTTTTATCATGACAATGTGAGCTCTCACACATCGGCTCAAATAAAGGAATTTCTGAAAGGCCAAAATATCGAATTGATGGGTCATCAGCTATAGAGCCTTGATTTGTCAACCAATAACGTTTTTTTTATTCCCATACATCAAAATTAATAATGAATTTAGACACCCGAAGAAGCGGTTGTTGCGTTCAAAACGCATGTTTTGAGTTACCTCCATAGTAGTGAAAATAGTGCTTCGAAAATTGGTTCAAATGAATGTAAATGCGTATTGATCTTCATGGAGAATACTTTGAAAAACAATAAATTCAATATTCATCATAAATATTTGTATTTTCATTACTAGGCCAGAAATATAAATAGCAATCCTCCTATTACTAAAATTACAGAAAATGTTCAATATGAAATAACCCTCAGTATAATTCTATATGTTTTAATCTTACAAAAATAGAACTTTTTCCTGTTATAACTGATACAGAATACGAACGATTTTTAACATATCATGTAGAAACCATCTGACTGCGAAATAAAATTATAACGTGATTGAGAAATGTGTACATCACTTTCAGATAAATAGTACTACATTCAAAACAACAGTTTTGGCTAGTAAATGACTTTTACACAATTTTCATTTAAAATCTGACGTATTATATATTCAAATTTATATCTTCCCATAAAAATATAATAAAACAATGTTAAATATCATAAACACTTTTTATGCCCATCTCAATTAATTATTTAAATATGGATTAGCGATTATGGGCTCGGGCCGCATCGCAGATTATTTCATCGGTCCACATGCCGCCAGGTTGCGTATGACTGATCTAGAATTATGAGAACTTTGTTTTTTGGTAGATTTGCATATGTTATAAAACACGTTAAAAAAAGTTACAGAATCGTCATTTCATATCTATCCACATGGATGTGCAGAGCACACATAACACATTGTACTATTTGTTTCGTTTTGTAATATTATCTTTGAAACATTTTCATGGATACACTAAAAATGAAAATAGATATACACTTACAATATTTAAACGAACATACATATTAATAAACTGACTTTCTTTCTGGAGATTTTTTTTAAATCCATTTGTTTTATTTTCCGAATTATGATTGTCTCAACCCTTTGGAGACGACCGACACGTATAAGAGCCATAAAAAGAAATAAGAATACATGTTTATTCCAACCAGCAAAATTTGCCTTATTAAATCATAGCATTTTCTGGATTCAATAAGATACAAATTTATGTTAGTTAAAATCGGTCATAAACGTTTAGTACAAGGCTCCCGTCGCGAAGGGGTAAAGGCTATAAAAGTATTTTTATATGCCACATCTAAATTGCAGATGCCTGTGAAGAAAATGCATTCTTTAACATTACTATACTTATATTTCCAATGAAAATTTTTAACAGTAGTTTTTTTTTATCTTTTTAAACTAAAAGCTTAAGACATCTTCAATGGAAGTGTCTTATGCTTATGCAAAAATATTATTAGCTAATCATACCCCGAAGCACTATTAATAACATCCCAAAGTTTTTCCCACGTTTTCTTATTAGTCAAATGGTTCCCATATCAAGATTTTACTCTCATTCTTTTCAATCACTAATTCCAAATGTCTGATAAATTATTCATGTAATCGTATTACACAATTTGAAAATATGTGCGTTGTTACTGAATTTAGTTTCATTTTACTGTGTTCATCTTGGTGAAATTTCTCCTCCTATCATCCTAAAGTGATTCGAACAATCCGCTGTTCTTTTGCATCTATCCGAACATTTAACATATTATTAACAATCGATGTATTTTTACTAATGCCTTTATTCTCTCCATTTTACCAGATTTCTATAAAAATAGTATCTGTAATATTTATACAAAAATTTTAGTTACTACTCTAATATTGATAATATAGTAAAATTTTAAGAATCAAGATGAATGCAAATAAAAATGGAAAGTATTTACCTACTGAAAGGCATATTTATATGAGATACAATGTGTCTAACATTTTTGCTGGTTTTCTTTCATTATTTTTTTTTCTGCAGTGGACGCTATAGCAATTCTTCGTGTTTTCTTATAATTTTTTAAGCATTTTCCTTTGTATCATTCAATTTTATTGTAGCTTTAAAAATTGAATTTACATTCTGTTATAAATATTAGTCTTAAATCTTCATTACATACAGCATATTGAAAAAATACTTCCCAAAACTATTTTATAAAGTGAGCTTTGACCTATTGGTCAGCTCACGCTTGCAATGGTTACGTAAAGGTTCCGCACATTAACATTTTGGAAAGAATTGATGCGTTTTCTATATTATATAGATGTGTCTTTTATAAGGCATTATTAATCAGAGAGAATTATTCGTTTGTTAATATGATAGAGTTGTTAAATATCTTTTTGACTCCTTTACCCAAATTACTGCATTAAATTATTTTCTAGAATTTATACGTGCAACTTTCAGGTTTAATTAATATGTATCTGATAAAAATTTTGGAAACTTTTACAAATATTTATAAAAAAACATTCCTTAATAATGACATAACTTCAATTAAATATCTAACAGTTACAAATTGAAAATTTGAATAGTTATTATCTTGCATTTATTGTTAACATCAAATTCAATTATGTGCATTTTCCTTTTGATATTATCTTCATGAAAACACTTACCACTTTATTAAACTAAAACAAGATATGAATAATATTAAAACAGTAGTTCAGAAATATTCTCGGAACAACTTTTAATTAAAGGATTTGAATAGAGAAATGGATATTTGCATAGAATAAATTAGTTTTAACAATTACATTATAAGTATAGCATTAATGAATAAAGCTGGTATGAAGTAAGATAATGAAAAAAAATTTTAAAAATCATAGGATACGCATTTTCTTCATAAAACAGTTTTAAATGAGGCATTTTTGAGTAAAATATTCTTAAACTATTATATATTTATTGTGAAAATGTAAAAATTAATTTACAATATACATTTCTAGAAGAAACTTCTGAAAGTTGTTAATGAACTATTTAAAGTGAAATGAAATATCACGTATGTTCATAATAGATTAAAAACAATTACACAAAATTAAGGTAATTTAATTTAATAGTTAGAAAACACATAACAATTACATTAAAACAAGCATCAAGTGTTTGGAACTTATTTAAAGTTCCTCATCATTAATATAAATAACACACAAAACACGTTATAAAAACTGATAATTTTCCGAATTTTGAATCGGCCAAGGTCATGAAATTGAACTACAATGAGCAGAAAAGCCGTATTTTCCTGAAGGCATGGTATAAGAGGATAACCAAATTCCCATTGAATGAATCTAGTTCTCTTCCTCCAGATTATAACATCTTTATCTAACTCAATTACCTTTCTCCGTGTTTATTTTTTTCTGGCATATGGCTTCAACTATTTGTTGAATTTTGTTGTATTTCGTGATTTTGTGTTATCTATATTGTTGATGAGGAACTTTAAATAAATTAGAAAAGGTTAATACTTATTTTAATCTAATCTTTATATGTTTTTAAACTATTAAATTAAATTGTCTGTATTTTTTGTAATTGTTTTAATGAACTATCTGTGGTGAAGCTATCATCGGCCCGGGTGATTTACCAAAGAAAGACTTGCGCACAAAAAAACTCCGAACGTGAAACTTATAAATTTAAGCACAATATTTATTAGTGAGAGTTAAGACACTCCAAGTCCCCGCATAAGGGGGAGGGAATTCTCAGAGCTCCATCGAGCTACATCTTGACAATCTGGTGGTTATCAGTGAAGTGACGACATACCGTCATATCGCTTATCGCCAAGAGGTGTAAAAAGTTTTTCATACCAAGATTTTTGGTGATAGAAATTTGGTAGACCACGCTTTCAGAATACGCTAACGATTATGCGATTGGCTACCCAGAAATTTTCTCACACCCGCGAATATCTTTTAGGGTTATAGAAATACTTTAAGCCTGGGAAGTAGACAGAGATAAGCAAGCTGTTACATACATTGGACTTTTGTGACCAAAACTATGTTATCCAGATGGGCAATTGAACAGCTAACAAGGCCTAGTCAGCAGAGACAAAAATAAAGAGTATTTCTAGCTCTAGGCATTAATTGTGAAATTGAAAACAGGGTGTGGAAGGCAGATGTTAGTAAAATGTAACGAATAAAAGATTATGCTGAACCAAGCCCAGAATTTTTTTTATTTTGTTAATAAGTGCAGTATCTGTCGGACAGATGTTTTTCGAAGGCACACGATTCGTGAGAAAGGAAATTCTATTATTGTTTTCTACAGAGAGCCCCAAAAGATAAAAAGTTTTAACTTCTAATAGTGTGAGCATGAAAGCTAAAAATTAACTATTAAATGTAGAATTAATTTAAACTAATGGGTTCATTAGTGAAAAGGGAAGTTACAATAAATCTAAGAATTTATTAAGGGGAAATAATTACTGCATTTATGAAAGGGAAAAGATATGTAGCGATAATCTTCTCTACACTATGTGTTTCGAAATCCAGTTTATTCGGCTATTCACCGTAGAGTAAATAACATAGTAGACAGACAAAAATATAACAAATTATAAATTGTTCGTCAAACGTGGCATGTGAGGTTAGTTCGTATTGTAACTAGTTTTAGAAATATTTGGATTTCGATATAATAACTGGAAAATTCTAATTCAAAAATGCATGTATGCAAGGTTTTATATGATTGTAAAATTTAAATTCAGTAATACGGGAACAACAGAACTCCATTTTAAAAAGAATGTAATCAACAGAAAAACCTAGAAGCATTTCCTATCATACAATAAAATTAAATTAATTACCTATGATATAATAGAATGAAGAAAGATTTTATTATTAAACTTCTGATTCGATTTTCATAAAATTTGAGAAAAAAAAACCGACAAAATTCCCCAATGATTTTATAAAGTAAATTCGAAATCATTCGGTATGGTAGTTTTGCTCTTTTGATGCAAACACACATATGGACTAAATGATGATTATCACTGAAACATATTTACATAAATACGACATTTCCCTATAAACCATATTGCAACGGAATAACATTGAGTAGCTCTGTAAATAAACAATGAACATTACGTATTTTTTCCGATACCGAACATACCGGTATAGTTAATTAATGAGCAATCCAACAACATTGAAACAAGTTGATGTTCGGGCAGACAGAAAATTAGACAGACTTCTTAAACAATTTTATCTATATTGTAAAGCGTTAAAGAGTGTAACAGGTTGAAATTTAAATTTCAGAAATTTATATCAGTAGATGGTACACTGTAAAAAAAATTCAAGAGGTTAGTAAAAATTTTTTAGTAAATTTGTATTACACAGAATTTTTTAGTAACCATTACAAACTTTTTTTTTGTAAGTGAAACAAGCATTTCTTTTGTAAACTGAACAAAAGAATTTTTTGTATAACTAACTTAAAAATTTTTAGTATGATCCACCAAGCAAAATTTAGTAATAGCTGCAAAATGATTTTTAATAACCTTTACGTGCGCTCGAAGGGCAAGAGCTTCCTTCGAGCTGCATCTGGACTTCTGAAGCGATAGATTTTCGGCAAATCCGCAATAGATGGCACCACCAAACATTGACAGGATTTTCATAATCCCTTTTTTAACAAGTACTTACACTACATACATTCGGGGCGCAATTGGCTGTGCCCAGCATCGAACCCGGGACCTTTCAGCCTGGAGTCCGTTACTGTAACCACTATGCTATCAAGGCCACACCAAGTGAGTTTTAGTAACAGCTATTAAAAATATAAAACTATTAACTCTTATTCATTGCTAACTTTTTTCTAGTAATTCTTACAGATTTTCTAGTAACCGACTAAGATTACTAAAATTTTTTTAGTAATTACAAGGATCACTAAAGTTTTTTTAGTATATCGAATCTTTTTTTTTACAGTGTAGAATACTTGGATATTTTTGAACAGTTCTGTATTTTGTATCGTATCTAAAATATGTAAGCCATTTTTTAGATAAAATTTTATAGATGCCTTCAGAATTTATTCTAATATCATAAAAACGTGTAAATTAAGTCAATTTGAACAAAAAATAATGCAAACTAAATAATTAGAAAAAAATTGTACCTACTGATCTAAATAAAAATAAGAATAATAAATCTTATTAAATTCACTAAGAAATACTTTTAAATAAGACTTAAAAATACTTCTAAAAAAAGACAAGCAACAATTGCTGTTTACAAATTTATACAAATGCAATTTTTACTTCAATATTAACAAATATGCGTGTATGAAAAAAAAATATTTCAAATATAGTGGCTGCTACTACATTTGATGAAGACTTTTTTTTAAATAAAAGAAGGACTCACAAATAAAATAATACTTTTATTTGAATGTAAAGTATACATTCATTATTCTTATGTAAACCAAAATTTAATGACTCCGAAGTAGATATTTATGAATAGAGAAAATTTCTCAAGAAGTCTTTTATGAATTCAATTTTTATCACTTGGAAAGTACAGAAAATATTTTAAAATCAAGTGGGTAATTTCTTAATGGAGTATCTTGCTTCAATAATTTTATATTTTTAAACTGTTTTGTTATATATATTTCGAATGACAAAATCACGATTTACTTTGACATGCATTATTCCAATAGGGACAACGGGATTTTCCTCAAAATAAATATTGCTGTAAATTTATATTATAATGGAAAGTCTATAAATTTATTTAGTCTACAAATAACATCTTGCGGCACAAAAACCAGTTTCTGAGATTTCTTTAAATCACTTTGTATTTATTTTGAGACCTTATTGAAACTTTTCTTATTATAATCAAACTATTATAAATATTACAAAGATTAAAATTGTATTTAAAAAAGTATATTTACACCTAAAATAGTGTTCTTGATTTTTTAACATTTCCAATAATGAAACTAGTCCACCGTAATAGTTAATCATCATAAATATGCATACTATAAAATAGGAAAATAAAACATGTGAAAACATGTGATTCTGGTGCAATTTCTAAAAAGCATCAAAATTCCAAAAGAAAATTTAAATGTATATTTAATTATTTTTAATGCATTGTAATGATCTATTATAGAACTTCGTGTATTACTTGACTATCCCGTCCACCCATTTCGACATATGATATAAATTGCCAAACTATTAGTTAATTATTCAAATTGCGCAATTTTTATTTTAAATAACGAAAGTACAAATAAATTACTAATTTATTATTAATGCTGTAAATAAAACATCGAATTAAAAATCACTTGATGTCTTAACAAACACATGTAACGCGTTTAATGTGAAGTGAATGTGATATTTACATTAATGCCATTAATGGCATTTAATCTTGCCAATTGGCGCTAGTTTTTTAATCGACGAGATAATAAAGTTACACCGAATTGCGTAAAAGGAGCATGCTTCTAACTCCAATAATGATAATTATATTAACTAATAGTTTACTACGTTGCATTAAGCGTCTCATTTCCAATTAAAATATATCTTTGAATTTAAATTTGACTGAAATATAATGTCATGAAAAATCGAAGAATGTAGAAAATATCATTACATATAGCTCGGCAATTAATTATCCAAACGACTTTATTATTTATGCAGAATTTTATGTCATTTTCTTGTCTTTTAAATCCATTCCTAAAATAAAAAATAAAATAAATCAGAAATTGTTATTACCTTTCATCAGAATGAATACTTTGAGAGTCCAAAAATATATTTCCGCATAATCGAGGTTACTTATATTATATAGGCTTCATTCTATTCTTTTATACTAAATAAATACCAAATTTCAAGTCTCTATATAATTTTGTACTCGAGATAGAGCATTTACAGACAGGCAAACAGACGGACAACAAATTGTTTTCCCTAAGAATATGTTTTTCTTAATCTCTAGTGTGTGAAACGTGTAAATCCGTCAAAAAAGTTTTTAGATTTTCAAAACGATTGCAAAAATTGCCTTATATTATGTATGATGGATAAGTAAAATTAATGAGATGCGCCTTTCAAAATTTATTCGTATCTTGTAGGAAGATTTAAAAAAATAATATTTTAAGAAAAAATAACCATAGTCTAAAAGGGAACTAAATAAGAATAATACAATCATAACCAATAAACAAAATAAAATTCAAGATGTCTTTTGTTATATTCCTGAAAATACTTTTTACTCTAAATTATTTCTAAGCTTTCTATAATTCTTAACCCCCCCCCCCCCACAAGAATCGAATATTATTAACAAATTTTTCAAAAGGCATTTTTTCATCTACGGAACAATTCTTCCCTGATGATCTCAATTTTTATAAAATATGCATTTATGAAAATTAATTATTTCAACTAACGTGGTCGCTACGGCAATTGTGAAACCTTTTTTTTAATAAATGTAGTGTTCATAAACATGACAATGTGATAAATGATGCCATTTTGAATGGAAAATAATTCTGTTTATTTGAATATAACGTATATGTCCATTGCTCGAAAGTAAATCAAACTCTAAAGATTACATTAATATCATCTGCTTTAAAAATGAGCCGTAAATTCTCACTTACGGTTCATGATCCATAATCTGAAAAAGAATTAAATAAGTGTTAACAAATTTCTAATCAATGGAGAAAATAAAATTCAACATTCCTAATACATTTTATTACATTTCTCAATAATAATTTTAAAATAAGACTTTAATAATACATTTTTAAACAAGAAAAGCAAAAGCTTTATTTAAAAATTTTACAAATGCATTTTTGAATTTATGTACAATACAATTCTTTCATGGTGATCTTAACTTTGAAAAAATATGCTTAAATGAAATCTAATAATTTCAAAGAGTGTGATTTTTACTATAATGATAAAAGCCGTTTTTAAGTAACTGGAGGGCTCATAAAGACGACGATGTAATAAAGAATGAACTTTAGAATAGAAAATAAGTCTTTATATTGGAATATAACGTTCAATTCTCGTAAGCACATGGAAGTCTAAGGATTACATTATTTAACTCAGAAGTATATGTTATTGAATAGCGATTTTTTTTTCTTTTAAGAAATCCTATATAATTTTGAAGGTCATAGTTCTGCGCACATACCTCACAACTTAGTCTATTGTTTATTAATTTTAATAGAAGCTTACAAATTTATATGATAATTAATCTACAAGGAACATACTACGGCATAGAATTCTGTCTGTTAGAATTTTTTTAGCTGGGTTCATATTTGCTTTCAGTCTTTATTCCTGCACATATTATTGATAAGTAGAAAAGGGTTAAAATTGTGTGAAAATGTATGTTTACAGCTATAATGTTGTTTTCATTTTTTTAACATATCAAAAATAGAATGCAACAAAACCTGTCTGTTAGGTCTTACAAAATGTATTTTAATATCATTGGAAGACAAAAAAAAATAATTTTAATAGGGATAAAAAAAAGTATAACATATTTATAACAAACAAGAAAATAAATTTCTGAATTCATAATACATTTTATTATTTCATCACAAATAATATTTTACAAAATCCTTTAATAATGTTTTAAAGAAAACAAGCGACAATTGTTTTTTACAGACTTATATAAATGCGTACTTTACTTTATTTACAATGCAATTCTTTCACCGCGATCTCAACTATTATTAAATAAGCAAAAACAATGTGTGTATGTGTAAAAAGGAGTTATTTCAAATAGATTGGTCGCTATTACATGTTTAAAAGCATTTAACACAAGTTTACAAAAAAGAAATTGTAATACGTGAAGACATTTGGAATACAAAATACTTCCTTTCATTTAAATATAAAGGATATGTTCATTGTTCGTAAGTACATCAAAGTGTAATAACCACAATAAAATCACGTTTTTATTTTGCCCAAAAATATATGTATGAATAGAGAATTTTTCACAAGAATTCTTTTATGAATACAATTTTTATCGCTTGAGAAATATAGAAAAGAAATTAAAAACAATTGATAAACATGATTTATTTTATTTTGTATCTAGTTAAAAAAAAAACACTTAAATTTTTAAATTGCATTGTTGTTCGTGTTAAGAAAAATAAATTACTATATACATTACTATATACGTTATTATAATTTGACCAATATGAATATATTTTTTACATTAACTATGATTTGAAATATTTCTAAATGAAGTTTAGAAATATAAATTATTATATACATTGCCGTAGATTATTATAATCTGAACAATATGAATAAATTTTTTTACATTAACTATGGTTGAAATATTTCTAAATGACGTTTAGAAATTTATATGATTATTTTGTATTTTTTTATATGATTATTTTGCGTCCTAGAAATGAGTATGTTAGATTTTTTCTGGATGATTTCGTATTTGTTCTGAATCTTTATGCATGATTATCTCATTACAAACCATATAGAATTAAAATTTTATATGGCTAAAATTGTGCATACGTGTATGTTCTGGCCTAAAAAAGTATTCATGGGGGTTTTTTTGTACAGAAATGGAAAATTAATGGACTTACCAGAATTTATTATAATATTACAGGAAGACGTAAAAAATTCAAAGATTTTTAGGAACTATGTGAGTATCACTTGGGGCCACTATTTCCGATTTCACTCACTTGTCCACTTTTAAAAAAATATTATATATGATTTTGATTATTATAGTACATGCTTGTGAAGTGCAGAAAATTTTTGAAAAGCAAGCGGTTACTTTTTCAATGGTGTCCTTCATGTAAGGGATTCATATTTGAAAATTATATTGTTATACACAATTAGAAACACAAAATCTCTGTTTACTTAACAATAAATTATTTTAATATGGACAACATGATTCATTATAATAAACATTGTTTAAAATATTTCATCTGCCATTATGTGGCATACAATTCATTTGTTAGATTTTTAGGTGCGTTCGTAATTATGTAAATACGTAGCACCTATTGTTGTCGTTCAGTCCGTCCGTCTGTCCGTCTGTCTGTCTGTCTGTCCGCATATAACAACGCAAAAACTACCCAACCGAATTGTTTGAAATTTAAAATACATAATTATTACATAATTTTGTCGAGCCATTTCAAATTTTATGAATATCGGATGGTTAGATCAATTACAGGGACAATCAAAATATTCCGTTACATTACGATCAATGGGAAAAAAGTTTCAAATGCATTTTAATGGTGTTACATTCATTTGAACATAATAGACATGAATCTATGAAATATGTAGTAAAAAATACATTTTGTACAATCTGTGATGCAAAGAATATTTATTATTAAATTACAGGGCCACTCAAATGTATTCAACTAAATAATGTTGTACGGGGAAACATTGTTTGGGGCGTGTTTTAGTTATATTAAACTACTTCACATTTTATGAATAAGATATACGTTAATGAAGTATAATAAAAATTACTCCCTGCATATTTACAGGAACACAAAGATTTCGACCACTATACTGTATCCAAAGTACGCTCTACTATATCAGCAAGATCTGAATATTTTAAAACTTCGTTATCGTACGAACGCACCTTATTTGCTACGCTTCACGTGCAATTTCCAGCTTGTTTTTTTCCTAGAACATTTCGTATTTACTTTGAGGTCTAACGGATGCTCCTTTTATTATAATCCTTTTTTTAA
Organism: Maratus speculifer; assembly: GCA_964019185.1. Lineage (NCBI taxonomy): Eukaryota > Metazoa > Arthropoda > Arachnida > Araneae > Salticidae > Maratus > Maratus speculifer. The sequence goes on along the minus strand of CAXHSM010000556.1, from coordinate 117,878 downwards.
AGCAAAAATTAAAGACTAATGGATGTACCAGAATTTATTCTACTATTTTAGGAAAACGTAAAACAATTCAAAACATTTTTAGGAACTAAGTAACTACCATCAACCGGAGCTAATTTGGGCCACTTTTCCGTGGTTCCACTCATTGTTCCATTGTTAAAAAATATTACATACGATTTTGAATATCATATGTGCTTGAGAAGTACAGAATACATTTCAAAAGCAAGTTTTTACTTTTTAGTGGTGTTCCTTGTGTAACAAATTTATATTTCTAAGATATATTGTTGTACGCAGTTAGAAATACAAAATCTCTATTTACTTAGTCATTGATTATTTTAATATGGACAGCATGATTTATTAGAATAAATATTGTTTAAAATATTTCATCTGAACTTGACACGCTGCGGTATAGAATTCAATCTGTTAGGTCTTTTTTTCTTGAACTCTTCATATTTAATTTGAGGACTGATGGATGCTTTTTTTATTATAATCCGAATAAAATAGATTTCGGAAATGGTTAAATGGTTGTGCAAAAATGAATGTTAGCACCTAACATAGTGTTTTTGTTTTCTTTTAATTTTTCAAAATACGAAAACTAGTATATGGATTCTTCTAGAATTTATTTCAGTATTTTAGTAAGACGAAAAATGATTTCTCATTTTCAGAAATATAAACTGGGAAAGAAGATTCTTTCTCATCAGTGACAATTCTATAATATTTTTTAGTTATTACTTGTGTCAAAATGAACATTCATTTAAATTTAAGAACGTTTCGAACGTGCATGTCACATCATTTACATTATGAATTATCCTTTCACATTATTGAATCATTAGAGAGCAAAACATAAGGTAAGGCAATGGCCAAAATAATGATAGTGATTGCTGCAACGTCTTAATTTCTTACATTGGGATAAAATTATATGTTCCAGAATTAAAAAAATTTCTTCGATCGATCAATCTATGTGTGCAATTTCGCAGGAGTGTATACCGGTTTATTTTACAGTAATTACCGAACGAGTATTTCATTGCTTTTCAGTATTTTCCAAACATTGTAGAATAAGCATGCCTTGTGAGAGTGTCATCGCGTATGGAAAAGTTTATAGAAAAAAGCACACACTCCCGGGAAACCCCGTCTGCTATATAACAAAAACGCATTGTAAAAAAAATGTTAATTTACCGCATTTTACACAGAATTATCCAGTAAGTTTACGGAATATGTCACTTTTTTCTTATAAACGGTTAATTCCCGTAATATTTTGTGTTTTACGGCAAAAACCGTTAATGTAATGAAAAAGTCCGTTGACATAGGTATAAAGTATTTTTTTCACGGACATTATCTGAAATCTCTGCTACAGCTTTTTTTCAATGCGTCAGACGACATTATGTCTATATTTTGTTGATTTACACATATTTTTGTGTCTACATGGCAAATAAATCCATTATCTGCTGTTTATAATTGTTTAAAAATTAAACATTAATTGATAGCCACGCATATTTCTGAAACGATTACTTAACATTGCTGTAAATAACCTTATAGCACATTTTTTTTTTTTTTTTTTTTTTTTTTTTTTTTACAAATTTTAATTGACAGTGATTTAGAACAAACGCAATTCCGTAAATTATCTGCGGATACTGAGTGGTGCTATTGTTTTACAACTCAAATTGAAATTTCGTTAATTGTTAAATATGCAACACTATGACATAACTATACCACCCCATTAAACGAAAAAATATTATAAAAGGTACTATGCATTTAAACTAATATAGGGGTATAATAAACATAATATAAGCATTTAAGGAAATTTTAGTAATTTTTAGTAATTTTAACTTTAAATGCATTTTTAAATAATCTAAATAGGTTTTACTAAAATTTCCTAAACTTTCCTTGTTGAACAAGTGTTTAACTCAAGTAAATTTTGAACGTTCAAGATCAGTTGAAAAGAACTAACTAAATCATGAAACTTGTTATGATATCAAACAAAATAATGGCTTTTTCTTAAATGTACCTTAGTATAAAATATCTAAAAATCAATAGAAATATTTGATAATTATTTATTACAGCATTACTATTTTTTTATATAGGTTATAAAACTATAGCCTTTAAATATTTTATTGCGTTCTTTTTACCCTTTTGGGACCCATTATTTTTTCAATTTTGAGAGAAAAAATAATTTTGTATTAATAATGTTAATACTAGTATCCGAATAGATTTACTGAAGTTCAGCCAATATGTCACTGTCTGAAATCAAACGAAAGTAGTTATTTTTTGTACTATTCAATTCCAGAGTTTTTGCAGACGTTTGGAACACATCGAATTGCAACAAAATTTAACAGATATTAAAACTTTTCAATACCTTTTGGGATTTAGCACATGTTATTCTTTCTGAAAAGTAACCATTATTTCAAGTTTAAAGAGTGAAATATGTGTTTAAAATAAAAGAAACTCAAACAATGCCAAGGGAATTAAGCAAATATTTTTGTTATTAATATTACGAAATGTCTAAATGTTAATGGTGTCATATTGTAATTGCATAGACACATACTAATAATACTACATGTAAACAGTAATAAAAGTATTTGTTAAAATGAAATAATGCTGAATTAAAACACATGCTTAAGTTTACGAGACCCGAAACGGTTAATCTAAGAATATATATTAAATATTTCTTAAGTATTATTTTAAAATTAAGAAAAACAAAAAAAATTGGTGAAAGAGTTTAATATACAGCGACGTTTTATGATATCAATCCAGTGAGATGTAAATATATTATAAGAAGGAAAAAAAAGAACATATCGTTTATTTACTTCTTTTGTCTGCCAAAAAGCTAATACATTTAATACCTAATTTATCAAAAAAATTATATATATATATATATATATATATATATATATATATATATAAATCACGATTTTTAAAGCCAATTTTCCAAAATCTTTAATTAAAAAATTGATAGTCTAGAAAAAGTGATGAGAGATAAATCTTTCGAGAAAAATATCTGTTGAAAGATAAAATTCCTTTTCTCTTCGTAAAAAAAATCGTCATTTATTTCAGTTAATTGTCAAAATTCAAGACACTAAACTCTAAAAAATGAAGATTTTTTTGAGTAAAAGTATCACACTTTTGTTTCTTAATAAATTACGAATGAAAAAAACTGTATTTTTAAGTTTTGAAATAAATTTTGTTAAAGATTTTCAAAATTTTATTCAAAATTTAGCACAGTAACATTTTAATTTCTTATTATTTTTTCTAAAATTTACTACACCCTTTAAATTTCATATTTTGGTTCTAAAATAATTAGTTAAATTATCTTCAAAAATTCAAAATTAGTCTTTTAAATTACTTTAATCAAAGCGATATGAGTAATATAAAATATTTTTAATACATCAAATTAGTAACATTACAATTACGACACAGAATTTAGAGAATTTGACATATTCAAATAGGAATGTAAAGAAATTTGAAGTAAAATAAAATTCAAGCATATTATTTTCTATTGAAAAGTAGGAGTTAAAAATAAACTAAGAAATGTGACGCTAACCCTACATAATGAAATTTCATGGAACCATCTAAATTTTTAAATTCGGATACGTATAAAAATAGCTGAATTGATTTTTTTAAATTGGAGGAAAATTTGAATTTTATGACAGAATAATACATAAGACTCTATGATTTTATATCCAAAATAGATATAACAATATGTCCAAATATTGTTAGTTAGGTCACTATGGTTGTCGATTCCATTTTTTTTTATTCCCTTAAGAGGAGAGTATATTCATTACGTTTCATAAATATTGGTAATTGTTTTCTCTTCTTTATTTCCTGGTTTTGCTTAAATGATTTATTTTGACTTTCTGTAAGTATCATAAGTAGTAGTTTGCTTTTTTCGGACACATTTGCTTATTGCAGAGTTATTTATAGATATTTTCCGGTACATAAGCATTTTTAAACAATGGATACGACACATTTGAACTGCAGCGAAGATTTTTACTATGTTTTTTTCTCTTAATTTAATTCAAAAATATTAGAAAAAAATAATGAATATTGCTTAAAATTATATCAAGCGTGTAGCTTATGCTGCGCTAGTTTAAATTTAGATTTTTTAAACTAGTAAATCTGCAGATCAAGAGCCTCAACGTCAGCTTTGCACATCATTTCTTTTTTAAAACACACTTTGGGTAATATTCAACTTCCTGGAAACTGTAATTTAAAATTTTCAAATTACGTAATTATTTATAAGAATAAAATAAGAATAAGAAGTTTTCAGACAACAAAAGCGCTAAATTAAAGATTTAGTTATGTTAGGATATTCTGAATTTTTCGTGATCTATTATTTTTGTTTTTTTATTATAACATAGTAGATTTCTTCAGAGGGGCTCCGCCCCCCTGAACCCCCCGTAGTCTCATTAAACTTAAATTTGTAACTTTCTATCAATTTGCTAATGGTTATCGTATATCTTGTATCTTTTTATACATTTTGATTTATAAGGATAAGTAACAGTTTTAATAAGCAATTTTCATTATCCTCATACTTCTACATACCTGTCCACATCTAAATCTGATGTATCAGGAACTTTTGAAAGTGTAAACCCAGTAATCTAGGGTTTTACAATTTTGTTTCCGAAAAAAAGAAGTTTTGGTTGCATTTTGTGGCAGATATCGCGGCCAGACAGACAGACAGAACAGACTGACAGGGGTAAAACAATAATTTTTTTGTCGCCAAAATAAGCCTTCACTGAAGTTTCGGCAATGACGTCATTATTCATGGGTTCTTATATTTTTAACGACTACTATAAAATACCTGTTTTATTTCAATTATGACGTGAAATTTTATCAGGTGAAATATTTGTTAAAAATATAATTATTTTTATTTCTTTTACTTCTAATTATGCCCCCATTTTTGTCAGAAAAATTCTTATTAACGAAACAAAATTCCGTGTTTAATATTTAACAAAGTACTATATTTATTTTTAATTTAATTCTGACGTCATATTTATTTTTTCTTAGTTTAATTTTTCGAATGGAACTTGCTCAATTGAAACTTATTGCCGTTGACAAATTATTCCAGATTTTGAATTTTTTTTTTTTTTTTTTTTTTTTTTTTTTTTTTTAGGAAACGATAAAGGAAATTGGTTAAATTTTATCTAAAAGATCGCTATTGATTTTACATGAAAAAGAAGGAAATTTTGAATTATTAAGGAAAATATGTGAATAAAATCAATAAAACATAGCCTATGTTCTTTTCTGGGCTATGTTATAGTTATAAACAAAGATACAAAGACATTAATTCATCAGTTTTGACTTTGACTTCATTTAAATTTTCGCGTTCAATAATTACACGCATTCAAATTTATAACATTATAAAAATACGGATTAGGATGAATGGTTGCTTAGCAACCATTAAGAGAAAATAAACAAAATGAAATAAATACATTTGAAATAAGTAAGTCTCTAAAACAAATTAGTTTATATTATTGGAATACATTTATAAAAAATCTCCAAAATTTACAGTAATAATTTTAAAAATCTGACAAATGAATAGACAAAATTTCAAAACAATACGAATAATTTAACCGGTAAATTTCAGCATCCATTTATGATAATGTGACATTTTCTCTCTAGAAAAAAAAAATAGAAATCATTGGATTTGCCATAGAAAAGCATTGTTGCGCAAAATAAAATATTCTATATTTTTCGAACGAATGAACCAAATCTTACAAAAAACTATACAGCTTAATCCCAGTGCCTCACTAACATACCCACTTAATTTCAAGCCAATCGGATGCTTTTTACGGAAGTTATCGCGGAACAGACAGACTGACAGACTGACTGACTGACAGACAGACACAAAAAAAAAATTCGTGTCTCCAAAGTAAGCCTTCACTGACGTTTCGGCAAATATTTATTAAAGTGCAATCTTTAATTAGCCATTATTTTGAGCATGGGCTATGTACTTAAATGCTATTTGTGGAAATTTTATTTATTTATATGCTTGTTTAAAAATCTTAATAATGAAAAAATAAAACTTTCAGAAAACATTTTGCAGAAAATTTCATAAACAATCCATTACAACATTTATTTATTATCAATATTCTAAAAAACATTTTAATGGAGTTATTAACTTAGATTTGTTTAAAGCACAATATACAAAAAAATATCCCATACACTCTATGTAAAAAGCACTTTAAAAGGTCAAAATACTCAATTTGTGCTATAAGTGGAAAGTTGAATTTATAACAAATTCAAAAATACGTTTATTTATTCGCATTTTTAACATGCTTCGTTTGTATCCTATAGTAACTTCCTCAAGGAAATCAAACGATAAAAATAGTATCACTAAATAATTTTAAATTTAAAAATCACACGAACACCAGCATAATGAAATAACCTGGAGAATTAAACGTTGAGATACGTTGTAGAAACGATTTTTTTTAATTATTTTAAATTAATTTTTATTCGGCAAATTTAAAAAGTATTCATTTTTAAAAACAGGTTTTTTTAAGTTACATTATTTTTTTTTTTAATTTTTAGTGTAAACATTTAATTTTTATTGAAATTTATATTTTTAATTAATATTCTGACTGAAAAGCTATATTCTTATTTAAAGTTTTATTTGTTTATTTACATGAAATAAAAATTGAAATTCTATGAATAATATTTCAGATTACATCGATTCTAAATCGCCTCACTTTTTGTAAAATTTTAAATTAAAAAAAAAATTATGGAATGTTACGGGATTTTGTTTACTAATAATTGGGTTAATCATTACAAAAGATTTAAAAATTTTAAGTTAATAAATAAAAATTATTTTAACTTTTTTCCCGGACCAGCTTAAGATAAACATTTCTCTTATTCAAATTTTAAACAGATGAATCTAAAATTAAATCAGTAATAAAACAATTTCATACCATTTGGTGTCAAATATTCTGCAAATTGTACGTCAAATCTGAAAAAAAATTATCTTTTAATGAAATTCACCATGTTTTACAAATACTTGAGATTTACATAAACATATACTGACTAATGAAGAAAATAAGTTAGTTTATAATATATTAAGTAACTTTGTTAATTTCTTTTATTTTAAAAATTTGTTTATTGGAATTGTTTTATTTAATAGAGAAAATATTCATTAATGAAGACTACATTAAATTTTCATGCACTTCGGAAAGAATTTTAATTAACTAAATTAGCTAAACTCCAATTCAGTCTCCAAGGATTTCGTTACACGTTAAACTCTTAGAATAATTTAAATCTCAAATATCGCGTGTAAGTAAATGTCAATTTTTGATTTATCTAAATAATGATTTTCAACATTTATGGTACACATGCTGTATATTATAAAAATTTAGTTTTATTTCTTGTAATATTTACTTTGAATTTAAATCCCGTTTTTCAGATTTCAAAGTAATATTACTGTGATTTTTTACTTTAAGTATATTATTATTTGATAAAAAAAAAAAAATACTTTAATTTTTCATTGGAAGTTTTTATAATTTTGCAGATGATATTATGTTTACAATTTTAAAGAGATTATTACGATTTTTCGAAGAGTATACTGTGGTAAAAAGATTTTTTAATTCGAAAAAATTCCTAAATCAATAAATTCGCAGTAGCATAACTCCGTAAGTTTTGATATCATAGAAATAGATTTTTTCTGATATTGAGCATGGTATCGATTTTTTAAATTATACCCTATAGAAAATCACTTGATCAAAAAGCAAAAGGGCAAATTTGTAATGTTGTTGTTGTTGTAATATTGTTGTTTTCTTTCTACTTTTTTAAATAATAAAAAAGATTTTTTAACATCATTATACATATAATCCTTTGGAGAATTAAACATTACTAATGTTTTTAAAAATGAATTAGATCTGTATAAATCTATCGATTTAAATAATGCTTGTATTGCAGCTAACCCTACAGCTGCTTGGATGGGTATAACAGTTGACGGATTTGACAATATTAACAGGAGTATCTGTTAATAATTGAATTTTTTCAGAACAATTGGAAAAAAAAATATTGGAAATTTTTTGGAAGAATTCGTGTGTTATCTTGCTTTCATATTCTAGAATACATTACATTATAACATATAATTTTTCAGATAACCACAATTCATAAAAAACTATATACAATCCAACAAAGTATAATTTAAATACCATTCAAAAAAAAATGTACATAGTACTTTACAATACAAACAAAACTGGAGACGAATTTGGTTACACGAATTTTAAAACAATATTCAATGTTTTCCAGAAAAATCTACAGTGAAACTGATTCTTGGAAAGTAATTGTGGTGACAATAGTTGGTAGGGAAAACACAGTTACAATGATTCAGAGCATGAGGATATCCATTACAATTTAGGTTAAAATGACAAGAATATCATATCAATCATATAAAATGACAAGATTCGCACAAATTAACATTAATATAACATAAGTTTATTATACTAAACACATGAAAAACTATAAAACTATAATTATAATTTAAATATTAGAAATAGAAATGTTAAAATTATGTAAAAAGGCAGGTCTACAACTAAAATCTGTGTTTTTTTTAAACTTTAATTTCCGAAAAGTAGAAAAATAATATAACCTTCAAAATTTATTCTAATATCACAGTAACACGTAGAATAATTAAAATCAACAGTTTAAACAATATGCATTAACTAATGACTAAAATAAAAATCAAAAGACACATTTTAATACATTAACAAATAAAGACTTTTAAAATAAGACTTTATTAATGCTTTTAAAACAAGATAAGAAGTAAATGTTAGTTAAAAATTCGTACAAACACAATTTTTACTTTATGTACAATGCAACTAGCATAAACATGCATGTATGAAAACAAGATATTGCAAATAGAGTGGTTGCTAATACATTATTTAAGAGATTTTTTAAATAAGTGAAAGACCCACAAAGACAATATTGTAATAAGTAATGACATTTAGAATAGAAAATAAAATTTTTATTTGAATATAAAGTATACGTCCATTACTCATAAGTAAATCAATGTTTAATGACTAAAATTCCGAAGTAGATATTTATGTTTATTTTTTTTCTAAGGAAGTATTTTATGAATTCCATTTGTATAGCTTGGGAAGTACAAAAAAAAAAAATATTTTAAAAGCAAGTGGATAAATTTATTTTTCATGATGCACCACGTTAAAATAATTGTATATTTCGAAACTGTTTTGATATATATATTTCGAATGGGAAAATCATTATTTACTTTGACATACATTACTGTATTATATACAACGGGATTATCTTTACAATAAATATGGCTTGTAAATTAATATTGCAACAAAATGCTTATAAATTTATGTAATATTTTATTTACATATAACATACTACGGCATTGAAATTAGTTAATGAGATTTCTTGATATCACTTTGTATTTACTTTGAGAACTTTGACAATTTATTTTTTTATATTTCAAATATTATAAGTATTACAAAGATTAAAATTGGATAAAAGTATTTGTTTACACCTGAAATAGTGTTTTTGTGTTTTTCACATTTCAAAAAATGAAAAACTAGTATAGGACACCTTTCTGGAGTTATCCTTATACCGAAAGGAATATGTAAAAAATAAGATTATAAGAAAAATTAAACATAATCTAAAAGGAATCTAAGTAACTATAACATATTTGTAATCATTGAACGAAAATTCGGACTACCTTTTTTTTTTTACATTCTTCAAATATGTTTTTAAAACTGATACTTCAATGATTATTTTTAGACGAGACAAGCAAAAGTAGTTAACAATTTTTCACAAACCAATTTTTTCCTTTATCGAAGTACAATCCTTTCATAACAATCACAATTTTTATAAAATATGCATGTATGTAGAATATAAAATAATTATTTTTATTTGAATATAACGTATATATTCAATGCTCGTAACTAAATCAAAGTCTAAGGATTACATTAATTATATCAGTTTTATTTAACTTAGAAATATATGTTTTTGAATAGCGGTCTTTTATGTCTCTTAGAAAATTTCTCTTATGAATAGCAGAATTTTCTAAAGAAGCTTGTTAAGAATGCAATTTTTATCGTTTGGGAAGTACAGAAAATATTATTAAAGCAAGCTGTTAATTTTTGTAATGATGTAAATAGTTTAATAAACTTATATTTCGGAATTGTATTGTTATACAAATTTAGAAATATAATATCACTCTCAATTTCATATTCATTGCTAAATTATAAACACCGTGTTTTTATTTTTTATTTTTTTTTATGAATATGTTTTAAATATTACTGATAGAAGCTTTCAAATGTATATTATATGGTTTTTTCTTGATTATCTCGTATTTATTTTTAGTCTTAATGCCTGTAGCTATTATAATAATTCAATAAAATAATTATTGGAATGTGTTAAATCTATATGTTTAGATCTGTAATCCTGTTTTTTTTCTTTTTTACATATCAAAAATAAAATACTATAGCTTATGGGTCCGTCTAAATGTATTCTAATATCACAAAAATGATAGCAGTAAAAAAAATAAGAAAAAGGTATTATATTTTAAAAGGAATCAAGTAAGTATAACAAATTTATAACCAGTGAAGAAAATAAATATCAGAGTACATAATACATTCTATTGCATTCATCACAAATAATATTTTAAAAATGTTTTTCAAACAAAACAAACAACAATTGCTATTTACAAATCTATATAAATAGATTTTTTACTTTATTTATAGAGCAATTCTTTCATCTCGATCTCAACAATTAACAAATACGAAAGTACGAAAACGATTTATTTCAAATAGATTGGTCGCTATTACAATTTTAAAAGTATTTTTAAAGTAATTTAAGGGCTCACAAAAAGCTATTGTAATATGTGATGATATTTAGCATACAAAATATTTTTTATTTAAATATAAAGGATACGTTCTTTGTTCGTAAGTACATCAAAGTGTAATGATATCATTAAAATCACCTCTTTATTTAACTCTCAAATATGCTTATGAATAGCGAATTTTTCAAAAGAAGTCTTTTATGAATACAATTTTTATGTCTTGTGTTGTACAGAAAAGAATTTAAAAATCAAACGGTTAATATATATATATTTATGTATAAGTATATATATTATTTTGTATCTTGCTTAATAAACTTAAATTTTCAAACTGCACTGTTGTAAACCTTTAGAAATGTAAAATCTTGACATTATTGTAATCCGAACAAAATACTTTTTTTTATTATAACTAGGCATTCAAATAATTCCCATTGAAGCATATAAATTTATATGATACTTTGTCTACACATATATGATACTGCGTCACATAAATCACTATGTTAAATTTTATTTGGATGACTTCATATTTCCTTTGAATCCTTATGCATGCTTCACTTAATTTAACCCAAATACAATAAATATTGGAAATGGTTAAGATTGTGTATAAATATCTGTTCAGACTTAAAATAGTGTTAATGTTTTTTTTTCTTTTTTTATGAAATTGAAAAACTGATGTACCACAAATTATTTTTATATCATAGACGTAAACATATTCAAATATTTTTAGAAACTAAGTACCTTCAACAATGGCCACACCGGTCCAAGTTTTCCTGGTTCCACTCGAAATTTTATTATTGAAAAACATTATATATGATTTTTCAATATCGAAATTGAATTGTAAAAAGTTAGCTGAAACAATGGAGCAAACTATATGGTTTTAAAGAGTAAATTTATTTTTATTATTATTATATTAACCACTTTTTATGCTTTTAAACAAAGTAACATTTGGTGGCTTTTCTTTAGTCCATTCACTTGGTTTCGTATAAAATGAATACATTTCACATAAAAATCAATACATTTTTATTAAAATTGCCTTGCAATATCTTTTCTTTTTTAACAATTAAAAACAATAAACCAATTTTTAATGTTAAAGAAACGATAATCAGTTTTCGTCATGTTATCCTTAGCAACTTGATAAAAAAACAGTTAACCTAATTTTGCTCCAGTAAAATTTGAAAAATATGTTACTTAAATTCTTTTAAAATCATTTGTTTATATAAAAGGCATTTCTTAGTAACAGGGGCTATTTTTGGTCCATCTGGCTTGAACAAAGTAGCCTCGAGATACTAGTTTTCATGTTAACTTTATGAAAACAATAAGATTTCCTGTCAAAAAAGTTAATGGGAAAAATATGATCACAAATGGATTACAGTTACTAAAGGTAATTAAAAACACATCCACTGTTGTCTTTAAAAAAAATTAAATTACCCCAAATCTTCAAATATCTTATAGGGGAAAAACTCCAAATTATCTTGTATTGTTTGTTGAATACAAAAAATAAAAACTTCTTTTATGAAGTGGATCAAAGTAACACCTGAAGTACCAATATAGCTCCTTTTGACGGTGTAGCAAATTTATGAGCAATGAAAAAATAAAATTCAGAATCGGCAATACGTTTTTTTGTACTCCTGAAAGAGAATTTTTCAAATAAGACCTTAATGCTATATAAACAAGACAAGCAACAAGTTATATACAAATTAATATAAATAGATGTTTCACAATCTAATTTTTTCTTTGCGAAATAAACTATTACAAAATATGCATGTATCAAAACAAATTATTTCAAATAGAATGGTCGCTATTATATTTTTAAAAACCTTTTAAAGATAACTGAAGGATTCATAAAAACGATATTGTAATATGTGATGCCATTTAGATTAGAAAAATATCATTTTTATTTTAATATAAAGTATGCGTTCAGTCGTTCGTAAGCACATCAAAGTATAAAGGTTACATTGAGATTTAATTTAATTAATTTTTTTTAGTTTTTTTTTTAAGTATTTTATTAATGTCATTTGTATCGCTTGGAAAGCACAAAAAGAATTTTAAAGGCAGGAGGTTAATTTTTTAAATAATTTACCTTGTTTAATAAATTTCTGTTTTGATACTGCAATATTATACGCATTTAGAATTATAAAATGACTATTCATCTTGTTACGCATTATTGTAAAAATGAAAGAATATTTTTATTATGTTTTATATAGCTTAAAATAGTTTCGTTAGAAGCTTATAAATTTATAAATTTAATCCAGATAACATACAGCACCATATATTTCAATCAGTTAGATTTTGTTTCTAGACGAATTCGTATTTGCTCTGTGTCTTCATGCATTCTCCACTTATTATAATTCAAATATACTGTATATAAGAAAAAGTTAAAATTGATTAAAAAAATATGTTTACACCTAAAATATTGTTTTTATTTTTTTAAATATTAAAAAATAGTATGTAGTGGTCTTTTAAAATATTTCTAACACCATAGATTGAAGTAAGATTTTTTTTTATCAATATAAACATATGAATAAATAATGATACAACGTTAAGGTGCACAAATTATATAAAATAATAGATGTTTAAAAGGCATACAGCCGTTTTGGGACTTCTAAAGTCCCATCATCAGTGCTAAAAAATAAGTGTAAAATGCAAAAGATAAGTCACATCATTAAATGAAAAACGTGCATCACAGCTCGCCGCCAGAGGCGAACTAGCCGAGAAGCGTCGCAAAGTGATAGCAGAAGCAAACTGACACGCGCATTCCAAAGGAGACCAATCAGATGTCTCTACTCCCACTGGAAGAATCCAAACAAAGGAGAAAAGGAGGGGGGAGGGGGAGTGAAATTACAGGAAAAGAATCCAAACTTCTGAAAATCTGGGTGTACTGGACATGTCATTAACTAAATTATTAGAGTTTTTCCAAATATGAAAAGCTTCCCAAAAGTCTAATTCATAAATTGATGAACAATATTGTATTAATGAGGCTTCGGAAAATTTAAAGTTGTGACTATTGGACCAACAATGGTTACCGATAGAGGATCGTTTTATTTCACAATTTTTAACGTAAGCACTGTGTTCTGAGTTTTTTCAAAGCTCGCTTCGTTTGACCGATGTACATTCTATCGCATTCGCAAGAAATCTTATAAGTACTCCAATGTGATAAATCATCTATTGGATCTTTGAGATTTGAGAATTGCATTTTGTTGAAAGGAGTATATGTTATTTTAAAATCAAATTTTGACAAAATTTTCAAAATTTGATGACTGATTTTTGGAAAATAAGGAAGAATAATTAAATAAGCATTGTGGTCAGAGTTGAAGTTCGAAGGATTACGTTTTCTTAATTTGTTATGAATGAAATCAACGATTTCGATTGGGAAACCCCGGTCAATGGCAATGAATTTGATAGGTTTAATTCTGATTTAAGTAAACTATCGGAGGAGCAAATATTTAAGGCCCGGAGAAGACATCTGTCTTGAATCGCGTTTGGGGGAGTTTCATTACACAAACTTCGAAATTGATGAACTGATTCACCTTACTAGCATTTGTCTCTCCCAAAATACATTCACTTTTAATGGTAACTATTATCGAATGACTGATGGTTTATCCATGGGCTCCCCCCCCCTCAGTCCAATCTTTAGTGACTTTCATATGCATTATTTCGAATTAAAACTATTCAAGGAACTAACTTTTCCATTTTACATCCGCTACGTCGATGACTGTTTTGCGTTGCTGGACTCTGATATCCTTGATCTTACTAATATTCTTACAGTTATGAACTCAATATTCAACATTCCATATTCAATTTACTTACGAATTTGGAAATAACAATCAATTACCTTCCCTGGATGTTTTGGTTTCCCGCGAAAATAACTTTTTCACACAACTGTCCATCATAAACCATTCGCAGTATCTTTACCCTCCCCCCCATCGCCTTTCATTTCACCCCCCTAGGCAAAAATTAGCTGCCTTAACACTTATGTACACCGGGCCTTAAATATTTGCTCCTCCGATATTTTACTTAACGCAGAATTAAACCATGTGAAATCCACTGCCATTGACCGGGGTTTCCCAATCGAAATCGTTGATTCCATTCATAACAAATTAAGAAAACGTACTCCTTCGAACTTCAACTCAGACCGCAATGTTAATTTAATTATTCTTCCATATTTTCCAAGAATCAGTCAAATTTCTAAAATTTTGTCAAAATTTGATTTTAAAATAATTTATACTCCTTTCAACAAAATGCAATTCTCAAATCTCAAAGATCCAATAGATGATTTATCACATTGGGGTATTTATAAGATTTCTTGCGAATGCGATAGAATGTAAACGAAGCTAGCTTTGTAAAAACGTTTGGGAGAACACAGTGCTTACGTTAAAAATTGTTAAATAAAACGATCCGCTATCGCTAACCATTGTTGGTCCAAGAATTACAATTTTAAATTTTCCGAAGTTTCATTAATACAATATTGTTCATCAATTTATGAATTAGACTTTTGGGAAGCTTTTCATATTTGGAAAAACTCTAATAATTTAGTTAATGACATATCCAGTACACCCAGATTTTCAGAAGTTTGGATTCATTTCCTGTAATTTAACTCCCCCTCCCCCCTCCCTCCTCCTTTTTTCCTTTGTTTGGATTCTTCCAGTGGGAGTAGAGACATCTGATTGGTCTCCTTTGGAATGCGCGTGTCAATTTGCTTCTGCTATTGCTTTGCGACGCTTTTCGGCTAGTTCGCCTTCGGCGGCGAGCTGTGATGCACGTTTTTCATTTAACGATGTCACTCATCTTTTGCATTTTACACTTATTTTTTAGCACTGATGATGGGACTTTAGAAGTCCCGAAACGGCTGTATGCCTTTTAAACATCTATTGTTTTATATAATTTGTGCTCCTTAACGTTGTATCATTATTTATTCATATATTAGCACAAAGTACAATCCCCCCCCCTTTCTCAAAATAAACGTAATCTACAAGGAAACTAAATAAGTATAACAGATGTAAATTTTTCCATTTTTCATTTTTGGGTGAAAAAAGTCCGGGCCATGATTCGAACCAGGAATGTATTGGCTGAAGCCGCCAATGCTCTACCATCTGAGCCATCCCGGACACGAACACTGGAGGACTATTTCAACGATCACTTTATCTGGTCTGATACTCTGGATCAGCTCAACAAGGTCATCAGGTTAATTGGGTGAAATAGTCCTCCAGCGTTCGTGTCCGGGACGGCTCAGTTGGTAGAGCATTGGCGGCTTCAGCCTATACATCCCGGGTTCGAATCATGGCCCGGACTTTTTTCACCCAAAAATGAAAAATGGAAAGATTTATACCTGTTTTAATTAATTTACCGATTGAATAATCATGTTTAAAATTAATCTAAATAATTATAACACATTTATAATCAATTAATAAAATAAAAATCGGAATGGATAATATATTTTATACATTCTTGAGTTTTTAAAAATAGAGCAGTAGTGCTTTTTAAACAGGATAACCAACAATCGTTACTTACAAATTTATACAGACGTATTTTTTTTTTACTTTATGTGAAATGCGATTCTTTTATCGCAATCTAACCATTTTAAAAATGCACGCATGGAAACAAATTATTCGAAATAGAGTGGTCGTTTCTGCATTTTTAAAAGCGCTTTTTAGCAATTGAAGGATACATAAAGACATTTTTTATGTGAGTACATTAAGAATAAACTATATTTCTTTTTATTTGAATATAACAGTATATGTTCATTGTTCGTACGAACTTCAAAATGTAATCTCTACTTTAAAATCCTCTATTTTATTTAAATCCGAAGTATACGTTTATGAGTAGCGAATTTTTATGATGAGGTCTTTTATAAATGCAATTTGCAACATTTGGGAAGTATATAAAATATTTACAATGCTAGTGGTTAATTTGTTTAATGGAACGCATGGTTTAAGGGGTCTCAGGAGTCTTACTTTTTAACATAAATGAAACATAAATGCATAAAATTATTAATGTACAGGGTGCGTCATAAATTCATGCAAACTTAAAAATCCACAATAAAAAAGTAATGCTCGGAAAAAATTTCGGCTTGCGCGAGTATGATCAGACGGATTTAGGATTTTTTTCCATGTATAATAAAAAATTATACCAAAAATGACTGATAGAGGGCACTCATACGCCATATTGGAAAGTTTTATGCAAATCAGGCAAACACAAATAGACAATGAAACAAATCACAATAACATGTCATTGTGAATTTATTATAAGGTAATAATGCGAAACATGCGAAACTTTCGCGATACAATATTTGTGGGTTTACTATTCTTGTAGAAAAGTTTAACCACCAGCACCCGATCTGGTAACGATAGCACGCTGACGATATCGAATAACGAATCCATCTTCTGCTAGATGTTTTATTTCTAAACTGATTTGCATAAAATACTTCAATATCACATTTGAGTGCCCTCTATCGGTTACTTTTGGAATGATTTTTTATTACATATGAAATAAATCCAAAATCCGTCTGATTATACTTGCGCAAACCTGAATTTTTTTTCGAGCATTACTTTTTTTATAATATATTTCTAAAGTTTGCACGAATTTATGACGCAAACAGTATACAACTTAATATAACTTCTATTTAAAATAATTTTCACATTTTTATTGCAATTTTTTTATGTTTATTTTGTTAAAAAATTCACAAAAACTAATTTTGATAAAAATTTACAAAAACTAATGAAGCAATTTGCATCGAACTTGGTAAATACCTTGAACTTGTAATTCAAGGAGGACTCATACTTCAGATTAAATATTATAATTGTATTGATTGTATAAAATTGGCAATTTTTCAATTTAAAATTATTTAGAAAATTTTAAATTAAAAAATAAATTTGAAATAAATGAAAAAGAAATTGCTTTCAAATAAACTATAAGTTCAAGATATATTAGTTTTATAACGTTTTCAATATTTGGGGGCATATCTAGAACTAGTGGTTTTGCTACAATTTTGTGCGCAATGGATGGAAATTAAAAAAAAAATAATAAATAATTTTTTTAATCATTATTAAACATTCAAAAAATAAAATTCCAATATAGATTATTAAAAATATATATTTTACATAGAAGATATATTAAGTTCTTAACATTAACGATATTATTTATTTATGTTTTATAGGTACTGAAAAAAATTAAATGTGACATGTTGCTAAATTGCACTACCAGGTAAAAAGTAAAACTTTTGAGAACCCTTTATTAAGAGATATTTTGAAATTGCATAGTTATAAACATATTGAAAACGAAAATCTGTTACCTTTGCAATATATTACTTTAATAATGACATAATTTATGTTGTAATAAATATTGCTGAAATATTGCTGAGAGAAGTTTATAAATTTGCATGCTATTTCATCTACAGATAGCTTACTACGCTATATAATTCATTACGTACATAGAAATATAAGATCTCTACTTACATTGAAAAACATTATTGTGATCGGAACAGCATGATTTTTATTATAATAATTATGGTTTGAAACATATCTTATATAAGCTTATGAATTTACGTGATATCATGTTTCCATATATCATACTGTGGCGTACAAATCAACTTGTTAGACGTGTTAGATAGTGTTTCTAGGTGACATAGTATTTACTTTGAGTCCTTATGCGCACTGCTTTTTTATAATTTAAATCGAATAAATACTTGAAAACTTTAAAATTGTGTAAAAACTTATGTTTACCCACAAAATACTTCATTAGATTTTTCTAAACTTTTATAGTAATACAAAACTAATATATAGCAGATTTCAAAATTTATTCTAAAATCATAGAATTACCTGAAATAATTCAAGATTTTGGAAAATACAAACTATAAGGGAAACGTAAACTAAGATAGAATGAAAAATGTAAAATGAATGAATACAATAAAATTCAGAATGCTTAATATACATTTATTTCCTAATTTAAAAAGAAAAAGAAAAAGAAAAAAAAAACATTAATAATGCTAACAAAACGAGGAACAATATTATTATTTACAAAGTTACGTAAATGCGATTTTTAGTTTATTTACAAAGCAAATCTTTCATCGCGGTCAACTATTATAAAATATGCATGGATGAAAATAATTTATTTCAAATAGAATGTCGCTACTACATTTTTTTAAATGCTTTTTTAATAACTAAAAAAAGTTTAATAAAGAACGATATTGTAACACGCGATAGCATTCAGATTAGAAAATATTTATTTTTAATTGAATGTAGAGGATTATTGTTCATAAGTACAGCAAAGTGTAATTATTACATTAAAATAATCTATTTTATTTAAATCCAACATATATGTTTATAAATATGGTTTGAAATAGTTCTGACTAAAGTTTATAAAAATTATATGATATTTTGTCAACATATATCATATTGCGCCGTAGAAATCAGAATATTAGATTTTTTCTAGTTGACTTTTTATTCACTTTGAGTCCTTATGCATGCTCCCTTTTTTTGTAACCAAAATAGAATAGATATTTAAGAAGGTTAAAATTGAGTAAAAAGGCATGTTTACACGCATGCTTTAGATTTTTTTTAGGCAAAAATTTAAAATTAGTATATGGGTAAAGCATTAGCCTTGTAAGCCAAGTATCTGGGTTCGATTCCCGGCCTCGACAATTTTCCGCTCAGTTGGAAATATTCAATTCGTATGATAAATTTACCAATCAGTTTGATTGTGCTAAAATAATAGTACATCTACATATCCATCGTCATATGCAGTTCCATTACCTGTGGTTTATTCTGCCGAGCTGTTTAAATGATAGACTAGATGTTATGAACAATAAGGTTATCCGAGCGAAAAATCTCAGCCGGATTTTGCCCAGTTAGCTTAACAGGTAAAGCACTGGCCTTGTAAACCAATTATCTGGGTTCGATTCCCGGAATGGACAATTTTTCGGTCAGTTGGAAACATTCAATTCGTACAGTAAATGTACCAATCAGTTTGATTGTGTTAAAATATCAGTAATGTATGGGTGTAATGCATTCTAAAATCTTAGAATCACCTGAAATATTTCCAGATATTGAGAAATACAAATCATAATGTAAACGTATACTAAGTACGAATGAAAAATTTGAAATCAATGCGAACAATAAAATTCTGAATGCATAATACATTTATTTGCTTTCCTTAAAAAACCGTAAGGCATGCTTTTTAACAAATATGGGACTATTGTTATTTATATAGCTACACAAATGTAATCTTTACTTTATTTACAATATATTTTTATTTCACTGCAATCTCAACTATTATAAAATATGCACTTATGGAAATAATTTATTCGAAATAGAGTGGTCGCTTTTATATTCTTAAAAGGCTTTTTAAACAACTGAAGATCTCATAAAGATGATATTGTAATATGCAATGACATTCAAAATAGAAAATATTTATTTTTTATTAAATGTAGGGGACGCGGCTGTTGTTCATAAGTACATTAAAGTATAATGACAACATTAAAATAATATATTTTATTTAATTCCAAAATATATGCTTATGAATGGAGAATTGTTATCAAATAGTCTTTTATTAATAGAATTTTACGGCTTGAGAAGAGCAGAAACTATTTCAAAAGGAAACCTTTAGTAGCGCTTTTTTAGTTGCGTTCAAATAGAAGTAGTGTAAGAAATTTATATTTAGAAATTATATTGTTATACGCAATAAACACAAAATCTCTGTTTACTTAGCCATAGATTATTTTTATATGGACAATATGATTTATTAAAAAATATATAATGTTTGAAATGTACATCCAATATGCAGCGGTATAAAATTCGGTCTTTTAGAATTTTTGTAGAAGACTTCATATTTACTTCGAGGCCTTATGGATTTTTCTATTATTATAGTGAATATATATATATATATATATATATATTGGAAATGTTTAAAATTGCGCAAAAATGTATATTTTCACCTAAAATAGCGCTTTTGTTTTATAAATCTTAAAAAATTGAAAACAATGGGAGTCCGTTACAAGGAGTCCTTCAGAAATTAGTCTAGTATCATAGTAAGACAAAGTACATCATCATTAGGTGCGGTCGTTATTATTTAAATATATAGCACTTGTAGTCGTCGTTCAGTCTGTACGTCTGTCTGTATATAACAACGCAAAGAACTTCCCACCCAAATCGTTCGAAATTTAAAATATAAAATTGTTGCCTAATTTTGTTGAGTTATTTCAAATTTTATGAAAATCAAATGTATAGCTCAATTACAGGGACAATCAGAAATATTCTATTACATTAGGGAAAATCAGAAAAATAGCTTCAAGTGCATTTTAATGATGCGACACTCAAAACTACACTATGCGTAAAACTACACTATGGAGTGAAAGTCAATTTGAGATCCGGAAAATAAAATGTATTCCAATCCAATTACGTGACATTCGTAAATTAAGAGGTTAATATCTGTATTTGTATTTTATTTTATTTTATATTCTCGGTAGATGACTATGTTTACAGTAAAAAGTACTCAGGATTAAAAGTAATTTAACATCTTTTAAAATATTTTTTGTCATCTTTAAGTAATTTACTATAAAGCAGTTTTAAGTTTACCTTTTTAAAAGATGAATATAGCACTCTACTTATTTATTTGCTGTTGTTACACTTTTTTAAACGTAATGAATTCATATACATCTACGAAATATATACTTTAATATACATTCTGTACAATTTCTGGTGAAAATAATCATCTTTACTAATGTACAGAACCACACAAATGTATTCTATTACATAATGGTACAGGGGAAAACATTGTTTGGGGTGCGTTTTAATTATATTAAAACATTTCACTTTTTTTTATTGATATGTTGCTGAGGTTTACTACAAGTTAATTTTGTAGAAAGCGTATAATATTTACAGGGACACATAAAAGATTTCAAATACTGTACTATATATTTTAAAAACTTCATTATAGTACGAACATTTGCTACGTTTGTCGTACAATTTCCGACTTGTTTTGATAAACATAAACCATAATATCTATATTATAAAGGCCAAACGTATCTGTGCGTAACGTATACGTCATTTTGCCTATGGCAACACTTTCAAATTTGAAATGAAATTTAAGTTTTGCATTTTTTCTTTTTCAAATTTTTAAACTACTAAATACCGCACATTTTCAGTTTTTATACCATCGTATAGGAAAAAAATTTACTTTTTAATACGATTTGCTTGAAATCTGTGTCTTTATTTGCTTTTGAGTTATTAATTTTTTCGTAGTTTTTATACCGTTTTTGAATTGTGGCAACAGACGTACTCCATTTTCATTAAAATGAAAATGAAAAAGTCGAAAAAAGCAAATTAATGTTTCTTTTTTTTGCCATTTTTAATTAATGTGGAAAAAAGTCGTTTTAATT
Organism: Maratus speculifer; assembly: GCA_964019185.1. NCBI lineage: Eukaryota > Metazoa > Arthropoda > Arachnida > Araneae > Salticidae > Maratus > Maratus speculifer. The sequence goes on along the minus strand of CAXHSM010000556.1, from coordinate 95,712 downwards.
CGTTTTTATTTATTACTTAAAGGATTTTTAGTTTATTAAAAACTTTCTTTACACTCGATACAACACTTTCTTTTTTCACTCTGACATCACAGGAATATTGTATATCGTATTTATTACACACAGGTTATTTCAGAAATTTTCATTTACACTTAAAAGAATATATGTAAATTAGTATCTGTTTATAGCTAATAGCAATCGAGATTTCAAGTTTTGAATTAAAATGATTTTGAAATGATCAAATTAAAATACCATTTTTTTAAAAAACGTGAACACGAATACGAGATGTGCATATGTAATTTTTGAAGTGGTAAAAATAATGTCAGATTTAGATTTCATGGGGCAAAAAATTCTATGACTGAGTCAAAGTGGAGTATATTTGTTTTGCTATTTTACATTTTGGAACACCGTGAATAAGAGCCGTAATTGATAACTTAATAATAATACAAGATCTTTATTATATTTTATTGTTTGCATATCGATTAAGTTTAATTTTAATAATTTCTACAACTGAGGTTTATAGAAATAGTATTTTGTTAACTTTAGTTTAAATATCATTTATTTAAGAGTTAGACTTACGAACACAAGGTGTATTTTTTATTGAGACTAATTAAGTAGATTTATTATAAATCAATGAAACAGTTCCTTCTTAAACATTTTCTTTCGTCCAAATTCGACGGGTTCTACCTTGTGTAAATAAAAACTAAATAAGTGTAACACATTTATTATATTTATCAATTAAGAAAATGAAATTCAGAATGCATAATAATTTTTTCACATTAGAATTTTTTAAGTAAGTCTATAATGATGTTTTTTTAAACATGGGAAATTACACATACATAAAAATAATATATATATATATATATATATATATTTATGTATAATTCAATTCTTTCATCGCAAACTCAACTATTATTAAATATGAATGTATGAAAACAAATTTCTTTAAGTTGAATGATTGCTACTGCATTTTTAAATACACTTATAATTAACTGAAGAGCTCTTAATGTCAATATTGTAATATGTTATGACATTTAGAACATAAAATAATTCTTTTTTTCAGTATAATATATTCGACCATTTTTCGTACATACATCAAAGTAACTACTTTAATTCACCTCTTTTATTTAGCATAGCAATTTATTTTTATGAAGCATGAATCTTTCTGTAGAAATATTTTATGAATAGGATTTTTATTATTTGGTAAATGCAAAAATTGTTTGAAAAGAAAGCGGTTACTTTTTATAATGGAGTCATGTCTTTTAATAAACTTATATTTAGAGATAATAATGATACGTACATTCATGAATACAAAATTATTATTAGATTTCAGATATACACTTCAAAAACGTGAAACTCATTTACAACACTAACTGAATATAAAATATAACATTTTAAATAAAAACCGATTTTGATGGTCTTGTGGAAAAAGGTGTTGTGCCCGGAATATGATGGTTTATAAGTGTTTTTTAAATTACATAATTTCTACAGAAATTCATTATTCGTATTTATAGGTAAAATTAATCAACTAAGGTCGATCTCCTGTGACTTCTTTTCTATAAAGCAGACTGTCTTTTATTTCTTTTTTAAAATTGTGTAATTTTAAGGAGACCATATAGAAAATACTTTTAAATTGTTACCAATATTCTTTTTATTGTGTTGTAAGTTAAGTTATGTTTATAGTGGGGTATTTCAATGAAAAATTGTCGTGTAAGTCACATTATTAGTAACTGCTAAGTTGCTGGGCACCGTTATTTTCGAAAACATTACATGGCCTTATTCAATTAATGAAATATCTCTGATAAAATAAGTCACATTTTTCCGCTCTCAAATATTGGCAACCGAAATCGTAGTATGTGACTTACACGACATGTACTCAGGGAAATACCCTGTGTTAATTTGTGACAAAATGTTGTGCTGCATAACACTATTGCAAAAAAAATATTGTCATCAGCACTTTTTTAATACTATTTAAACACAATTAACAACACTATTTTTGGAATACATTTCTAGATAGCAACACTTTTGCAATATATTAAGAACACAATCAAAACACAAAAAAGGTTTCTATATGCGGTTTGCTAATTTACAACACTGTTGCAAGAAATATTTTCATTATTACTATTTTTAACACGATTTCAACACAATTAACAACTCTATTTCTGGAATACATTTCTAGATAGCAACACTTTTGACACATATGAAGAACGCAATCACAGCACAAAAAACGTTTTGTATATGAAGTTTTCTAATTTACATCACATTGTAGGGTCAAGTCATAACGAATTGTAAATTTAATGACAAAATGTGTTAAAGAATGTCTATTTTGGTGCATAGAAAATTTCCTGTGCATTATTATAAAATTGGCAGTATGATTTTTAATATAATAAATATTAAGTTTTTTTAAGCATGAAATGGAATTGCGTGATTGTAATTATGAATAAGATGAAAACAGCAATAAATAACCAATTATATTATAAATCCTTCTCACAAGACATAGTTGAGATAAAAAACAAAATAGATAAACAGGATTGCATTCCCTTGCAGCTTTAAAAAATTAAATAAGCACGATGTGTGCTTTTGCGTGACATCGTAGTCAGAGTTGAAGTGAAACTGATACTATCTTGTAGGTGTACTAACAGTCAATTTGAACCAGGAAATGTCCTTGGAGTAATCAATGTTTATATTATAAACAAGTGCAATACTTTTCAATAATGTAAAACTTATTTTATAAACAATACAATGATATTGGTAGCCATTAATGTCAGTGATCTGTTGCACGCTGTAATTTATTGTTTATGAAAGTTAATGTTTTAAGACAAACAAATATGATTGAAATATTTCTATTAGAAGCTTATATATTTTGCCTTCAGACATACTGCAGCATACAATTCCGTTATATTTTCTGTACATAAACGCGAATTTGTGCTCGAAGTTCTTATACATGCTTCTAGCAATGGTTGATTTTTATTTTTATTGTTTAAAAAAAATTAATTTAAAAATGGAAATTATTTCATACCATTTTTCATGTAAACTAAAAAAAAATCTTAAAATTTAATGGAGATTATATCTTTTTCTGAACTGGGTACATCAAATTAAATTACATTATAGGAAAGTAAAACGACTGGAAGTTACATGGAAATACAAAAGCATCAAACAATATTCATTGCAATTATGTTAAATTACATATAAATAAAATTACATTAAACAATCATTAGCTAATTATTTAATAAATCTCAAATGGATAGTATCATAATTACTAAGATTGTTATCCTCATACAGAACAATTAAAACATTAGCCCATTAGTGCCTAGCGTCCCTTTTTAGGGACGATTCAAAGGGTGTATGTAGCACTGTTTTTGACACCGGTTAAAAAGAACAGCGATCTTTATTTTATTTAATTGAAACATTTTCGTAATTAATGAAATAAACTTAATTCTTTTAAAAATAGTGGCGCCAACCGAATAAAATTTGCGCAAAAGGTTTTGGGCACGAATGGGTTAGTCTGTTATTTGCAGTAAATTTCCTTATTAGAATTATACTCAATGTCCCTGGTTCCAAATATGCTAAAATACTAATCTAGTAAATTTCACATTTTTAGGTGAGTTCATATGTAAATACGTAGCATCTGTAAGCGTCATTCAATCCATCCGACTGGCTGTCCGTATATAATCACGCAAAAACTACCCAAATGAATACTTTGAAATTTAAAATATATATTTATTACACAATGTTATCGAATCATTTAAAATTTTATGAAAATCGGATGCTTAGTTCAATTACAGGGTTAATCGAAATTATGCTGTTACATTACTATCAAAGGGAAAAAATAGTTTCAAGCGCATTTTAATGATGTTATACTCTTTCGAACATAATGCAATTCATATGTGTCTGCGAAGAATATATCAAAATATACATTCTGTGATTCAAAGGATATTTCTTATTTATTTACGGAGCAACACAAAAGCTGTTTATTAGATAATGTTATAAGAAGAAACATTGGTTGGCATTCGTTTTAATTATATTAAACTATTTCATATTTTATGAAATTGATGTACAGTGCAATAAAATGATGTTACACTCTTTCGAACATAGTGCAATTCATATGCATCTGTGAAATGTACATTTAAATATACTATGTGTGGTCCAAATTAGAGGTCTGCACGGGCCGGGCCGCGGCCCGAAGCCCGAGCCCGGCCCGGCCCGCGGGCCGGGTTCGGGCCGATTTCCAATAATGGCAATCGGGCCGGGCCGGGCTCGGGCCTTACTTCTGAAGACTCGGGCCGGGCCGGGCCGCGCCTAGTCACTAATCTTTTGGGCCGGGCAGGGCCGGGCTCGGGCCTTAATTTTTTTTCTGGACGGGCCGGGCCTAACTTTTTTTTCCGTACGAAGCCGAGACTGATTCCATTCTTCCTAGTTTTCATGGACCAAAATAATCAGTTCCTATTGAATCTTCCTATATGAAAATCCTTTTCTCGACTTTTTATAAATTAGTAATATTTGGCTTTGTCAAAAAATGTTTGCAAAAAAGGCATATACTTTTAAGCCGTCATTATTCTACAATTAAACATTAGAATTTATTCCTTTTAAAGAATCGTAGATTACCAGGCGTTTTAAAATAGAATTAAACACACACACACACAAAAAAAAACATGATTATGACGGAATTTTTTTTTAAACTGAAAACTGAAAGTTTCTTTTAAAGTGTTCATCCATGCAAAATGAATACAACAATACAGGAGAAAAAATATATTAAACATTTACATCTGTTAAGAAGGGAATGTTTTTTTTTTTTTTTTTTTTTTTTTGTTCCAAAGCGATTTCGTCTTTGGAAATTTTACCATATACCGCTTTTTCGACTTTTTGTCTCCATTACAGTGAATATGGATTAATAATACTAGTGATAACTGAAACATTTACATACAACAAACAAAGATTCATTTAAAAGCGTAAATATCGCAGCCTACGGCACTTCTGCATAAATGGAGATTATAAACATAAAAAAAAAGACTAATATAATTTTTTTTTGGTCAGAACTCTTCCATAAGATTAAAGATTAATGTTCTGTAGAAATTCACTTGAGCCGGGCCGGGTTCGGGCCGAATTTTAAACTTTTTTCCGAACCGGGCCGAGCTCGGGCCGAAATTTTAACTTTCGGGCCGGGCCGGGTTGGGCCAATATTTTTTTCGTTCGGGCCGGGCCGGGCTCGGGCCGAAATTTTAACTTTCGGGCCGGGCCGGGTAGGGCCAATATTTCTTTCGTTCGGGCCGGGCCGGGCCGGGCCCGGGCCGAAATTTTAACTTTCGGGCCGGGCTCGGGCCTGGAAATTTCGGCCCGTGCAGACCTCTAGTCCAAATGACATCTTTTATTTATTTACGGAACCACACAAAAGCTGTTTATTACAAAATGTTATATGAGGAACATTGTTTGGCATGTGTTTTAATTATATTAAACTATTTCACATTTTATGAAATTGATATACATTGCTGAAATTTACTGATGGTTACTTCTTCTATAATTGAAAACAGATAGTGTTTACAAGGACACACAAAGGACTTCGGGTAATTATTCAGGATCTGAAGTACAGGTTATTATTATACCATCATCTGAATATCTTTAAAACTTCATTATAATACTAAAGCACCTCATTTGCTAAGTTTGACGTGCAATTTCCAATTTTTAGAACTATACAGTCTGTTCCTGGTTTCTACGTTGCTAAAAAACTAATTTTATAAATTTTACATTTCTAACTCTTCAAACGCAATTTTTCTTTTGAAATGCTATTGAATACATTGGATTCATAGTATTATAAAAAGCTGTTTATTACTCTTATAAAAGAGGAAATTCTAACATATTTCTTATTTCATGGCATAAAGAATATATATATATATATTTAATATATCATACAGGATATAGGTGCCAGGTGAAAATTTCAATTCTATATCTTTACTGAGGAGAATGAATATTCATATGATTTCAAACATTATTGCTCGTGAACACTACCTTTAAAAATAACAAATTAAAAATATTGGGGGGATAACGATAAAAACTGGGCAATTAATCTGACCTGCAGATAGTTTAGTATAATAATTACTAATATTTCAATATGAAATCACTAGGAAATTCCTAAATATAGTCTTGGACGCACCAGAATCAATTGTAAACCAGACAAGCAGCTTATAAAGTAAGGTTTTTTTTTCCTATCATGAATTAATTGATATTTCAATTATCTTTGTGTAGTAAGGGAAGGCATTATAAAAGAAACAACTCATATAATACATCTTTTAACAATAAGTTTAGACAACCTACACTATCGTCGTATTATGTAACTTAAAACATAGAAGAACTACAGTAGTATTGAATGTTATATAACCTAGGCATTAAAATCCTACAATATTACAACAAGCAACTGGGCGACGAAAAATATTTTCCAACAGGTGGGGTATTTTGTGATATGTAAATTTTCAACTGGAAGAATAATGTCTATCCAAGTATTCGAACCGGGATTATGTAATGTCAATATTATGATTAATGACATGACATTAACATGTCATGACATTAACATGACATATCATGTTAATGTCAATATTAACTATGTAATAAGACTATGTAACTTTACCTTAGAATTTCAATCACGATTAGTTAGGTCAGTAAGTTTACATATTCCATTTTTTTTGTTCCCTTAAGAGGAGGGTATCTTCATTACGTTTCATAAATATTGGTAATTTTTCTTCTTCTTTATTTCCTGGCTTTACTTAAAGGAGATGTATTATGACTTTCTGTAAGTATCATAAATAGTAGTTTGCTTTTTTCAGAATTTTACTTTAGAAATTTTACGGTACATAAGCATTTTTAAACTATGGATAAGACACACTGAACTGCAGCGAAATTTTTTCTATAGTTTTTTTTTCTCTTAATTTAATTCAAAAAGATTAGAAAAAATACAATGATTGTTGCTTAAAATTTTACTAAGCATGTAGCTTACGCTGCGCTAGTTGAAATTTAGTACTTTATTCAAGAACTCTTCTTTATTTTTAAGAATTAGCCATTATTTTGAGCATTAGCAAAATATTTAAATGGAATTTGTAGAAATTTTATTTATTTATATTCTTGTTTAAATATCTTAATGATAAAACATAAAACTTACAGCATACATTTTACAGAAAATTTCATAATTCAATACAAAATTCATTTATTATCAATATCCTAAAAAATACTTTCATGGAGTTATTAACTTTGATTTGTTTAAAGCACAATACATTGGAAGAAAAATATCCCATATGCTGTACATAAAAATCACTTTAAAACGTCGAAATACTCAATTTGTGCTATAAGTGATAAGATTAATTTATACAAAGACAAAAGTACGTTTATTTATTCGCATTTTCATTATGCTTTGTTTGTATCCTATAGCAACTTTCTTAAGAAAAGAAAACAATAAAAATATTTTTGCTAAATATTTCTAAATTTAAAAATCACACGAACACAAGCATAATGAAATGAACTGGAGAATTAAATGTTGAGAAATGTTATAGAAACGATTTTTTTTCAATTATTTTACTTTAATTTTGATTCAGCAAATTTAAAAAAAGTATTCTTTTTTAAATACATGATATTTTAAAAGTTACATAATTTTTTTTTAATTTTTAGTTTAAATATTTTAAATTTTTATTGAAATTAATATTTCAAAAATAATAAAATTTCTTTTTTATTTAAAATTTTTTTTGTTTATTTACATGAAATAAAAATTGAAATTCTATAAATAATATTTCAGGTTACAGCGATTATAAATAACCCCACTTTTTGTAAAATTTTAAATTTAATTTTTTTTTAATTATAGTATGTTACGATATTTTGTTTACTAATACTATAGTTTACCATTACAAAAAGTTTTAAAATGCTCAGTGGTAAAATGATTTAGAAACAAAGTGTTTATGTTTTTTAGAATCTTAAAAAAAATTGCAACAAAAGTAAGGAGAGATATATTTTTTAACTATTTCTGAAAATTTTACATAAATTGGTAAGCATGAAAATTATAACGAATTTAAGGAAATTTACCATGCGTATTTTTTTTTTTTTTTTTTTAGCCGATTAAAATAGAAAATTAAAAATATCTCTCCTTAGCTCTTTTCTATATACTATAACACTGTTTAAGAAATTTTAGTAATACCAAAATATTGAAAATTGAATGAGAAGTAGTAATTTTAAAAAGTGTATTTTTCGACAAAAAAAAAAAATCATAAAAATCCCCATAAAAAATATACTTTTTAATAAAAAGTGAATTTTTTTGCTAATTATTCCTTACAAAAAGATTCTTAAGTAGTACACCAAAATTCATTACTTTAAAATCAATAATAAAAATTTTGGGGTTTTTCTTACGGGTCTCCTTTAATTTTAAAAGTTTGTTTATTTAATTTGTTCTATTTAACAGAGAAAATAAACATCAATGAAAACTGCATTAAAATTTCACACACTTCTAAATCTAAAATTAAATCAGTAATAAATCAATTTCATATCATTTGATGTCAAATATTATGCAAATTGTACGTCAAACCTGAAAAAAAAGTTATCTGTTAATTAAATTTACTATTCTTTACAAATACTTGAGATTTACATAAATAAATACTGAATAATGTAGAAAATAATGGTTTCTTAAGTAACTTTCTAAATTGCTTTAATTTTGAAAGTTTGTTTATTTGAATTGCTCTATTTAACTGAGATAATAAACATTAATGAAAACTACATTAACATTTCATAAACTTCGGAAAGAATTTTAGTTAACTAAATTAGCTAAACTCAACTTCGCTCTCTAAGGATTTGGTTTCACGTTAAATTCTCAGAATAATTTAAATCTTAAATATCGCGTGTAAGTAAATGGAATACTTTGATTTATCTAAAGGATGCTTTAAAACATATATGGAACAACACATGCTGCATATCATAAAAATGTAGTCTTATTTCTTGTAATATTTACGTTGAATCCAAATCCAGTATTCCAGAATTCAAAGATCGCGGCAATCGGCCTAACCGTTCGGAGTTTTCGTGGTTTTCTTTGAACCTTGCGTAAATACGGGGTAGGTTCCCTTAGAAAGACCCCCACGAAGGGCATCCCTCCCCCTGGGCCTATATCCCTAGCTTAGATAATTGGCCGTCAGAAAATACACCACTACACCAGATTTCAAAGTAATATTATTGTGATATTTGACTTTAAATATCATATAAATTGAAATAAAAAATGCTTTACATTTTCATTGGAAGATTTTATAATTTTTGCAGACGATATTATGTTAAAAATTTTAAGAGAATATTACAATGAAAGAGTATATAATTATAAAAGTCCTTTCTTAATACGAAAAAAAAAAAAATCCTAAATCAATAAATTTGAAGTAGCATAACTCCATAAGTTTTGATCTCGTAAAAATGGTTTTTTTTTTCTGATATTGAGCATGGGAGCGATTTTTTAAATTATACCTTATAGAAAATCTCCTAATCGAGAAGCAAAAGGACAAATTTGTAATATTGTAAGGTAGCTTTCATTACAAAAAGTAAAAAGCTACCTATTGCAGCAGTCCGGAGGAAAGCACTTCCAGAAAATTTTGGTATATTTTCACCGATCATGACCTCCAGATCCCAAAACCACCCTCCGTTCAAATGTTGACATATATATCTGTTTTTTGTCATGCGATAACTAACGTATTTATGAACCGATTTGAATGAAACTTGGTATGTACATAGTACATACAAATATCTCGACCAAGTTCGTTGGCTAGCATCATCCGCCATTTTGTTTCAAAATGGCGGCCATTTTAAAAATTTTTTAAAAATTTAAAATTTAAAATTAAATGCAAAAAAAATAAAAAGTTGAAAAATATTTTTATTTTATGTGTTAGATCCTAAAACACCGATTCTAGAACACTTTTTACTTTATCTATATCTTAAAAAATGATTGAGTTATAGCACTTTGAATTTTTCTTATGGCTGACATTTTGAAACGATCTGATTTTTGTTACGTGATAATACTGGTTTTTACAAATCGATTTGGATGTAATTTGGTGTGTACATAGTACTTAAAAAAGCTTGGACCGAGTTCGTTAACCAGTTCCATAAAAATGACAACCATTTAATTTTTTTTAAATTTAAAATTTGAAATTAGATACAAAAAAGTGAGAAATGGAAAAAGATTTTTCTTTTATGCATTTGACCTTTATACAAAGATTCCAAAGCACTTTTTGTTTCGTTTGAATCTTAAAAAATGTCTGAGTTACAGTACTTTTAATTTCTAGTGTTGCTCACATTTTGAAATGATCTACAGGGTGTCCGAGAAAGATCCGTACAACTTCAAAAATTTATTGAAAAAGAAACAGTAGGGTAACAGCGAAACTAATTAGGGCATTAGATAGAATAACTCAAAAAGTTTTTTTCGGCAGTATGTTTCTGACCATAGATGGCGCTACATGTCATGCACAGGAATATTAAAGCATTTTTAGTTATTTCAATGGCGGATCGCGTGAAGAAAGCTCTATGTGTTGCTTGGTTTATCGAAACAAAATCCGATACGCAAACACAACGGAATTATCGAACGACTTATGGGGAATCGCCACCATCTCGGTCAAGCATTCGTGAGTGGTATCACAAATTTATGACAACGGGTAGTGTGGAACTCCTGACCTAACACCACTGGAATTTTCCTTTTGGGGTTATGTTAAAGATACTGTATACCGAACGCAAGTTAACAGTCTCGAAGAATTAAAGCAAAACATCCAAACAGCTGTAGCTACTGTTGATGTTAACATGCTGAAACGGTCGTGGATGGAATTGGAAAATCGTCTTGATATTGTTCGCACTACGAAAGGGTCACATGTAGAAATTTGTAATAACTTAAGTTATAGGAAAAAAAACTTTTTGAGTTATTCTATCTAATGTACTAATTAGTTGCGCTGTAACACTATTGTTTCTTTTTCAATAATTTTTTGAAGTTGTACGGATCTTTCTTGGACACCCTGTAGTTTTCGTCACGTGATAACACGCGTATTTATACACCGATTTTTATGAAATTTGGTGCGTATATAGGACATAATGATGCCTGGACCGAGTTCGTTGGCCAGTTTTAACCGCTGTCTTGTTTCAAAATGGCGGAATATTATTTTTTTTTATTTAAATTTTAAAATTAGATGCAAAAAAGTAAGAAATTGAAAATGATTTTTCTTTTGTGTTTTGACTTTGATACAAAGATTCCAGAGCATTTTTTGTTTCATCTATATCTTGAAAAATGGCTGAGTTTTAGCACTTTCAATTTCCAGTGAGATTGACATTTTGAAACGGTCTGACATTTGTCACGCGTTAATATGCATATTTATAAACTGATTTCGATATAACTCCGTGAGTTCATGGTACATACCAATGTCTTGACCGAGTTCACGGACCAATTTTATCCGCCATCTTGTTTCAAAATGGCGGCCATTTAAATTTCTCAAAAATCTTTTAAATGTATAATGATGTATAAACAAAAAATTAGAAATTGAAAAAAGGTTCTTTCTAAACTATTTATCTTAATAATGAATTCCGGAGTATTTTTTGCTTTGTCTTTACCTTGAAAAAGACCTGGGATATAGTAGTTTGAATTTCTAATGTGAGTGACATTTTTTTTAAAGTCAATTTGCCCGCGACAGCACTCGCATATATTAATCGATTTCGATGTGAGTGTGCATGTTCACATAAATTAAGGTTTCGATCAAGCTCATTGGGTTTTTTTATCCATCGTAAAAATTATCGTGCTGCTTTAAAATGAATTTCGTGGAATTTGGCGACCCTATAAATCGCTTAAAATAAAACTAGGTTGAATAAAAGATGACTAATTTCTAAAAATTCCTATTAATATTCAGTATTGACAAAAACTAGTATTCAATCTTAGATAATCGTGTTCCAATATTTTGAGCTACGTATATTTGTTTTATACAACAGAATTTAAAATAAATAAATAAGTATATGAAACCTACCTCTTCCTTCCGGCATTTTCGGAAGGACTTTTTTCTCTTCATTTTGTTAAATAACAAAAAAAGATGATTTTAATATCATTATGTAAATATATATAATCTTTTAGAGAATTAATCATTACTCATTGTTTAAAAAATGAATTAGATCTATGTAAATCTATCAATTTAAATAATTTTTATATTTCAGCTAACCCTATAGCTGCTTGGACGGATATATGAGTTTACGGACTTGACAATATTAATAGGTGTAAATATTAATAATTTAAATTTCAGCGGCGGTCTGATATTTTACTTTTTAAGGTCAACTTTTTGAAAAGGTTGAAAGTGTGGAGGTGTCGCATTGTCTTTTACGATTCAGCTGCACAACAATATAATTTCCGATGTATTGAGAATTATTTAATTCAAACATTGTTTTATGACACAAGTTGTCAGAAAAAAAATATCGGCAAGTGAGTGGGTGTCGTTTTATTACCTATAAATAAAGTCAGACACATTTAAAATACATGATTCGTAAATACTGTATTTACTCGTGTATAGGGCGCACGCGTGTATAAGGCGCATTCCTACTTTACAAGTAAAAATGGCGATTAATTAAAATCTCGTATATAACGAGCACCATAAATTTGATACGCTAATGAAGAATGACCAAATGAATTTCAGTAAAAAAAAGTTGAAACAAACATTACACCAGACCAGAAAACAAGACGAAAATGCATTTTTAGACTTCGGGTTGTAAGAGAGTAATGGGAAATAGGAATGAGTGACGGTAAAGAGAATTGCTAATTAGCATTTAGATAATGTCAATAACTCTGTTGTATAAAAACTGCAAGGAATGAAATAAATATGCAGTAATATTTCAATTAAGTAACATTTTAAGAGTTTTAATATCTTCTTTGAATAATTTCTTTTTTCATATGTATATCGTTTGATTGCATCCAACCTAAAACAATATTCCGTGTATCAGACGCACCTAGGAGTTTTGCTCCATTTTTTTGCTAAAAAAGTGCGCCTTATACACGAGTATACATTTCAGAAACATTAGCATCTTTATGGATGTTAATTGGATTAACAGATGGTGAAATATCTTCACCAACCAGATCTGGAATATTATAAAGACTGATTAGTTTGACTAGATTTATTTGAGTACTACTTAATTATCCCGCCGACCTATTTCGCCAAATTAATAGCCAAATGATATATATATTGACATATTTTTTATTTTAAATAAAGAAAAAACAAATAACTAGTAGAATAATTAGAAAAATACAAATAAAAAGTCGAAATAAAAATCCTTTAATGTTTTAAACACGTGTATCGTATTTAATGTCATTGAATGTGACATTCACGGCCATCCGTTATTGGCATTTAATCTTAAATTTGACGATAGTTTTTTGGTCGAAAGAATAACCAAGTAGTATCTTTATTTATCATAATACTTTCGTAAGCTTCATTGTAAAACATTTTTAATGATTCAAATACGATTCAGCCTAATAGATAAAGTTTGTGACTTGGAAGTAATGTAGTAAGAGCAATTCGATTTTTTTTTCAAATATTTATATCTATTTGGACCCACATCTCTTTAATGGTATGAACTCCTTGTTCTTTAGCATCTATATATATGTAACGCTAACGTGTGTGTCACAAAAATCAGAATTATTTGTTAATTGTTTAATCGAAACATAAAAATGAAACACATATTATGGGTTACTAAGCAAAAGTTCTTTGGTAAAATTTATCAGTGGTAAACTGGATTCATTTAAGTTTTATTCCTTCGCTCAAATGTCGAGTTTCAAAATAACATTATTTTTTCCGTTTTTTAACTTAAAAAAATAAATAAAATTCATAAATTTTAATTTATTCATTTACAAATTAAAGTTATGTATTATAAATGAAATGCCTGAAAGGATTATAAAACATATTTTAATGAAATACGAAAAAAATGCCACGCACACAATATTTGACGATTTATTATATGCGCCGGACTAGCATAAGAATACCGAGTTCTTGATTTATCAGCTCAGATGTCATATATGCATCACATGGGCGCGTTAGTTTTCTGATGTCAGTTTGGCGAAAATTCAGTTTTCAAATACCAGTTAAATACATATTTTTAAACTAATTTCAATTATTTTAAAAGGGAAATAATAATTTAAAGAAAACGTTTAGTTAATAATTGTAGAACAAAACAATTTATATCATTAAAAAAATGAAAATAAAAGCAAAGAACCAGTTTAGTAATAGATAAATAACATTAGCCGGATTACCATGTCAGGCACATATAATTGCCTTTTTCTTGCAATCGCACCAAAGTTCTGCGCATATGTCTATTTCTATAGCACAATCTTCTAATTTGGCAAAAGAATGAACAGTTAAAATAAGTTATGAATAAAGGCAGTATGAATTAATGCTAAGTATACATTCAAGGGAAACCAAACTGGTCGCCAAGGGCGGCTAGTTTTCATGAAATGCATTAAGATTGCCATCAATTGCCATCAATCCATTGGGTTCAGTTACATGGGTTCCAGAAGTACCTGTTTTGTTCTTTTGGCATACTGTCTTTTAAGCAATATCGTGGGAACAATAACAATAGTTATGAATATACTCCCACTGCATTTGCATTAAAGCAATAGAAAAAAAAGTTGGCAGTCTTTCAACAGAAATTATTTAAAACACGTTGTATTCCTTTCTGTGCTATGATTGGTTTATGGCTATGAAAAGTTTTTACATCATCTCATCTACTCTGTAGATAAAAATTAGAATACTTTAACATTGCTCTTTTTAAATTTGGAAAAAAATCTTTAACAGTGGCTTCAGTGAACGTCTTGGACTTCCGAAACTGGTACCTTGAGGAAATCCCAATGATATTGTCGCAAGTCTATACATATATTACTTTAGTTAATCATTCTATTCAACATTTTCCAGAAAAATCTACAATGAAACTGATTCTTGGCAAGTAACTGTGGCGACAATAGTCGTTAGTGAAACCACAGTTACAATGATTCAGAACACGAAGGTGTTTATTACACTTTAGGTTATATATGCAATGACAGGATCCGCACAAATTAACATTAATATAGCATAAGTCTATTATACTAAGTATGTAAAAGAACTATAAAAGTATAATTATAATCCAAATGTTAGAAATATTAGAAATGTTAAAATCATATAAAAAAGCAGGTCTACGCCTAAAATCGTGGGTATTATTCTTTAATTTCCTAAAAGCGGAAAAATAATATATGGATACCATCAAAATTTATTCTAAAATCATAGGAACACGAAGTATAATTGATTCAAATTTTTAAAAAATGATCTACAGTTTAAACAATAACTAAGTAAGCAGAACAATATGCATTAACTAATGACTAAAATAAAAATCAGAAGATACTTTTTATTACATTCACAAATAAAGACTTTTAAAATAAGACTTCATTAATGCTTTTAAAACAAGATAAGAAGTAAATGTTATTTAAAAATTTGTACAAACGCAATTTTTACTTTATGTACAATGCAACTATCATAAATATGCATGTATGAAAACAAGATATTGCAAATAGAGTGGTCGCTACTACATTTTTTAAAAGCCTTTTTTAGTAAGTAAAAGACTCACAAAGACAATATTGTTATAAGTAATGATATTTAGAATAGAAAATGAAACTTTTATTTGAATATAAAGTATATGTTTATTATTCATAAGTAAATCAAAGTTTAATGACTACAATTCCGAAATAGATATTTATGTTTAATTTTTTTCTTCTAAAAAAGTATTTTATGAATTCCATTTGTCTAGCTTGGGAAGTACAGAAAATATTTTAAAAGCAAGTGGTAGTTTTTTTAATGATGCACCTAGTTTAAATAATTTTATATATACGTAAATGTTTTGATATACTACCTCTGGTAAATGTTTTGATATACTACCTCTGATAATAAAGTTCGGTAAATAGTCCTGCAAATTTAATGTCAATGAAAGATTAACGAAAATTACAGTACCATCCTCCGAAATAGTCATTTCCTATAACTATGCACCGCTGAGATTTGCTATATATGTTGAGAGAAATTTGCAAGAAGTCTTCTTTTGGGATGGACTTCAAAAGCTTCGTCACGTTTCTTTGGGTGTCAGCAATATGGTCAAATCTCTTTCAAAGAGAGTTTGAATCGTAAAAATAGGAAGAAGTCTGGTGGATTGAAAACTGCCGAGTATGGCGGATGTTCAGTTTGCACAACCTCTCATGAATTTCTTTCGGTGTCTTGCAAAGCTTAAAACCAAACTTTAAACTGACCTTTAGTCCGTTCATTTTCCTGTTCTAAGTTAAGAACCAACCCACTGAACAAGCACTTAGTAAAGCACGTCTTACACAGAACATAATCGACGCTCAACTGAACAACGGTGGGAGAAGATGGTCAACACTTGCCTGTATGCAGGTGCAGCGTTTTGTTTCCCCAGTGTTGCCAGATCGGTCGTTCTGAATTCATTCACCGAACTTTTTTGTCAGAAGTAGTATATATTTCGAATGGCAAAATCACTATTTACTTTGACATACATTCCTGTATTATGAACAACGGGATTTTCTTTACAATAAATATGGCTTGTAAATTAATAGTTTAACAAAAAGCTTATAAATTTATGTAATATTTTGTCTACAAATAATATACTACGGCAATGAATTCACTTTTTGAGATTTTTTGATATCGCTTTGTATTAAGTTTGAGACCTTTGCCAACTTTTTTTGTATTATATTCCAGATGTTATAAATATTACAAAAATTAAATTTGGATAAAAAGATATGTTTACATCTAAAATAGTGTATTGTGCCTTTAACTTTTCCAAAAATGAAAAACGAGTAGGGGGAACTAAGGGATATTGATGCAGCTTTATTAAAAAAAAAAAAAAAGAAAAAAAAAAAAATTGGTGTCTAGAAAGCAAAAATTTCAAGTTATTTTTCTATGTGATGTCAGCAAAACCTGTGTAGTGTGTTATAAAAATGTACAATTGTTGTTTAATATATTATTTTTGCATGTAATTTAAAAAAAACCAAAAAAAGTAATTTGTATCAATGTGCCCCATCCCCGGGGCAGATTGATACATTTTGACACGTCTGGGAAAAATGGAGACAAAAGAACACCAATGCATATTTTTCATAGAAAAATAGTTAGCAAACCATTTTATATATGTTTATAGACATTAAAATCGCACACAATTATTTGTAACCGATATTAAAGCAATCAAAATGAAATGTATAATTACCTATTGTTCTGGCTGTTCCTTGTCTGTTTGTTGACTATGGTAACTTTGTCAAATCTGGCACTTTAACCCCAGAATTTCCTTCTTTCTTAGGAAAAGTGAAAGAATTACCAGGTTTTCTGTTTATAAATCGGTTTACAAACAGAAAATAAAGGATAATTATATTAAAAATTATGTTTATAATAAAATTATCCTGTACTGTTCTGCAGCTTGTTTCTCTTACTTAATATTTCTCATGTCGATAATACTTTTTCCTCTGGAGAATTGATATAAATTTGAGATTTGCCAGACTGCCGTCCATTTCTTTTGTTAATTCTACTAGCACTAGATATTGTATAAGTTTATAAGTCTTCTGTTTTCAAAAATACTATAAAATGTTCTAATATAAAGAAAATAGGGCTATTTCACTTCAATAAAAACTAATAGTAGAAATTTTTGACGAAAAATGGTTGAATTAAGTAGTGTATGGCGAAAAATATAAATAAAAGGTAATGAAAAAATGAACTAGAAAAGGAATTAGGTTGTATGAATGTGCCCCGACAAAGACTTCATCAATGTGCCCCATACAGCCATTTTGAATAAAATGAGTCGCAAATCCAACACTTCATAATTTATCTAACAATAAAGAATGAGGAACTGATAAAGAGTAGCTTTACTTGCCAGAGAGGGTACTCTTTTCGGTTGAAAATACTGGAACAGTTGAATAATACCATTTCAATTGTACAACTCAAATTTACTTTTGACCTACAAAATCAATTAATCACCCATCCCATTTCATCAAACTATTGAATCATTCCAAAACTTTCTGTATGTAGTTAATTTCACTAGTATCACCTTTTGGAGCTGTTGTGAAACTTCCTGTAATGATCCTGTGTGCTGTACAGTGGTTGCATCAATGTGCCCCAGTTACCCCTATAGGAGACCTTTTAGAAATAATCTTATACCGTAAGGAATATGCTAAAAAATAATATTCTAAGAAAAATTAACCGTAGTCTAAAAGAGATCTAATTAAGTATAACACATTTATAATCATTGAACGAAATAAAACTCAGACTACCTTTTATTACATTCTTCAAATATGTTTTTAAAACTGATACTTCAATGATTATTTTTAGACAAGACAAGCAACAATTTTTTACAAATGAATTTTTGCCTTTATCTAAAATACAATTCTTTTATGACAATCAAAACTTTTATAAAATATTCATGTATGTAAACGAAATATTTCAAACAACATGGTCACTACTATAAGTTTGAAAGCATTTTTTTAAGTAACTGTAGTTCTCATAAAGATGACAATGTAATAAGAGGTGATATTTAAAATAGAAAATAATTCTTGTTATTTGAATATAACGTTAACTTTATGAAAACTACAATATTTCCTGTCAAAAAAAAAAAAAAAAAAAAAAAAAAAAAAAAATTAAAGTGTAAACTATGATCATAAATGGGCTACAGGTTACTAAAGGTAATATTTTGACACTTACCTTATTTGCAGCACTTATCCAGATTGTTTCATTGTGGAAAAAATGGAGAGTTAAAATTTACAGGTGAAAACAGTTGCTTATAAACGCATCCAGTGTTGCCACTAAAAAATTAAATTACCCCGAATTCTGCAAATGTCACATAAGACAAAAACTCCAAATTATTTCGAATTGTTTGTTCAATACGAAGAATAAAAATTATTTTATGGGACGGTTCAAAATAACCTCGCAAGGACCAAAGTACGGTGTAAAAAATAATGACCAATGCACAAAATAATATTCAGCATTCGAATTTTTGTTACACTCCTGAAAGAGATTTTTTGAAAATAAGACTTTAATAATGCTGTTTAAACAAGACAAGCGACAAGTTTTTTTACAAATTTATATAAATGGATGTTTCACAATTCAATTCTGTCATCGCGAAATGAACTATTACAAAATATCCATGAATCAAAACAAATTATTTTAAATAGAATGGTCGCTATTACATTTTTAAAAACCTTTTAAAGATAACTGAAAGACTCAAAAAGACAATATTGTAACATGTGATACCATTTAGATTAGAAAAATATCATTTTTATTTCAATGTAAAATATGTGTTCAGTTGTTCGTAAATACATCAAAGTGTAACGGATATATTGAGATTTAATTTAACTCTGAAAAATATGCTTATGAATAGTGATTTTTTTTTTAACAAAGAAGTCTTTTATTAATGTGATTTGTATCACATGGAAAGCACAGGAATTATTTTAAAGGCAAGAGGTTAATTTTTTAAATAGTATACCTAATTTGATAAATTTATGTTTTGATACTGCATTATTATACGCATTTAGAATTATAAAATGACAATTCATCTTGTTATGCATTATTGCAGTACACTGTAAAAAAAAAAAAAAAAAATCGATAGGTTACTAAAATTTTTTTAGTCAATTTGTATTCCACAGAACTTTTTAATAACCATTACAAACTTTTTTTTGCAAGTGAAACAAACATTTCTTTTGTAAACTGAACAAAAGAATTTTTTGTATAACTAACTTAAAACTTTTTAGTATGAGCCACCAAGCAAATTTTAGTAATAGCTCCAAAATTACTTTTAGTAACGATTACGTGTAACCGAGGGGCAGGAGCTGCATCCAGTGGGTAAAAAGACAGATTAGTGAAACGGAAGATTTTCGGCAAAGCCGCAATAGACGGCAGCACAAAACATTGCTACCTGCTCTATTTTGACATGTTTCTAAAGGGGAGGAAAAGTTACCATTAGCCATGGTAAATGCTACGATAGGACTTTCATAATCCCTTTATTTAACAAGTACTTACATTGCAAAATTCGGTGCATATTTGGTGGCAACCAGCATTGAACCTAGGTACATTCAGCCTGGAGTTCGGTGCTATGACCACTAGGCTATCACGGCCACACCAGGTGAAGTTTAGTAATAGTTATTAAAAATATAAAACTATTAACTCTATTCGTTGCTAGCTTTTTTCTAGTAATTCTTACAGATTCCTTGTAACCGAGTAAGATTACTAAAAATTTCTTTGTAATTACAAGGATGACTAAATTTTTTTTAGTAGATCGACCCTTTTTTTTTACAGTGTAATTAAAGAATATTTTTTATTATGTTTAATATAGCTAAAAATAATCTCGTTATAAGCTTATAAATTTATTCCAGATAACATACATCACAATATATTTCAATCAGTTAGATTTTGTTTCCAGATGAATTCGTATCTGATATGTGTCCTTATACATTCTTCTCTTATTATAATTCAAACAGAATACATATTAGAAAAAGTTAAAATTGTTTAAAAAGGTATGTTTACACCTAACATATTTCTTTTTAAAAACTTTTTTAAATATTGGAAGCTAATATGTAGTGGTCTTATAAAATATTTCTAATACTATAGAGAGACATAAGAAAACTTTTAAGGCAAAAGAAGCATAATATACAAGGAAACTAAATACGTATAACCCATTTATAATAAATTAACAAAATAAATACAGAAAGGGTAATATATTTTATAACATTCTTGAGAAATATTTTTTTTTTAAATAGAGTAGTAATGCTTTTTAGCTCACACACTATCAAATCCTGAGAGCTTATGTGCCCGCCGGTTCTGTATGTACAGTCCTGGACAAAATTATAAACTCAGAAAATTTTTAATTTGTTTGCATCATAATATAAATAAGATTAGCTTTACGTTAATAATATAATTACGAATATTTATATTAAGGCATCTAAAATTAATGCAACTTATAAATAAAATGGAGTAAGTAATTTAAATAAGAAAATACATAACCTTAAAAAAATAACATTATGTGAAACCTGGACAAAATTATAAACTCAAAGTTATGATTTTCTATATTCTGGCACATTTGATATAAATAAATGCATTTTGTGATAAAAAACTAATAAATGGAGTCATTGTGAATCAATACATTTCAATACATCAATACAGGTTTTAATTTTTTTCATAAAATAACATTATGTGAAACCTGGACAAAATTATAAACTCAAAATTATGAATTTCTACAATCTAGTATTTTTGATATAAATAAATTTGATGAAAAAAAATGCATTTTATGATAATAAACTAATAAATGGAGCTATTGGGGATGAATATATTTCAATGCATCAATGTATTTTTATAATTTTTAGTTAAACAATTTTGTTAAATATGGTTTATTAATATGGTTTTTGTATATAAAATGGAGTGGTCGACATCCAAAGATGCAGAAAGAAAGAAAGATCTATGTTACGAACAGCTTTTAGTACTGGAGCTTTTTCTAGCCGAATTGTAAATACTTTAAAGTTAAATGTAAGCTCTCGAATTGTTAGACAAATTCTTCAATGAGCGCCGAATATGAAATGGGAGAAAATGAAAGCTGAGCCAATACTTGAGCACACTCACATGAAACCCAGATTTCATTTTGCACAACAGCACGTGTCATGGAGAACATAATGGAGCACAATCATTTGGTCAGACGAAAAGAAAATTAATTTAGAGGCCCAGGTGGCATAAGATACTATTGGAACGATATCAAGCCTGAAGAACGGCATATCTTTAGTCGAAACTTTGGTGAACAATCAGTGATGGTGTGGGCTGGTTTTTCTCAGAATGGTAAAATTGCTCTAAATTTTCTTAATTAAAAAGAAAAAGCAGAAGACTACCAGTTAATTCTGGACGAAAATCTTTTTTTATGTGGACCGTTAATCGCTGGAGAAAACTGGGTATTTCTGCAAGATAATGCAGCAATACACTCTGCAAAAAGCACAAAAGAGTGGCTGCAGCGCTGGTATGTAAATATCTTGAATTGACCGGCCTGCAGCCTTGATCTAAACGCCGTTAAAAATTTCTGGAGTGCAATCGTTCGAATAGTCTATCGCGATGGACGCCAATATCAAAACACAAATGATTTAAATACGGCTATACTTTCAGCCTGGAAGCAGTTGTCTATGGAGCAGTTGGAAATAATTTTTCAATCTATGCCGAGTCGCATATTCGAAGTCATTCAGAATAATGGCAGTTCAACACATTTTTGAATGTATGCATTATTACTTTGCACCAGGATTCAAAAGTACATTCACTTCTTAAACTCTATAATTTT
Source organism: Maratus speculifer (assembly GCA_964019185.1). Taxonomy (NCBI): domain Eukaryota; kingdom Metazoa; phylum Arthropoda; class Arachnida; order Araneae; family Salticidae; genus Maratus; species Maratus speculifer. The sequence continues at coordinate 73,395 of CAXHSM010000556.1, read as the reverse complement.
ATGTTTTCAATTTACACATGTACTATATTTCTATTTTACTCATATTTTTTGAAAAAAAATTATAAAAATGCATTGATGTATTGAAATATATTCATCCCTAATAACTCCATTTATTAATTTATTATGACAAAATGCGTTTCTTTATATCAAAAATACCAGAGAGTAGAAATTCATAGCTTTGAGTTTATAATTATGTCCAGGTTTCATTTAATGTTATTTTACGAGAAAAATTAAAATATGCATTGATGTATTGAAATGTATTGATGCATAATGACTCCATTTATTAGTTTCTTATCACAAAATGCATTTATTTATATCAAATATGCCAGAATATAGAAATTTATAACTTTGAGTTTATAATTTTGTCCAGGTTTCACATAATGTTATTTTTTTTAAGTTATATATTTTTTTATTTAAATTACTTACTCGATTTTATTTATGAGTTACCTTAAATTTAGATGTCTTATTATAAATATTCATCATTATTTTATTAATGTAAAGCTAAGCTTATTTATATTATGATGTAAACAAATAAAAAAAATTGTGAGTTTATAATTTTGTCCAGGAGTGTATGTACGTGCTTACGTTAGTACGTACGTAACGCGATAACTCATGATAAAAATATCCTATTTACATGAAATTTTAGATATAGGCTTATTATGATAAGACGCTTCCCTGATTAGTTTTGAGAGTTCATTCGATAAGTATAAGAAGGGGAACGGGGACTTTTGCCCCTCCCCTTAATTTATGTAGATGGGTTTTTCATGCAGAATTAGTAGATTTCGTTCAAATCTTAGATGTAGGATCATTCTAATGCGTAGCCTCCGTGATTAGTTTTGGGTGTTCATTGGATAAGCTTAAAGAATGAGAATGGGGGGGGGTAATCCCCCAATCTTAATTTAGATTTTTCAAGCAAAATTTTCCGATTTGCTTCAATTTCGTATATAGGTTTATTCTGAAAAGGCGCTTTCCTGATTTGTTTTTGGAATTCACTGAATAAATACAAAGAGAGGATAGGGAAAACTACCCCTCATAATTTATGTAAATGGTTTTTCATGCAGAATTAACCGATTTGTTTCAATTTTTGAATACAGGTTCATAGTAATAAGAAGTTTCGCTCATTTGTTGTGGTGCTCTTTTGGTAATTATAAAGTGCGGTACGGGCGACTACCTCCTCCTTAAGTTAGCTAACTAGAGTTTTATGCAAAGTTATCCGATTTGCTTTAAACTTTGGATGTATGTTCTTTCTGATAAGTTGAATTTCTGAGCAGTTTTGGAGGTTTAATGGTTAATTA